>OY292523.1:7986530-8586530 GCA_958496365.1 Subacronicta megacephala | reverse complement strand
AGAAACCGGCCCAACGGGTTTCTACAATGATTATAAACCATTATGAGTTTATTTGGGAATGCTTTAATTAAAAAAGGTGTTACCGTATCAAAATAAAAGAGCAGTTGAAATTAAAAGATCGGAGGAGGTCCGGATAACTAAAAAATCTATTTAGTTAATAATATGCTTGCAGGCAAAGTGCAGTGGTAGCCTTGTGATGTGACTATTGGGCTGCCATGTCAAAGGAGTTCGAATCCAAGCCACGTACCACTGACTTTTAAGTAATGTGCGTATTAATACTTAATTATCACACGCTTAAACGGTGAAGGAAAATAGCGTGAGGAAAGCGCGTGAAGTCTGCCAACCCACAGTAAGCTAGCATGGCGGACTACAGCCTAATCCCACTCATTCTGAGAGGAGACTCGTGCCTAGCAGTGGGATAATATATGGGTGATGATGATGATGATGCTTGCAGGTTCAGACGGTTACTGCATATAAAGGTAGGTACTCCTAAATGAGAGCTTATATCTGTGAATTACATGTAACCATGAAGAAACGCTATGTAATGGGATCTATCAGATTGTCAGAAGCTATACAGAGGCTCGGGCAGTGTGTTAGTGTTATCTTTATCATTAATAATAGCCACATAATATGACCCACGCATGGCGCAATGCAGTTATAAGGCTGTGGCGCAAGAGCAACGAGGCAGTAATGGTGTCGTTAACTACACAAATCAACGTACTCGATATATTGTAATTTGTACTCTATTCAGGCGCGAAAAGGGCATTTTTCGAACGCAAAAATCAGTGGAATAAGTATTTATACTCATTAATAAAACACCGGGGTTTACTAATGAAGACGTTACATTTTTTAGCCTCATTCAGCATTTAAAATGTTACGAACGTTAAATTATGTTAAGTTGGCGGGCATGTATGTAATCCGTCATTTTACAGAATTGCTAGGAAATCTATAAAAGGACAAAAATTAACAGACATGGTGGGAAATCAAGTTTAATATATTAAACGTATTTTCAAGGCAATTCTCACATTTCATAAAGAAAAATCGGAATTGTGTTAAATTGAGAATGTCATATTAGTGAAAATACTCATAAGATAGGTATCATAAATATGAACAATATGAAATTAGACTGAGCCCAACATAACTGAAAATAGGTTAACAGAAGGAGGTGTGGCCAGAATCGTATTACAAGCATTATACTATACAAAAAAGGATACATACGTATGCGATTCCTAGGTTTCATACATTTCGGGTAACACACTTAAATATCATAACGTCAAAATAAATGTGCATATCTGAACTTGTATGCGATTGATTTTGCAGTTGTAAAACTATACAAAAATATTTAAAATTTATATTGAAAACATGCAACAAATCGAGATGGCAGGTTCAGTAATTATCATCTTATTTGCATACTTAGCTATTGCCTTCAGGTAAGCATGAATTATTATCGGTGTGTAAACAAAAAAAATAAAAGCAAGTATCAAAATAATTCGCGCGGTGCACTCAACCATTCCATTACGCAGGTACTACTACATGAAGTATGGCAACGGTTTGCACTTAGGTACTGTTATTTACTTTTTTTCTATTCACGAGAAAAGTAGCAGTTCCCGGCCAGTAGCTGCCCTCGGCGCTCAATCACACTTTAAACATTATTTGTTACAAATATAACTATATATTTTGATTCGGCGCATCTATTCAATTCAATATCACCCTGTATAGGTAATATCAAAAATGTTACAGTTGGTCGAACATATTATTGAAGTTGAGAATTATTCAAATAATCTTTATGTGAATTTACACCTATTGTTCGCCCACATGATCGGGGCACGCTACGCCTCACCAATTACACATCAATACATGTACCATTGTTTCAGAACTAGTAATCGCAGGAAATAATTATGTAGGTACATACTATGTCTTGATTTCTTCTCTATAAATAAAATTTGGCTAAATCACGAGTATAAAAATTCTAAAATGATAACGTCCTACATATATATATGTGGGTATGTGATTACCTTGCTTACTGACTTTACATGATTATAGAGAGAGTATGTAACATCGAAGAAACTATGGGAATCTAGCTGCGTACTAAATATAAATTTCTAACCATTATTATGCACCTAATTATAGGTTTTTTATATAAATGTAGGTAGGTATACCTTTGAATTATAGCCACCAACAGCATCATTTAAAATAATAATATTATGCTCTTGATATAATTTTTACTACTTATCGAATATCTTATTTTCTTGCTTTTTTAATCTTATTTTTAACATGGTAAAACATAAGAAGATGTGGTTGTCTAGCAAGATTTAAACCAGTTTACTTGGTAATTTAAAGCTTTTTTATTTAATTGCTGGCGTGGATTCAAATGAAAGCAAAATTGCTACGATGTATGATGAACTGTATTGTGGGAGTCTGGACTTTTCATCGTTTAGTGTGGAGGTTGAATGCATTTATTTTTATTAAAAGCAATAACGGCAAATAGTTATATTCATTGTGATAAAGAGCCTTATTTCAAGCGATTAAATTGAATAGACGTGCTGATGGATGTATAGCAGATTAGTGTTGTGTTGTGCACACACATGACTACCTTCATGCCGACCTCAGACCACGTACAGAATGTCAGGGCGATTTGCTCAAACGGCCACAATCTAAGTAATCGGAGCTCTCTTCATGGCAATCAGCGAATTTAATCAATTACACACATCTAAAACTATTACAGACGGATTATGTAAAGTAGTTAAAACATTCAGCATTTTACCGGTATCTCAGGAGGATGTAGCATAGTTGTTTGTTTCCACTTGTTTTTAGTCTATCAAAATGTTAAAGAGAAAGTCGGCATGTCGTTTTACAGAAACTTGGATTGCTTTGCATTTTTCAGGCACACCTATTATGAAAATGAAAACGTTGATAATAGATGATAGATGCCTCGTAAATATATTTTTTTTTATTATTACTTTAATAATAAAAAAATCGTCTCAAACATTGTAATTTACCTAATTAAAAGTTTATAACAAAACTGTGGTCCTAAATTAAAATCATAATCATATTACCTTAATCTAACTTGAACATTCAACTTAACAAATCCACAGATAGTCAAGCTTGAAATTAAAATGCTTAAAATATTGAATACAATACTTAATTCGCACGAAATATTCATATAAACATTACAAAAATATACAAAAGAAATTATGTATTTGGCAGTCGCAAAGCGAAAATAGGCGCTTCAATCGAAAGTCATGCTCGGTTGCGTTGCAAGCAGCGGGACTGCAGCAACGCTACTAAGCGGAAAAAAATATTACAACATATAAAATTAATCTGCCTATCTCTCCATCTCTCCAAGGCCTCTATGTTGAATGTTGTTTCGTATGACTCTAATACATAAATAAATCTGAGGAAACTATTCTCCTGATGATAAAGTTATAGGGTCGATATCGCCCACTTGTAAGTTGTCAATATAAAGGCCGATTTCCCAATCACGATAGGTACACGCAAATGCAGTTGCACGATAAATTTCCAATGTAGACCTAGGCATGTTTAATTAAAGAACGTTTGCAATGCTGTTTATTTTTTATGATTTTTTCTTCAATTTCCTAGTAGGTATCGTCCCATTTCCCAATAACCCACTCTGTAATCGTAAGATTGTTTGGTGGAAAAAAATTAAGATTTTTGCCCCAATTATTTGTATAATGATTAGAAACAAATTTTCCTGTCCCATCGTTCGTAGGTTTACTAACACAAATGCATTTGAAAACAAACTAAGAAAGTCAATCGTTAGCCAAAATCCAACACGTGATAAAATACGAGTAAAATCAATGGATTTATAAGGAAGGTAATAATGGACAGCAATGTAATTACAGCACATGATGTGTGCTTTTTAATCTTAATAGAGAATGACAAATCAATACCACATGAAGCATGCTTTCAAATAACGGCAAAAAATATAAGTTTGGTGTGTAATAGAGATGAGTCGTACTAGGTAAATTTCGTACTAGGTGTACCTATTCCTATTCCGAATAAATACTCGATCCAAATACCTGTTCCACCTAGTATGAAGTACGCGTACGCCCAGTACGGCTGCGGATGCAGTACGTAATGAATTGGAATCTTCTCTTCATACTTTACACAGGCTTAAGACTGTTGACGTTAAATATTTATCTAGGTACTACATCGTACCGTATATTAAAATTCATTTTTCATAGTAATCTATACTAAAAAAATGGTAATCAGCCGGCATCCAACAAGATTACCCAACAAATACTAGTCCATACTCGATACTCTGTATTGTATCGGATCATATAGTCTCGAGTATTTACAAAGTACCTAGTGTATAAAGTCCGTCGAGTATGCCTAGTATTTGGTTCGTATCGAGTATTTCTTCAAAAAAACAGACTATATTTACTTTTATCCAGATTGAAATAAGGTTCAAATTGAAATGACTGACACACGAATGATTTGGTAAACACGAGTGCGCGTCGCGTCATCTTAATGCTCATAAAAATAAGGTTCAAATTCAAATTATTGACACACCAATAATTTGGTAAACACGAGTGCGCGTCGCGTCATTTTAATGCTCATAGAAATAAGGTTCAAATTCAAATTTGTACGCGTAGGCACAATAATACTAGGTGGATCGAGTATTTCAAAATGTAACGAGTATTTGATTGACTAAGACAGAGTATATTTACCTTTAACTAGATTGAAATAAGGTTCAAATTCAAATTTATACGCGCAGGCACAGTAATACTAGTTGGATCGAGTATTTTATTAGTTGGAATAGGTATCAGCTAGTATCGTGAAATACCTGTTCCTTGGACCTGTTCTAGTATATACGTTTCATCTCTAGTGTGTAACTGTGTACTTATGTCATACAATATTTACCGAGGCGATACCTATTTCTAATAATGCACTGTAAGATGCTATGTTATGGCTTTATAATTAGTGTTATTAAACCAAGCTTTCATCGTTCTTTCATGGCATATACTAATGAATGATGTAACTGCCCGACTTACACTGGGTGCGTTGCCCAAAGCCGTGCGCTATGATTACGACCTCGTTCATACCACAGTACCACTGCATATGATTGTGTGTGTGATTGTTAGCATAATTAAGAGCTGAAGTATAGCGTAAGAGTAAGTCAAAATCTCAAGAGAGCAAGGCTGCGCGACGCACGTTGCCATAGTTTAAGGCATTTATTAAGGCCTTCGCTGTTATACGAATTCCTATTGAACTTCTTAATACAATTAAGTAGGTACTCATTTCAAAAGACAAGGTAGATTATACTTTTGCTATTCTCAATCTTCGTATAGGTAATGACTTTTATTTTTTATTATATTGACGTAAACGCATGGAAAACAAAATGTATAAGTACTCGTGTAATTAATTTCGGTATTTGTCTATTTGTTACTTACTTATTAATTAATCATTTAAACGTCCATCAATTAGTAATCAAACAATTATTGTGAAGTAACAATCATATTTCATGTTAGTACAGGCACCTAATTACGTATTTAGGCAAGCATGCGTTTGGCGCGAGCGACGCGGACGTTGGTGCTGCAATGCTACATGAGGAGTCGAGTCAGTAGGATATAAGCCAATTTGTGTTAGTGCCAAATATATGTAATATGTTTATATAGAATACCTACTATGTATTTATTACAAAGCAGTTCAGTGGTAATGAGTGATGGTATACGAGGAGCATAGATGATAGAACTGGAATGAAAGAGAAATAGATTAAGAAGGTCTCCGAGAAACAAGTCGGAGGAACTAGCTTTAAAATAAAAGTGATGGTAACAAAATTGCAAGGAATTAATCAACAATAAAATTATCACTTAATCGTAATTAAGTAATCGTATTGATTCCTATCGATCGACGAATGCTTAACTATGGTCTTCAGCCAAAAGTATGTTATATTTGCCAATTGCTTGTTGGTAGTTATAAAATAAAGAAAAGCAAGGTTTGGAATATACATGATGTTTCATTATTATTAGATATGCTTAATTACTAAAATATCATTTGAAGGTCATTTAGTAGATATAAATGCTCCGTAGTCCGTACATAAAGCCAATACTCAATTACATTTCGAAATTAAAAACAAGGTCTTTTTAAAACATGAAAGAATGTATTTTGTTCCTATAAGCTACATCAGACTTCCATTGTAAAATGTCATGTAAGTCAGAGTGATACGACCTCAATTAGACTACGTATAACATCTTAGTACACACTAAAGAAAACTCTGAACATTACTCTCGATGTCGATCACGAAATATATATAAAAAATTGTTAATATCCCACTAACAGTGTAACTCATCGTGCCAAATAGCCTCGATTTGTGAGATGATGTCACAAACCTTTATTGAATCCACGTAACTCTGAGATCCTGTTGTTATTGTTAAATTAACAGCTTAGTTTTCGGTAAATTTTCCATACGTTAAGCCATATACCTAACTATACATTTCAGGTTCCGCGAACATGTCAATAAACTTTTGATACAAATGTCGTAAAATTAACCTACTAGACTTAAAAAACATATTTATAATGGGCTCTATAAAAATATCTAAATGTCAAAATGGTCGCATCCTAATTAGCAGAGTGATAAAAATTATTGCTTCAGCAACAGCTAATTATGGTGTTTCTGTATTAATGTAAGTACAGTTCGTTCGAAATAACTGTGCATATCTGAAGGAAGTCCGTTCCGAACTGCTGTGCATGTACCTAAGATTTTATAAGAACATAAATATTAAAATTAGTAAGGAAAATATTCACGACTGCAAAATATCTACGGCTCCAATTGTCTTTTCATTGACATCACTCCAAAACCATTTGCTGTCCTTTTTATACTCGGACAGTTATTCCGAACGAATTTTTAAGGGTGCCCGTACAGGTCCGATATTGAGTAGAGCCTATATTATATAGCTGGGCTGATTCAAGTTCATCGAACTGAAAACTACCGCTCGCTTAAAAATTCTGGTATGAATTTATGCCATAACAACGTAGCATCAGAGGGTCAACTATGATAATCATTATCACCAATTCTCTTCCACTACAGGGGATGGGTCTCCTCTCATAAGTTTATTACTAAAAATAATTTTCATGTTCAGTGTTACGAACATTATTTTCAGCAATAAGTACCACTTAAGAATTTATGAAAACTGATACTTAGCTTAAAATCAAATTTCCATTCATTTAGACTCTTTATCAATTCTTAGCTTTAACTCTGTAAGTATCTACCTAATTCAATAATTATCAATCAGAATGAATATTCCGGTGATCCGGACCCCTTAGTGGAAAACTTATGTAGGTACGATCAATGCGCCATAAAACTCTATATACCTAGTTAGATTTACGTAAAGAACTATTGATTAGCCCACAATACAACATGTAATAGAGACTGCTGGGTAAAGATTTTTGATAATGTTTATATGAAGAGTGAACATAGTTCATGTTCATACATAATTTTCAAGTTCCTAGGTTCGTTACTAATAGCACACTTATCTATGCGAAATAAGTTATGAATGCAATTTAATGAAAAAGCGTAATTTTTATACATTCAGTATTGAAATTCCAACCATACCTAATCAGTAGTACATAGGGACCTTTAATACTCAAATATGTCTTCGCAATCTGCTAATTTATGTCAATTTTAAGTTTAATAACGAGACACCAACCGCAAAAAACGTTGATGACGGATTGTAAGTTATTTATGAAATTATACGTGTAATTTTGTTGGTAGATTCCTGTCAACTTATCTTGATAGTTGGTAATAATCAGAATGTGAGAATGACAGTACCTATGGATATGAGAGATAATCACGAGCTTATTAAGTCCCCTAATGGATCATACACTTGACGGTTTTGTGATAATTTTATACTAAGAGGTGCTTAAGATACAGTAAGTACAGTGTCTGTTTAAAATACCATTTAGTTAGAAAAACAATGACGAAAACAACAATCTAGTAAATAAAGCTGTAATAACTTTTATCCATAGTAAGACGTTAATTAAGTAAATCTAGATTTCAAATTTGATGCACAAAACACTATAATCAAAATATAAACGCCGAATTGACAACTTACCGGGTATAGCCATTCCAAGTTCAAGATATTCCTTCACGGAGGGGCTGAGGAACGCTGTAGGAGCAGGAGCGGTATCGGGTTCAGGATCTGGAGCATCCAGAGCCTGCGCAGGCTCACGAGACACCGCGACCCCGTCAGCACGGACTCGCTTCACGCGACCACCACCATCAGATCCTCCTAGAAATAAAAAAGTACCCCGGAGAAATGTCAAAGCATTGATACCTGTGACAACTTATACAGCATATAAAAAAAAAACGTCAGTAATGGTGCTATATTGTTGAAAGGACTGTACCCTGTAGTTTAGACTTTACATTCGGTCATTCCTATGTATGGCACAGTTATTAAATTTCTTTGTTTATCGTGAAATAACCGAGTGTATTAGTACCTACATCCTTATATCCAGTAACGTTATTTATCTAATTTTAAGTAAATGGAGTAAGTTAGTAGATATGTAGTAGTTCATGTTTATAAAGCTATGTAGCTTTATGAACACTACTACTTTGAAAAATACTCCAAAAGTGTTAAAATGTGCATCAGAAACACCGTCTCTACTGAAATGGGTACCGACTTACAAAGTTCATTGATCAGTGATAAGCGTGGTAACTGATGAAGATCTCAGTAGCATCCTAGAGTTTCAATTTGTTCCTGATGAACGGCAATCCATATGCTCAAACTCTATTACAAAAGAGTTGAACACTTACCGGCTCAATATAGGAGGTACACCCACACATCAATCCACCTATACTCAGATCCCTAGGGAAATACAACGTAGATACCTATAGATAATAATATGAATAGTGTGGTAAGCCTATGTGTACCTGCCAATTCGATAGAAGCCTGCTCAAGTCAACTAGAATATCTACCTGTATTGAATAAGTAACATCACACACATAATACATATTTATTAATTTCATCTCGTTATAAAAAATGCCGTCTGTCTGTCTGTTTGGTCCGGCTTATCTCCAAAGCGGCTCGACCGATTTTGACGGAACTCTCACAGGCATATAGGTAATGTAATAAGGAATAACTAAGACAATATACGACGCCGGACGCGATACAAGCCTTAGAAGCGGAGCAGAAAGATATAACATCAGAAACGGCGGGTGAAACCGTGAGGCACACCTGGTAAAGTTCGCTAGTAAGTATCAATGCCTCCAGTAAATATCGATGATATTTTTTTGCAAAGTAAATTAAAATTACTTATAAAAGGTGGATGCTTACCGGTTATCACAAATAATGACAGTAGTGCTGAAGAGAATAAACCAAAAACCTTCCTTCCATACATCTTAAGGTTTTAAAACAATCGTTATTACAAATTTAATCACCAAAACGTATGTAACCGCATGTTTAACTCAGTCGTGTCACAATCGAAAATACTTCAGTCGGCATTGAAGTAGATTGAAGGTCTCAAAAAAGGATTGACGAATTTCGTAATACGGCTTATGGCTGTCGTGGTTGATTAATAACCGCGCCGGACGCGAGTTAATATTATACGGGTTTATTTTTCTTGCATATAGCAATACGATTCAACGTGCGCTTTCGAAGGCAGCTAAGCGCGCAATGTTCATGCAACGCGCGTAACATGAAGATACTCAGCGTCAAATTGACCTCTAAACTTCCTCGGCAGCTGTAGCGTGCACGACACCATGAGAATATTCTAAAACCAAAGCCTAGTAAGTAAGTCCTTTCGAATCCGTAATTAAAGAGATTAGAGAGGTGGGTGGATGGATACTTAAATGGTAACGAGATAATCTAAAAGGTGAAACAGTGACTGTAATGAATAAAAGGGAACGTAAATAAGCAGGTTAAAACATAAAGATGACATCATAAATTAATGTTAAGTAATACAAATCTTTTTCAACCTTATATGGATAGGTACCTATCTAAGATACAGATGACACGTTAGAATTAGAGGAAAATTGTAAACAGAACTAATACCATTATTGTAAGCATTTATTATTTTAAAGTTTCGATGACATTATTTAAAATTAAAACTATCTAGTTTCTGGCGGCCTTATCCACATGTAGTGTCGCCTCATATCAGCCAAATGACCTGTCAAAGTTTATGTGGCAGACCTTCTTTTCTTTCAGCAGTAGGCGCTGAAAGAAGGCCTCCCCCATAGACTTCCATAACGACCGGTTATACGCTGCCTGCATCTAACGACTCCCAGTGACCTTTACCAGGTCGTCTGTCCTTCTCGTTGGAGGTTATCCCTCATGCGTTTTCCGGTGCGTAGTATCCACTCGAGAACATTTCATCCCTTCTACGAGCTAACTATGCAAATCTTTTGACCTAACTATGGTTCGCCATAGTTAGCGACCACTCTGATTCTTCTGCGGATCTTCTCCTTTCTGATTCGTTCGCGTAGAGAAATGCCAAGCATAGCTATGAGACCTATAGTGAGTGACCACGTCTCTGGTGTGAAAATATTGATACGAGGAATTCCTTTTCATATCCTTACATGAGCGCTGGTGGCACAGTGGTACGGCCGCGGCTTACAAGTTGTAAGTTGAGGTTCGAACCCACATAGGCGCTTTACTTTGTGTAAATTATTTCATAATCACTTCTCCCAAAACGGTAAAGGAAGAGTAGAGTAAGTAGGTCGGACGGAAAAGGAAAGGTGGTTTTTAATCTTTAAAAGAACTTAGGTTCCGAACAGAAAATATAAAACAAAATTAAATGAATATATAACGATGTATCATGTCACATTCACGAATCGTCAAAATTAATTAGTAATTTATCTGTCTGTGATTCGGCTGCGGCTAAGACTTAGCGAGTGATCGGGCGCGCTCAAGAGCTCAATCCGATGAATAATAGACAGATTCTGACAGAGCTGTTTCTCTCAGAAAGTCGTATCTGTCAGAATACCTTGACAAAAATCTGAAAAGATCTGAATCTTCACGAAATGTATACCATTAAAAAATAGTACCTCACGCGAAAGTATTTTGCCTCAATCGGAATGATCAAATTTATCTGATCCAGACTTCGAGCAACACGGAATGCTCGAAGGATCCAGATCATGCATTTTCGTTGAGTTACCCGTTGTCTACTGTTTAGTACAGTGTGTTTGAAATAACTGCGCCTGTCTGAAGTTTATGTTAAATTTTAATGGTAATGGTCGGTGTGAAGACAGTTGGGGTCATATTTATTATGTTTCACATTTCTGATTATTTTCTTTACTTATTTCGTTTTGTATGTATTTAGAAACACTTGAACGATTTTACCAGCGCAACGGCTAACTTCAGACAACCAGGGTTATTAATTTGTAATTAATAGGTACCTACCAAGTGTACCAACTGGAGCAATGTTAACCAATTACCGTTAAATACCTACGGCATATGAGGTATTCGTTTTTGCGAAGGTTTTTGGTGATCGTTAGTGATTCGTTCGCCCAAGGCATCATATAATAATTATCTGATATAAATTATGGATTCTGTCATTTACATTTTACACTACTACTTATCTGCTTTTTAGTACAGTCGCCAGCAGGTCAACGTATAGAAAACTGTCACATTTCTCCAAATGATTTTAAACCTTAAACTGTTGGAGATAAAGTTCAAAATTAACTGAGAAAAATTTACATTTTGTTGTAACTTGATGTGCTGGCTACCGTACATACTCGTGCCATTTCTACTGCCATGATCCTAGAATTTCTTTTAGAAGTACAATTTGCGAAAAACCAAATAAAAAAGAAACTAAAACGACGGAAATTAAAATGACTGAAATTGTTCATTATTTCCGTAGTTCTGTTAAAATTATATTGATTTTTTTTTTTTGCAAATACATACTATTATTTCACAACAATTACAATCATTATGACGATGGCAGCACTGCAGCGTGATCATAATAGGATTTATGGTCGGGACAATCTGGTGCACCCTCGCCTCGGAGAGAACCATTTGTTTTTAAGTTACGGCAATTGAAAGGTCTGTCTCCTTAAGTCATCGTTATGAAGTCTGTCTTTAATCCATACTAAAAAGGCAATTTTAATCACTGAATCTCGCTAATTCGAGATTTTCTCTAGTATTTCAATAGACCTGGAGCAGTAGTCGTGTCTCTGGTTAGTTTTCAGTGTTGCCGTTTTGCAATTTTTAATGCTAAATTTGGCATTTCTTCTAAACCTGTTTGGATGAAAAAGTTGGACTTAGCATTCGAATTTCCAAATTTTACGTTCTAGCGATGGTAGCCCTTTTTATGGAATTGACAAATTGTTCACATCTCTGTCAGATATTTACACTGTGCAAGAGATTGAACTAAACCCATTCACATATAAAGGGTTTAAAGAGTCGCTTGTGAAGCCAATGAATGACTATTGACTACTGATTCTGAACATGGCTCAACATCATCATAACATAAGCACAAGCACAAGACGAAACTGATTGATGATGATGATTGAACTGATGATTAAATCTTAGTCTTGTAATCTGTGATTAAATCTACGTAAAAATAACATTACATTTTTAATTACCCTTCTTAGAATTATTTTCATTTGTTATTCATTTAAACAATATAAGATATGGCAGTTGGCATTTTTATTTTAGCATATGAATGTGTGAGTAGCACTATTTTGCCATTATCGACGCCAAAGTCTAGCTTTTTTTGCATAAATTAAACGGCAACACTAGTTAGTGGTGTTTATATTCTATAAAGACAAGAATTTCTGAATTTATTCTATTCTGTGCTTCATTCATTCAAATCATTCATATTTCATTTCAATAAGTAACGACTGCGAGAAATTCCTGTTCGCTCATATTGTTTTTATTAAAACTACGACGTTTTTCACATAACTTCATTGAAATTTGTCCTCTACGATTGATTATCTCCATTATTTCTTGTATTGTGTAGTATTTAAGGCTTTACTTTTCTGTACTCAGAAAATATTGCGGTGAGTGGTCCTTCGGCGACCCGCCGATCAACTACAAACAATGGACGACGATACGAAGAAATTTTGTCCCAACTGCAGTCAACTATATTTTATCCAACGTAAGTAGTTTCTTAAGCTACCCATCCTAGATAGCCAACACTTTATTCCTTGTTATACCCGTCACGAAGCGTAAAATTATTATAAATATTTATTATTCAGCAATCACAAATCGGATCGGAGGGCCCGGTGCAAGTTTGTGCGTAACGATTTTACGCATTTATTTATATTGCGTTTTTATTTTGTATTTTAAGGAACACTAGGCTTCAGCAATCAATCACCAAAGTACATACCAAAAGACGATTCCTATTAATAAACTATTAAATCTTCCATCATACCCTACCACTGTAATGCAGGAAAAGTAAACCTCGAGCAATCAAAGCTTAAAAAATCAACAACATTACAATACATAACATCACATCCGTATTCCCTGAAGCATTAGGCAAAGGTGTTCTTAATATACACCCAAAATTCACCGGTATGTTTTGATCCCAAGTAATAGGGGGTAACCCTAGAACCATTAACTGAGCATAATATATCCAAACTCCGAGCTGCTACTGAGAATATAATATTAACACTGCTCAAGCTGGGAATTGAACTTGCTTGACCACTACACAAATGAGGCAGTCATAAGTAGGTAAGGTTGTATTTGGTGCACATATTATTTAGAATCAGCATTATCATAATTTAGAATTTCAAGAACCAGGACAATTTGCAGTTTTTTTCAAAATGCCAAGAATGTCAGTAATAAATTATCTCAGTGTTGGTACCCGATAGACACTTAAAGAATGAAATTATATAATTATCTTTTAATTATAAATATAATAAAATATTCCAATTGTTATGAAATTAAGTGCACATATAGGTTGGCAGCAATATTATTAGGAGTACTTACAATGCGAGAAAATTAAAAACTTTAAATCCTATTACTATGGCACCATTTTGCTGTTTATTTATTATATTAAATTCTAATATTATTATAGGTACACCACTGTATTATTCTAAAAACTATTTAGAACAACAGTGTAAACTTGAGAGTGTCTATAAAGTCTCTTGCTGATTTTTCTCCATACAAACCACTTTTTGGAACCATGCAACAGTTCCTGCCTTTTTAATAGTAACTGTTAAATGGTCTAATGGAAATAAAATATTGAACTTGAATATAAAATAACTTTAACTAATACTATAAAAAGTACAGATGCATTAGATAACCTAATTACTTATGTTTAGAGGGGAGGAGTTGAGCTAAAAATCATTGGGGTCTTGGCACATATAACATAATTTTTAAATAGATTATCTGTATCTAGCACAGGTTAACATATTTACTCGAAAGCTAGTCTAGCTAAGGGGAGAAAATCGTCAAAATTGTTCGTGTAATTAATGGACACCTTAATTTATCCTTGGTGAATATTTTTTTCTATTGAATGTTTTCAGTTTCCTCATCAAAAATGAAAGGAAATTTACCATTATTCCTACCGTGTGGCCATTCAATGTGCGAAAATTGCATTGTCAACATAATCAAATGCTTGGAGCCGATTGAATGCAAAGTTTGCCTCCGAGATGCAGATTTTAAATGTACAGATGCAACAGAGTTGATTCAAAATAAATTGAAGTTGTACCAAAAGTTTCCGGTCAATATATTTATGGTTGGGGAAATGACTCTGACTTTGATGCAGGTAAGAGATTTTCACAACTTTCATCAGGCTCAATTTTTAGAACTGTGCAACTAGAATCAATAACTTACATAAACACTTGAAAAGGTTATTTAAAAATTTAAAGAAAAACATTACATTTGATTTCTTGTAATGTTTATTAATTTTGGGAGTTCTAACAAAACAAAAAAAATGTGTTAATCACTGCATGCCAAAAAAAAATATAGTCAATGACCCTATTGACAGAGACCTAAGTATGGTGCTGTAAAACCAGCTAATTGGGTTACACAAAAACATGGTTATCTACTGTTTTAATGTGCATAAACTATTACGATGACTAGTTCTACTATAAACATTAAAGGTAATTCACAAAAGTGTTTTTATACTTAAATATCGAGATAAGTCCCACAAAATATCAATCTTAAGTAGCAGTATGCATACTGTTGCGTTTCATATGGTGAGGTGTGGAGCGCCGAAGACTATGTCCTCTTTCAGTCCCCTTCCATCTTCTTATCTCCTTTCCCTCCCTATTCTTTGGCTTGGCAACGCATCTGGTACTCCTTTGGTATTGCAGATGTCCTCTGGTGGCGATGACTACTGACTAACCATCAGGTGGCTTGTCTGCTCAATAATCACAAATGTGAAACATTTATGAACCTAATTGTCTTTACACTTATTCTTTCTATTAAAATTTACCACTGCTAAACCACTTGTAGAGAACTTCAGACAGGCTTAGTCATTTCGAACAGACTGTACACGCTGCTGTGTTTAGCAGCAACATCAAAACTGACTGACTTTTCCGGCAGGAACCAATTACTTTTATATTTTTGCATGAATAATTAATGATTTCGTTTTTTTAATAATAGAAATATCTACTTAGTTTTGTGTAAGACTAAGCATATAAACCCGAGATTAAAAGGCCATCCATGTTAGGATTTCGTTTTACTTCATTTGGTATTTAAAATCTCTACCTTCTCCCAGCCCTGGTTATGAGGTACGGAAATATTCTATCACTAAAAACCTTGATCTGATAATTGTACAAAATTAAATGTTTTAGGCTTCACCTCAAAAGAAAGCTGAAGAAGATAATTTCATTAATCTGAAAGAGTTAATAAAAAGTGATCCTGCTCAAGGTAATAATAAGAGTTAAATAAAATTCACAGTAATTTTAGGATCTTTTGTCTCTCTGTATGTTTTTTACACGCATCACGCAAACAATACTGCACAAAATTGGATTAGGTTTTCATAGTTGTATTGCTGGAGCTCTTAACATAAAATCTGGTCCATATGTTATCTTGATATGCCACTTAGAAGATGAATAATAACAAGTAAATCCTTTTGGGACCCACAGACAATGGCTAGTAAACAATATAAAGGGTATCAAATGTCAAAAACAAAATCTCTTTATTACAGGAAATTGTATAGAGTGTAATGGAATGACATCTAAAATGTGTAAACAGTGTTCCACATTCGTGTGTGATGTGTGTTTCAATAAAACACATAAGAACTTTGTTGTTTTCAAGAACCATGTTCTACAGACTATAGGTATGTTTATCATCCACAAATATAGATGGGTCTATGTCTGGGCATTTATTTTTTCTGCCAAAAATACCTCGGCATTAACCCATCTCTATCCACAAATGATTCAAATAACTTTGTTATGCTTATGACTGTTTAGTTTAATTTATAAACAAAAACATACTTAATGTATTCTTTATTTTAGAATCCACAATGCAACCTAACAATTGTAAGTTGCATATTGAAAAGACACTGGATTATTATTGCAAAGATTGTAAAAAGGCCATCTGTATGGACTGTATGATGGTTGGGGGTGACAAATCATGTAAGAACCATGAAGTAGTTTCTTTACAAGAAGTAGTAAGTATTGACATTATAATTAACATTAAAAATTGTAATGCTAAAAAACAGGTCTATCGTAACTATATGAATTTTTTTACAGAATGAAAACTTTTTGGAAGAATTGAACGAAATATCTCCACAAGTAGATGAAATCTTCAGAAGACTTACAAAAACGGCAGTTGTATGTACCTTAATCCTTAATTTTATCAATAGTCATTATCAGCCACTGCTTATAGTGTTTTTTTAATCTGATCTGATCAAGGAGGTTCAAGGGGTCCAAGCATCTGGCACCTTCGACAAACTCTTAAAATTGATATTATCTTACTTTCTTAGTATTAGCACAATGTAACAATTCATACAGTAGGAGAACGCCTTTGAGACGGGCGACGACGCCGCCTGTGTTGATAAATACCAATACGTAGACATAAGAGATATCGCTGGCGAAAACAAAACATTCAACCTAACTAAGAAACTTCCAAAACCGTTATACAGATAACATTATTTTTTATGGTTTGAAGACATTATACTAATATAATGAAGCTTATAAGTGTCAGTTTTTTGAACCCGCTTATCTCTGGAACTATCAGTCGAATCAGAGAATACGTTCGATGGAAACACGATTTGATAAAGTTGGCTCGATAGAATAAATTAGCTTAGCCTTAAAATAAATTACATATAATAAGGTAGACTACAAACAACTCGGATAACGAATTTTGAAAGAAATGTTAAGGTTTTGGGTCTGTTTGTTGACAATGCTTAACAATGGAGTAAATGGCGCCCTAGTATTAGGAAAACCGACCCCACGTAACAGGTGATGTAAAGACGCAGAAGAATATCATTTGTTCTAATGTTTTTTTTTTTTTCAGGATATTGGATATTTGCTTCAAAATTATGAAAATGATACTGGGTCAGCCAAAGAGCTTACAAAAATAATAGCTAATGTTGATCAACACTTTTCTAAACTGTGTTCTATAGTCCAAAAACATAAGGACGAAATAATAAACATCATTTTGTATCTCAGACTCTCTGAAAAAAATTCATTGCAAAAAGTCAAATCAGAAGTTGCTAACTCTATAAAAAAAGCTAAAAATGTCTTAAGGATGATAGCAGCTGCTTCCGATACAAAAAAAATTAAACAGGTGTGACTACTTTCCGATATTTTGGTCATCTTACTTATTGAATGATTAAATAAAATAACGTTGTACTAATTTTCGTTTTCTAGATAAATTTACCAGCTCTTTATGAAGAAGCTAAGCAAATTGCAGATTCACCCTGGTATGTTTATAAAAAAGAAGCTAACAAGGAAGTTCTGAAGTAAGTATTTTACTGAAAAGAGACACTTCACTAAACCTAAAAGATTAAAATTAAAATAAAACTACTTTTTACAGATTTTATCGCGTTATATTAATATTTTTAATTAGTTAAAAAGAATAAATTAGTTAAAGTTGGTAAATAACTTCATGGAGACATAGGTATTCAGAATGTCATATGAAACCCTTTGTGTATAGTGTCATATATCGATTTATATTACAATATACTTGCCAATACCTGAACCTTCCATAACAACAACAATGTAGTCATTAAGCATTTATATATATATAGGATGTGCATTAGCTGAATTGCTTAACTTACAGTTCTATCAGTTGACGCTTGTTATTCGAGCTCACAACTCAGCGTCAGTATTGTACCTCAATTGGAATAGTATATGATTGTATACTAAATAAATATTTGTTTGTCCTTTATACTTTTCTATATTTTATGTACCATTTATTTGATTTCAATTATACTTTCCAACGCTCCTGCGTGGGTTCCAAAGAAAACAATTTAAAAACGTCAATGTATAGCAAAACTAGTATTTTTATACTACGATAGTTAAGTATCGTAGCATAAAAATACTAGGTTAAATACTAAGCCACTGAAAAGTAACACATTAACAGGGTTACCGTGAATGAAGATCTGTGTTCATTGATAAGTGACTATGTGCACTTGGAAGGAAATGTGAAGTCAGTGTATAAACTGTACTCTGCATCGGAACTTGATAGTGATGTGGAAATACCACCAGCTCCAACCGCTCCTGTCTATCCACCAGACCTGCCTAAAGGTATTTAGACTCTAGCATTATGATAATACTTACAAGTAATGTACACAATATAAAAAGTAACTTGGAAAGTTATTCAAGCCTTGCTCTAAGAAATCATCATCATCAACCCATTACATTGTCCCACTGCTGGGCAGAGCTCTCCTCTCAGTACTCGAGGGATTATAACTCTTTTATACTGTTTTCTGAGAAAAAAGAAAAAAATGATTAGGTACCAGGATACTAATACAATATTTTATTGTAAAAGATGCGAGACAGTCAAACAAAGCTAAAGTGGAGAAAGAAGATCACAAAGGGCCAGCGCTATACAAGAGTGTTCCTAAATACCGCAGCAAGAGTGGATCCATATCATCTATTAATTCCAACAGTAGTGAAAACTCTTGTAAGAGCTATATCACACAGAGTAAGTTTTTGAGCCATATTGTCATAAAAATACCTGATACATTGCCATTAACATTATTTCAATAATATGCAACATTGAAAACTACTTATACAATAATTATTTAATTTAAAAAATGCATAATTAGATACATACTACTATTACTGTTTACAGTGGCCATAACAATGAACGTAATACTATATTATTGTATATGTTCAACGTACTTACTGAAATTGTTTTAGATAACAGTTATCACCAGCAGCCTAACATCCAGCCCGTCTCACCATTCGTGGAAAGCCAACCTCCACAACAACTTCGTGAAGGTATGACAAACTGATAAACAATAAAATCAGTAAGACGAGATTTGGCAATGTGACATTACATACAATTTCATTTCAGGTTCGCAGGAGTTGATCTACATTTCGCATATTGTGGATCCTCATAACTTCTACGTGCAAAGAGCATGTTTTCAAGGACTCGTTAAAGATATGCTACGAGAATTTCGAAATGCTGTATCCTTCGCTAAGCCATCTTTAAATCGCATAACGCCTGGTAAGCATTTTATAATACTGATCAACTTTCATAAAGTCAGCAGTTTGTTATTGTGAGCAACAATGATGTAACTTTAACTGACTAAACATTTTATTGATGTTACATCTCTTGCAGGTAAAACATACCTGGCTTTTAATAAAGCGGATAATATGTGGCAAAGATGCCGCGTCATCAGTGTTGATGAAAAAGACAATAATAATCCTATAGTTCAAGTATTCTGTTTTGACTTTGGCAGCATCGAGTTTGTCTCTGTCGATAGGTAAAAGACGTAATCACTTTTTTAACCTATTATTTGAATAATTATTAAATGAATAAATATAACTGCTCATTCATTAACTTGTGAGACATTGAAATTATTTACTATAAACAAAAATAATATTCATTTACAGATTACGATTGCTGCCACCATCAAAATTACAATTTCCATATCCGTTAGCCATTAATTGTTCCTTGGCTAACTGTATGCCAATAACAGGCGCTTGGACAAGCGACGACTCATTTCTCATTCAAAACATAATTGACAAGTAAGTTGTTGATATAATGTACGTGTATTGCCGCCATAATAATTGATTCAACAAAGTGCATAAGATGAGAACAATAGATTTTGCATTGTCTGTAATTTTTTGCTTGAAATGTTAAATATTAATTCACCCCATTATTATTTAGAATGATAAGGATTAATCGGCAATGTTAGTTCGTTGTGGATTGAACCTTCACACTGTAGATTGAGATTAGATTGATATTGAATATTTTTGAATATTAAAATTTGAAGTTCTTTTTAGTGTGCAGGCTTCATTACAATGTCTAACGTCAATCTTCACGTGAATTCGAAAAGTCGTAAGTGCATGCCTCTGAACTTAACACCATGCATGGCAGGCCAATGCTCTAACTACTATAGGTTCTCTTAGTTATATCTAAAAAAAATAAGTAAGTATTCGAATTGTGTTCCATATTTTTCAGCAAGCAAGCAGTGATTTACATCCGCCGTATAATCCCCATATCTAACGTGGATTTCAAGTTAGAGTGTGACGTCACCACTTTTGAGAACGGCATCAGTCTTGCCCACGCGTTAGTGTTCCATGAGCGTGCTAAAATGCCAAACCCGAAATTATCGGTAATTACTTTTTATCATACATTTCTACTTGCTGCGACCCTACTGGCACACGACTTTTACTTCATCTATGTTCATTGACCTTCTCCACGATTGTCGGTTTACCTTAACCTGGTGTTTATTGAGATCTTCATTTGTCATTGGCAGAGGTCGATTTCTGAATCCTCCATCCGTACTCGCCACGTGTACTTGTTTCGGCAATCTCCATGTCCTCTCTAATTGTCCAAACCAGCTTAACATACCTTGCTTATTTTTTAGCATTAAATATTGCGAAATATTCACAAAGATATCGACATCACAGGCAGTGGTCTCGGTAGCTTAGTTGGCAAAGCGTCTGGTGTACTTAACCAGAGAGACGCAGGTTCAAACCCTGCCTGAGATCGAATTTTTCTTTCACTAGGAATTTTCTTTAATTAGAAAATCCATATCTTTGTTAACATACCTTTCTCAATCCTTGTTACTACGTATTCTTTCACTCCACAAGACTCCCTAATCACATTGCTCCTCAACTGTGTCTCTCAAAGTTACACCACATACTTATCTCAACGGCATTTTTTTTATTATATTCCTTTAGACATATAAAACTTATATATAATATTTTCACATATAAAACAAATACGTGAAAAAATATTGTTAATAGTATTTTTATTATTATAGAGTCCAGTATACAAACTCTTTCCCTTGTCCCACTCTTACGGTACTTATCAAGATATTGCACGCTGTCATAATTTATTCTCTTACTAAAACTTTTTTAATAACTACTAATAAAAAAGACATTATAATTTAATCTATCCATATCTGTCGAAAAAAGGATCATTTCTTCTCAGAAACACATGAAAGCTGAATACTTAGGTCTACTACTACGTCTTGGATCTGAAAATAAAGTCGAGGTTCTAAGATCTGTTATGAATGAGTAAATAAATAATTAACTCATCAAAAATCATTAAGAAAATATTAAGAAGTCATACCTAACTTCAATATTAATGTATAGAATAGAACATATTATTGCATAACAAAATCTTATGCAAAGAATATTTTTATAAACCAAACAATATGACAGTATAGCGTGACATTAATTAGAGGATACCTCGCCATTATAATAATATAATGTATGTTTGTCAGTCAGTAGATTTACCGCAGACACACAACAACTTAAATTTACTGCTAAAGCAACTTTGATCATCGTTTGTTGTAATATTATTTTGTTCTAGCTATCATCAATAACCTGTGTGAAGGAGAAACCTAAACTATACATGAGTCACAATGACTTTAAAACTGACTCTACAGAATTAGTGTGCCTCACACATGTCGTCAGCCCTGACAAATTCTACGTGAGAAAAGTAAATTATTTATTTATATTATATTTCATTATAGAGTTGGCCCAAAAAGTGACGTCATAAAAAGATAATTAACCAGGGCATTTGTTTTGCTATTCTTGCTTGATAGTTTTTCATTTACTTAAACTTTATGGAAATCGCTTTATTAAATTATATCTTTATTATTATTTGCAATTTTCATTATCATTGGATATTCTGTCAGACAAAATAATAACCTTATTTTGTGTTATCTATAATAGTTTTTTTTACTCTATATGAGAAAAAAATTATAAATATATTTTTGAGATAAAAAATACAATTCAGTTCAGTTTTTTAATCTATTTTATAACACCATGAAATAGTAGCCGCCATGTCACAGAGCTGGTAGGTAAACTGAAAAGTGTCAACGTGCTGTTCCTGAATGCAAGAATACTCGTGTAAAAGCATGAAAGTCGAATCTATACGACCTATACGAACTGATTGTTACTACTTCCCTAGAATCGCCTTGAAAGAGAGCCATTAGTAAAATTCTAATAAAACTACCATTTTGGGGTATTTTCTGTTAACCAGTGGCATGTTCAAATTTCATTAGCATCAAGAGTTAACAAATATAAGCAATATTACATGATTTCAAATAATTGATAAATCATATTATTTTATAGCGATTTTCTAAAAGAATAATAAATACTAGAACTCAGATAAAAAGGATTGCAGCACATATGTACTTACATAAAATGCCCTGGGCTTTTTATGAAGTCATTATTTGGACCAGCCTGTATTATTAAACTGATATGTACATGAAATATTATTTATGCTAAACAATCCCTTTCAGCATCATCTACAAGGTGTTTACGAAAAACTTTCAGAAGATTTAGAACAAGAATATAATCTGGTATCCAACGTTGGAACTGTTTACTTGCCAGAAATAGGTATAAATGAAAACTTGTTTTGACACCGTATACCTAATATTAATAGTGAATGTTCATCAAAGGGAGAAGTATTTTTATTTCTTTTAATTTTCCTCGTAGGTGAAGTTCAGTGCTTTTTTCCCTGATTGAAGTGCTTCAATCTGGGAAAAAATTAAGTGCGAAATTTAAAAAGATTCTTACATAATCATAGATTTTTACATAACTTACAGCCCTAGGGCAAACGCAACAGTATGTAGAGGTATGCATACTGTTGCGTTTTGTACGGTGAGTGTGGAGCGCCGGAGGCCCAATTTCTCCCTAAGTCCCCTTCCTTCTCCTTTTCTCCTTCCCCTCCCTTTTCCTTAAATAGGCTCGGTAACGCATCTGCAACTCCATTGGTTTTGCGAATGTCCATGGGCGGCGATGACTACTTACCATCAGGTAGCTCGTCTGCTCGTTTACCGAGTAAATGCCATGAAAAAAAAAAGAAGTATTTTCTACCCTGGTATTAAAGTAGTAGTGGGTAGTAAATTATTAAAGTAGTATCCGAGTAAGTGAAGTGAAAAAAATATTTGTCCCTTGTTTGCATATACTGTGTTTACAGCTATTGTTTCATTTGTAGTGGACCAGAGAGTTTTATTTGTGATGGGCAGCAATGTACCCCGCCATCACAAGTAAAACTTCTGGTTCCGTTCGAGCACTTTAGCCGAGAAACCTGCACGAAACTGTTTTGTGTAGGATTTTCGTCTAAAGTACTCGTAATTCAAGAGTTTTGTATGTTATCGCGCAGGTATGGTGTACGCAGTCAATGTAGAAAAGTACCGGGCGAGCCCATCAGAGAGTGCATGGGCGCGCGGCTTAGTAACGGAGCTGCCGGGTCGGGGCCGCGTGCGGGTGCTGCTACCCGACCAGGGACTCACGCTGCTCGTGCACTGGGCCACGCTACGCTACATACACAACAAGTTCACCACGCTCAGAGCTCTGGTAAGTTCACATACAGCTGCAGGGCGGGGCCATGTGACTACGAAGTAAAAAGGAGAATATACGCCTTATTCTTTAAAAGAAAGTAGTTGTTTACTATAGATTCATATTGTTATATACACAGGCTACCGAATGCCATCTAGCTGGCATCACACCATACAATAAGAAATGGACCCCTGCTTCAGTTGCCCTGCTTCAAAAGTACGAAGGAAGTTTACTAGAACTCGAAATGGAAGACAGCCGTAACCGTCCCAATCGCAGCCGAGGATCTATTGGCGTTACCCTTTATGATAAAATTGACGATGAGAACGAAATTTGTATTAACAATGAAATGATCAAGCATAAGTTTGCTGTATCTTTTGGGTAAGTACCTATGTCTTCATTTCATCACCTTAAATGTATGGAAACACAATTAAAATTTCATCTTAAAAAGTGTCCTCAACAGCTCAAAACGAAATATAATAAAAAGTAAAATAAAAATATTTTAATAAATTCTGTGTGATAAAATATAAACCTATTATGTATGTACGAAGTACGTTATTGTTTTTCAAAGAAACAAGTCACATTATTATTACGTTTCAGTTTACTAAAGCACAAATATTAAAACTAAGCTTTTGCCCACGCAAAAGTCCGTCGAGTCGATAGTTGTGACCCGAATAAAGGTGAAAGCACAGGTATAAGATCCGAAGGAAGGAATCGAAGGAGCCGAACAATTTGGGTTCCTTCACAATTCTTCCGGCGATTCGTCCGATTCGACGCAAATAAGTGTGCGTGTGTGTTTCATAGGATTTCATACATCTTATTCTAAAATTCGATTTCTTTCGGCTCCTTCCGCTCTGATAAGTGTGCGTTCACCTTAAGGATCAAAGCGTGCTCACTCGAAGTCGCACACTCTCTCGCTTTCTACCACCTCGCAAACATAACTAGTTCCACTGTACGCTCAAGTTCTCGCTCCCGACCAAGCTTATATCGTTTTTTGTTTACCCTAAATGTGTTATAGAATATCATTTGGCGAAAACAAAATAAGAATGCGGGCTAGGTTGCTAAACAAGAATACCTGCATATTCTAGCAAATAAATATTGTGATTTGATTTGATTTGTCACTAAGCAAGAATATTATGTCAAAGGTTGACTTTGAATATACTAATATTTTTCTTGTCAGTATATAAAAAATGTCTTACACATTATTTATTCGTAGGTCTTACATAAATGTATTGTGCACCAGTTTCCCAACAGCTTTCGATATTTTTTAACATTGATTTAAATTTGATGAATAGTATTTCTTTACAGAGTTAACATGTTTAACAGAACTCCCGTAGAGGAACAGGTACTAACTAATAAGTCTCCACTCACCAAGCCGACGCAACCTAAGCCCAATACTAATAAAGTCACTATTTTGAAGAAAAATATGCCAAAAAAGATTAATGAAGACGATCTACAAGCTAAAGATAAGGGACCTCTAAGGTTGGAAGTTAAAGTTCTGCATTACCAGTCACCCTCACTTGTTTATGTTTCATTAATCCATCAACAAAAAACTTTTAACGACTTGTTTGAAAAAATGCAAAAATATTATTCAAAAAGTAATCAAAATAAAACAAAGGAACTCTGGAAAGTTAGCGATAGATGTTGCACGCTATGTAACCAGTCACAAACTTGGCGCCGTGCAGTTATAATGGAACTGGAAAATGGAAATGCCAAAGTGTTTTACAGTGATTTCGCATGTATTGAGACTGTTCCAGAGTCAAGTCTTAGAGAACTCACTTCAGAATTTGCTTCGTTCGGTGATGCAGCTATTAAATGCCACCTATGTGGAATTATGCCCGCTGTTGGTGAGGAATGGCCCTCACTTACAAAGGAATATTTAAAAGAGCTCCTTGATGTATACAAGAGAGTTTTTATTACTAAATTAGGCAATTTTAAAGATAAAAGTATGCCTATTGAAATGTGGGTGTATCACACCACACAAGGTGGTGCTTTGGAACCCAATAAGTCTGAATGGCGTTGTTTAAACAAGAAAATAATAGAACAAGGCCTTGGAGTACCAGACAAATCTCAAGTGGTAAGTTTCATAACATCAATTAATGATGACTGACAATGCTATATGTAATTCTTAAAATGTGTACCTGTGTGTAGGTTTCAACTGAAGACGATACTGAGGGTGCGGGTGACACACTGTCATTTCTTAACATAACGGGGTCGATAAATGAATGGCTACAACTAGACCCAGTTCCTATGGTACCACTGAAGACATCCAAATCTGATTGTGAAAGCTAC
Source organism: Subacronicta megacephala (assembly GCA_958496365.1). Lineage (NCBI taxonomy): Eukaryota > Metazoa > Arthropoda > Insecta > Lepidoptera > Noctuidae > Subacronicta > Subacronicta megacephala. The sequence continues at coordinate 8,560,402 of OY292523.1, read as the reverse complement.
GCCAATTCACCCTCATCTTTTATTGAGGGTGACGATAATTATGGTAAAACTAAGGAATGCCCGGAATCTTCTAACGTTATATACATAACTGACTGGCTACCACCAGAGCCCCTACCCTGCAAGGAATTTACTGCACTGCCAACGTAAATATATATTGAACATTATCCTACCACTATCAGAATCAAATACGTCTATGCCTTGACCACATCATCATCGTAACTTAGTTATTGTCCCACTGCTGGGCACCGGTCTCCCCTTGTAGTGTGTGGGGATAGGCTACAGCGGTTGGGCAGCTTTTACACACTGTCGATAAAATCTCTCAGGCATTAAGGTATCCTACAATGTTTTCTGTCCTTCTCCATTTTAAGCGAATGATAATTTAATAGTATGATACCAGATGTTTTAAGATCTACTTCTGATAAATACCATAAAATATGTGAGTAACATTTACATCGAGATTATTTATATTTCAGTTACATAGACAACGATGGTGTGATCTACTTACACGACGTATTCCAACAAGATACGCTGGACCTCATTCGTAAGGCACTTGACGTTCGTTTCAAGGACCCAGATCCAAAAGCGAAGTTTACGAAATGGAGCGTGGGAGAACCCTGTGTTGCATTATTCTTCCTAGACAACCGCTATTACAGAGGCAGAGTATTGGAAGTAAACAAAGAAAATTCTACATGTCTCATACATTACATAGATTATGGTAATGAAGAACTTTGCTCCTTTTCAAACTTGAGAAAAAGTGTTCCACTCCACCAGATACCAACACAAGCACACAAATGTGTTTTGAATCGCATTCGTCCTATTGGCAAACAATGGGATAGACAAACTTTGGACTACATACATAAGTCTGTAGTTGAAAAACAATGTTACGTAAAAATTTGTGGGGAATCAGTTAACGGAGTCATACCTATAGAATTAAAATTTGATAAGCTTTGGATAAATGACCATTTAGTCGACTTCGAAATGGCAGAGTACACAGACGGGAGCAAAGCTCTTATCACAAAATTCGCTCCTGTTGTGGATTATAAACAGGATGTAAAAGAGGATGCCGTTATAGAATCAGACTCTGGACCAGATTACATAGTTGTTGATGAACCAAGTACTACAATTGAGCCATTATCTTCATCCCAAGATTTGTCTGCAAACAGTTCCCTAAAGGGAGCTGACTGGAATACTCTTATTGAACAGGAAGAGGGAGAACAAACTCCTCTTGATGGAAATTACCTGACATATCCAACAGATATAGAAGAGGAATTTATGTGTAACATCACGGTTATTAATGATATAAACACGTTAGAATTGAATATTATTTCTGATGAAGAAACCACTACAGTTTACGAACAAATGTTTGAGGAACTGCAGAGTGAGAGTGTTAATATGTCACCACTGAACGGTATATTCGAGAATAAAGCGTGTGTCGCAGTTTTCCCTGAAGATGGTCGTTGGTACCGTGCTTCCATTTTGCAGTTCAGTGAAGCTAAAGGTCAAGTTAAAGTAAGGTATGTTGATTATGGTAACATTGATGTTATTTCTTTAGCTGACACGCGAGAAACAAATGAAGAATGGGCAAGACTGCCACCGGCTACTATATCAGCTCAATTATTCGGAGTTCGACTGAATCCAGATGTCGACATCAGCGTCGTTACAAAAGAATACACTCGAATTTTCTTAGATCAGGGACCATTTTACGTAAAGGTTATCAGCTATAAGGGTACAGTGCCATTAGTTGAACTTAGGAATGATAAGAAAGAGTTGGTGTACCAAAAACTCATAGAAGATGAGATGTTTATCCAATGTGAATGAATGTAAGCGTAATTTTGTCTTTGACAAATTTATTTTCCTTTTTGTATATTCTTTAAGTTTAAAACGTTAAAGTTATTAGTTACTTGCTGTTTTTTTTTTGTTTCTTAACGTAATAACCATAGGTTATAACTATATAAAACCGTCAGAGGTTGAACAACTGATATGATTATCGCAATAAAAGATTTATCTTTATACAATGTTTTTATTTATTGAATACAAATTAAACCAATACTAATTCAATATCGTGAACTGAAGCCAAGGACACATTAGGTCGCGACTTTCGACGCATGCGAAACATCATTTTTTGTAATAGACCTAAGAGCTGTGTATCCCACGCAACGTAAAAACAGTTTTCTTTAAAGGACTGCTGTAACCGCGGCTTACTTTTACGTATCCTTTGCACGTCAGTACGCACACGCTTAAGACATCGCCAGAACAAAGTAATTCGATGTATCGTTCTTACTGATTTGATAGCATATAAGCCGCCGCCTCTACGTTGTTCTTTTAGTGGATCACATAAATTTTTATTAAACGTTTCGCAATCAGGTGTTTTCTGCTAGTTATTGAGCAACTTATCTGGCGGGATATTGTGCATGCTTTTTCAAACGAATATTTACGTATACACTACTTCAAAATATGATTTTCCATATATATTGGTTACGCTCTCTCAGTCGCATCACAATTTGCGTCCTAATTAAGCCTCAGCACTGGTCATACCCTAAAATCTTATTGAAAAGTTGTCGCCGCGCCTTTGGGGCAGATTGCGACGAAACGTAGAGGTGCACCTGTTCCCGACCCTAGCTTCATCGGCAGAATCAAGGCAGTACACTTGTATTCTAAAATCGAAAAATAATTATAGTCGATTAGAAACATAGGTACAGTGGCCAGCACATCAAGTTATACAAAACTGAAAATTTTCTCCAAATGATTTTAAACCTTAACTTGTTGATGATAAAGTTAAAAATCAACTGAAATAATTTGACATTTTGTGGTAACTTGATGTGCGTGACCGTACTTAAACACTTTTCTAATTTGAAACATAAACATTTTAAAACTATTATACGCACCATGGATAGGCTTGTCGATTTTTACATTCTCTATGTTATACAATCCAGCCTTTGCAAATATTTTATGTACTGCGAAGTCAGTGGAGGCGCCTGGGTCAACTGAAGATACATCTACTCCAATGCCAATAATATTTTTGTATGACGATGTGATCCATTCCGCTACTTCCACGCTAAGCCCTTAAACGATATTTAAGTAGATTTAAAATATTTCTCTTAAACTAACGAAACTACAACGAAGGTACCGAATATAATGATGTATTCGTGATAATAGACATATTGACAGGCTGCTCGTTCTGCCCCTTCGCATCTAATATTCATTGTACAAGCATCTTGACATTGGATTTTATAATAGCACGAACAAAAGAAAATCTCGTTTAGGCGCAGAATGTCCAATTCGCACAATGTCAATATCGCGGAATGTTTTATTTTTATTGTAAAAAGATTTTGACCTGCAAATTTTGCAAATTTTTGACCCCATACGAGCATTAGATATATTGGCAGAATTACCTACAGTTTGATTAATTGATTGGCTTACCTGGAAATCTCATAGCATTTGTTTGCTCATCGAAACCTAAGTATTTCTTACGATCATTAAAATATTTACTCCATCCAAACTTAAATAGTAACACACAGGGCTTCCCCATGTTGGCATTAATCATATTATCCAAGTCGTGCTTATGCAAAACAAAATCCGGATTATCATTGACTTTTGAACTAAGATCGGCGACTACAACTGCAAATGAAAAAAGCAACACGTTAAATGTCAGACTATCATCACGCCTAAATTTTAAAGTTTAGCAGGGGTGCATTTATTAGAAAGTTAGAAATCCCACCGTTTGCCGGTCTAATAGTGGCCTAGTATTATATAGCCGATTGCCATTAATATTATAACTAACAACAAAATAATGACATTGTTTTGTCTTAGAAATATATTCACAAGTTTTTAGCATACAGGGAAGGAATCCAAACTGCGAACTGCTTGGTCTGAGAATCAAACCCAGGACCTCTAGTAAAGTAGCACGGTCACGTTCATGAGTGTAAAAGTATTATTAAAAGCCTGGTTAACAAAATAAGGTTCCGCATGACCTGTGCCGTTTGATCGTATGTATTAGAAGCATAATTAGGTAGGTTACATACGCGGAACGATTAGATTTTCCATCGGTAAATCGCCGACACGTTTACCAGTCGATGTGAAGTGATATGGTGCATCAATATGCGTGCCTCCATGCTCGGCTGCTGCAAACTCATATGCTGCGTACCTGGTGAACAAGCACAGAATAATTTTGAATGGCACCCTTTCCCGGAACAATCTTTTAAATTATAATATCGTTCGTCAAATACTGACTAATCTATCTAGAAAGCCAACATTTGGAACACAGCTACATGTCAAGTGTCTATTCAATTGTGCGTGCGAATATAGGCATTGCCATACCTGCACATAGGTTATTCTACCCTGCGTTTCCACCGAGCCTGCGTTCCTATTGAAGGACCACTGGGACCACATTTGAATTTTGAGCTTGTGAATGCGACAGCCTTTACTAAAAGTTCTCTAACAATTGTAAATTTAGCCTCTTGTTTGTAAAAGTAGCCACTCAATAGTTACAATCGGTCAAAGTTAGTCAGTCGTGACTGACAGGTACCCAGAGATATGAATCGGAATCATAAAATTTTAAATTCAGACTAACGATGTGTTTCAGGATGTTTAGATTTTGAAACGTAGGGTTGAATTTCAACTCACATATAAATAATGTGTAGGGGATAGGGGTTGATATGACCTTGTTGGATATAACGTCGCCTGAAGACGTAAAAATGTGGAAGAGAAATTCGACATTACAGGCAGTGGTCTCGGTAGTTTAGTTGGTAAAGCGTCTGGTGTACTTAACCAGAAGGACGCAGGTTCAAACCCTGCCTGAGGCCAAATTTTTCTTGAAATTTTTCTTTCATTATAAAATTCATATGCTAGTGAATAGGGGTAGGAATTTGTTTGAGAATAGGTATAGTTTTTTTAATATGACCTTCAAAAATGGTACATACAAGGTATGGTACCCTACAAGCAAATATCGCGGTTTATAATGTTTATAGATCGTTACCATTAACAAAAATGATACCTACTTACCTATGTTGGTACTTAAATTATTAACTTTACCATTCCACAGCTAAGCCGGAAAAAAAATCACCATTACCGCGTAGGCGTAGCGTAACCACGTTAGCTAGCTACCTACCTACCTTTTAAAATCACTTCCCAAAAATGTACAACTTATACTTACGACTATATAGTAAAAATATAGTAGTAAGTAGTGGGTATAAGTTTTAAAGTAAATTAGTCTCAAATTAAAGAAGTCTAATCTGAGACTATAGTGTTCAAAATCAATGAGTTAGGTATGTATTTTGCGAAACTGCATACGACAACTGGAATATTGTGTGTGCCAAACGCTTCAAACATCTAACAAAACTTACCTTACTAAAAAAAACACGCTTACGACTTACCAAGATTTGTCACTACGTTTGTATTCTTCAGTTTTTTTAGTGTATTGAAATGGTTGCACACCGGTCCAATAAACTGTTTGATTATCAAATGTGTGTGTTAAATCCACAAATTCGTAATTTCCATCGAATAATATTCCATTCAAACTATCACTGGTAGCAAGTAAAGGGGTCACTAAGCAAGACAAAGTAGTTAACACATGTATTACGACAGCCATCTCGAATATGACTACTGTCTGCCCCTATCTGTGTGTTCACCCACACTCAATATGAGTTCATGAGCGAATGATGTTACATTGACTTGATACTTTATATATACTTATATCATTGGTATGACTTGAACAATGATTTTCAATATTTGTACTTATTACTTAAAACACCATTGTGAAACAGACCATTCTTCAAATGAATTTAGTAGGGAGTATTGTTGTGAGAGATAAGATTGTTATGGCTTAGTTACCACACTTCCATTTCTATGATTCACGTACGTTTATTCTGGGATGACTTGAATAGGGCCTTCTAAAGTCCTGTACAATCATCGAATCATTGAAGTCATCAACAAATAATTTTTCAAACCATTCTTTTGTAGGTAATTTACTTTTAGATTGTTCGCAAAGATCAAATCATAATACATTTGTGCGCTTCTCCGTTCCGCGCTATATACAAAAGCAGTTTGGTCTTAAATAGCTCAGTTCATTTTGATTGTAATAATTCCATTCACCACTAGATGGATTTACAATTATATACAATTTATTTTTCCATCGTGGGGTGAACCCGGTGGACCCATCGCCGTACCTCGTCGCCCTGTCACCCGCATTTAGGCGACGCTGCTTTCTAAAGAGATTTTGCCTTGCAGCATCTCGGCGTCTTTCTATTCTCCGTCCTTGATACGAACGTACAGTTTATTAGAAATAACGTTTAGAAGTGGTAAATTTTAATAGAAAGTTTGTGTAAAAAAATAATTGGGGTCGTATATGTTTCACATTTTTTATTCGGCTAAGTTCAGACAAGCAGAGTTATTATTCGGTTTTTCGAATCAGCAGGTTGAATCAATCCTATCCTATGAATTCTATCCTAACCTCTTGCGGCTAAGTTGACAAAGTATTGTAACTGGACTCTATATTCGGTATTTAGTACGATGCAAGATGGATGAGTCAATGAGAAATATATCTGCAACTACCTAAAAATAGTAGGTCCTGCACAATACTGAGACATTTTCTGAAATTCTCATTCATTACAGACTCAACATTTTCTGAAACTCTCATTCATTACAGTTTATCGGTCGATAAACGAGACGACTCATCGCTAATGTTGGTGGGGAGTACCTATACAGCGTCACCTTAAGTGGCAGGTTCCTGCCATTTTGGCAGGAGTTGACCTTTATTTCAGCACCTCCAGCATGATCGTCTGACGTTTTAATAAACCTGGCAGTATTGAGTATAGAAAATAAATCTCCCTATAGCAACTCAACATTTCGAAAGTGGCAGCCCCGAAGTTCATGAACAAGTTATGGGGGATTTTCCCCGTACTTCTCGTTTTATGTTTGTATCACATTCAATTAACAACTTTTAAACTTTTCTGATAAAGTTAATACCCATAAAACAAGTATTGACGTAATATTGGATTTCTAAAGTGTTGAAAGTTAAGCTGACTAGCTTTTCACCCACGGCTTCGCCCGCGTGGTTTCTCGGCTTTTCTGTACTGTAATATGTATGTAATATACATATAAACCTTCCGCTTGAATCATTTATTTATTTAAAAAACCGCATCGAAATCCGTTGCGTAGTTTTAAAGATCTAAACGTAGGGACAGACAGACAGCGGGAAGTGCCTTGTTTTTATACTATGTAGTGAAAGTGATAATAGAATTAATAAATCCATGTAGATGATTTAATTTTTAGTAAATGTGTGTGTAGTTTATGTTTTTTTTTTATTTTTCTTGGTATACAACGTTCGAGGCCAAAGCGTCGGGCTTGGGCGCGTAATTCAAATTATTTTGGATTTTCGCATTTTTTTCGACTATTACACATTCTAAGTAATGTCAACGTTTTCCGCACCATTCAAGGCCAGCCTTTACTGGTTTTGTATAGCTTGATTTGTAGCCGTGTGTACATAGCAGTACAGTTTGTTCGAAATAAGTAAGCCGATCGGAAGTTGTCTGCAAGTGGTTTAAAAGTGGTAAATTTAATAGAAAGAGTCGGTGTAAAGATAATTAGAGTCGTATAAGTTTCACATTTCTAATTATTTTGTTTACTACAATTCGATATTTATGTATTAAAACACTTAATTTAATTATTTTATCACCACGGTAGTTCGGAACGGCTAACTTCCGATCGGCTTACTTATTTCCAACAAACTGTAGTTAAAGTTGATTTCGCAATTTCTACTGCCATGCACCTAAAACGTGTTATTGCCAGATATTTTGCCAAAAACCAAAAAAAAAATGAATTTCGCGCCCAGCCGCAACAACAGACTTTGGCAAGTTTGTAACCAAAGTAAGGCAAGATCTGTTATTTTGATATTGTCACCCTGGCCTGGGAGTAAATTAGCCGTAGACAGAAAAAAATAGCGATGCGAGAAACCGCTCAATGAAAAGAAAAGAGAAATATAATTCTTTCAACCAAACGAGATGTATCATTCTTTTAGTTTTCTAACTCATTTAGCTCAAATTGAATCCTGAGTCAATGAATTATTCAGTGAGCGAGAGATATACTTACATTCCCTATCAATACAACATGTGAGCGATAAGCGAGCTAGATAATGTTAGTATTATGCTAAAATTTTTTCTACTTTGTCTCTATAAAAATAAAGATCGATTTACAATGAAGATTCATTGAGCGAATTGAGCCAAAGAGCTTGATATGTGGATATCCTAAAACATTTCCTACTTTGTCTGTATTAAAATAAAGATCAATTAATAATGAAGATCCATTAAGCTTATTGAGACAAAGAGCTAGATATGTAAATATGACAAAGCATTTTCTACTTTGATCCGATAAAAATAAAGATCAATCTACAATGAAGATCCATTGAGCTAATTGAGCCGGAGAGCCAGTCTCTCAGCGAATGAGTGAATGGGAGCTAGATTGGAAGCAAAGAGTTAGCTCATTTTTATCTCTCATTCGCGAGCTACCCATCGCTAGAGTAAATGTCAAAAATAAGAAAAAGGAGTCTGAAGATCTTGATAAATTAGAAAATTAAGATTTACAAACTGATGTCTTTAATGAAAAAGACGAGAAATGATGCCATTAAAGCCGCGGTCACATCCTACTTAGAACGTAGGAACTATCCTGTGAGTATCATGTGAATTTCAATGTTTCTATCAAGTGACATTGTTGTTGTTATTGCATTTTCGTTTTATATTTTAGGACATAGACGTGTTTAGCAGTAATAATAATTTGAGCAGAAGCGCTGAACAAATGGCTGTGGCGACGATAGTCCAATGTGAAGCGAGTCGCGCCAATTCAATCTTATTTTCTTGCATCAATAATGACGCTGCTCAATACGACTTACAATACTCAAGGTAAACAATGTTCTACCTTTCGAATAAACAGTTTAAATTAAATTGTTTTACCACAAAGTAAGTTTTCTTAGGTAACAGTTATGTCAAGGAGATTTTATACTTTGTTTACAGGTTAGTAAACTTCATAAAAGATATCAAGAACGAAAAAGTGAAGAACGAACTCCTTGGATTGTTATGTCCTCTGCTCTGTCATTTATACCTAGAAATGTTAAGAGGTGGTCATGGAGGACCAGCACAAATGTTCCTGAAAAGGCATTCAGCCACTTTACCTCAGAAAGATTTATCATATCATCAACCTATTGATGGTAACTTGCCGTCAGCATTGTACAGACCTAACAGTTTGGAGCAGCTATTCAATTCTTTACAAAATGGTACAATTGACAATGAAACACCAGAGAAAGATTACATGAATCAAATATTAGATGATATTGGGTCCATTTATACTTTACAGGAAGTTGAAACTAGACCATCTATTGCTGCATTTAGGTATGTTATATTTCTTACAATGTAATTATGCTACTATTCGTTTATAAAGCAATATCTCATTTAAAATATTTTTTTTATAATTCTAGGTCATGTAAATATGATATAACTCTATCTCAAGATGCTTTAAATATGTTGAAAGCATACTTAGCTAAACATGGCCATGTGCTTCTTATACAAGTTCTTCAAACATGGTTCCATATTGACATAAACAATGATCCCAATAAGAAGAATGCTGTAAGTACTTAATATTGAAATTAATTCAACTGCTTACCTCCCTTCCCATGATGGCCAATCAATTAAGTTTCTATTGTCTCTGTAATAAGATGCTTGACAGGTTCATTAATAGTAATTGGATTATACATATAAGAGATATCATTTATTCTAATAAACACAAAATCAACTTGTGTGCATTATAAGAAATCGTGCAACATACATGCAACATTGAGTGGAACACCACCACTCATTTAAAAATGTATTGTAAATGTGTACGAATTAATTGTTAATATAATTATTTACTTGATAAAAATATAAATAAAATTTCTTTGACACCTGAGCATTACTATACTCCATTTGGTTAGGTACTTAACTAAAGGTAAACAAATCATAAAAAAGGTTTTTTTATAGGGCCATTTTTCAACTTGAAACAAAATGTAACGAAAATAAATTATTTAATCATTCAAAATAATTTTCCTTTACTAGACTGGCATATTTTACTACTTTGTTTAATATTAAATGGTAATTATAAATTCTTAAGCTTGCGACCAATAAATAAATCAAATCTGATAATTATGTCATAAAGTATTGCAATGTGCCTACTAGAAAGAATCTAAAAAGACAGGAAATCAAAACCTTTTTCTACATAATAGACTTTTGATAACTCGAAAAAATTAAGAAGTAGTAGCGCGAGGAAGCGCGGCAAAATAATTAACCGATATTATACTTAGTCGGGTAACCAGACGCCATTCGTAACAGTTTGTACTTTCGTTCGTTTTTGTGTTTCTTTTGCCATAAATTGTATTATTTAGTTATAGTTTTGTTTGTTCGTTGTTTTTATTGATTGTTAGATGTGTTGTTATTAATTTCACTCACAATTCATATGATACCATTGTAATAAAGGTTGAAGAGCCCTGAACGCCGCCATTTTTATTGTTTACCTTTAGTTAAGTACCTAACCAAATGGAGTATAGACTAACATTATTTTTGAATGGAAAAACTACATCAATGGAGAATGTTACTAGGTATGCCAAATCGCTTGAAATGTTGTCTCAGTAAAGCCTGTATGTATACAAATACACTAGTTTTTGTTGTAGTCAAAAATACATAGTAGTTTTGATTTTATAGGCATTCAAAGTTTCGAAAAATATCGAGTCCCGCTAACAGTCACGTGACCGCTTGTGACGTCATACAACAACGCGCCGCGCGGGCCGCGGCCCGTTTAGTATCAACATAGTGTAATGAAATCTAATTACACTATGGTATCAAGTCGCCAGTTCGAAAAAGGGCAATCGGATAATCTACCTAAAATAGATGGATTAATGGTTGCGCATTATTTATCAACAAATAGTCATTTCGTTGCCGCCGAAATGCGAGGAATAAAAACGAAAGTCAAAATGGTCTTCACAACAATAAATACTTTTATCTCCAAATGGATCTAACTAACTCTTTATAATAAATACTAGGAAATCATGTGTTGTGCCTAAATGTAAAAATACAACTACCAATTCGCCGGAAAAGTAGTTTTTAGGGTTCCGTAGCCAAATGGCAAAAAACGGAACCCTTATTGATTCGTCATGTCTTTCAGTCTGTCCGTCCGTATGTCACAGCTACTTTTCTCAGAAACTATAAGAACTATGCTGTTGAAACTTGGTAAGTATATGTATTCTGTGAACCGCATTAAGATTTTCACACAAAAATAGAAAAAAAACACCGGCCAAATGCGAGTCGGACTCGCGCACGGAGGGTTCCGTACCATTACGATTTATGACGTATTAAAAAAAACTACTTACTAGATCTCGTTCAAACCAATTTTCGGTGGAAGTTTACATGGTAATGTAAATCATATATTTTTTTAGTTTTATCATTCTTTTATTTTAGAAGTTACAGGGGGGGACACACACATTTTACCACTTTGGAAGTGTCTCTCGCGCAAACTATTCAGTTTAGAAAAAAGTGATATTAAAAACCTCAATATCATTTTTGAATACATATCCATAGATACCCCACACGTATGGGTTCGATGAAAAAAGAAAAATTAGTTTTAGTTCTAAGTTCTAAAATCTTAATGCGTTTCTCAGAATACATCTATTTACCAAGTTTCAACAGCATAGTTCTTATAGTTTCGGAAAACAGTGGCTGTGACATACGGACGGACAGACAAACATGAATCTATAAGGGTTTCGTTTTTTGCCATTTGGCTACGGAACCCTAAAAAACAGAAAAATTTTGGGAGTTCCCCATACTTAAAACTGAAATTATATTTTTTTTTTTACATCAAACTCATACGTGTGGGTATCTATGAATAGGTCTTCAAAGATGATATTGAGGTTCCGGATATTTTTTTTTCTAAACTGAATACTTTGCGCCTGAGAATCTTCCAAAGTGGTAAAATGTGTCCCCCCCCCTGTAACTTCTGAAATAAGAGAATAATAAAACTAAAACAAATATATGATGTACATGTAAACTTCTAACGAAAATTGGTTCGAACCAGATCTAGTCAGTAGATTATTTTAATACGTCATAAATCGTAATGGTACGGAACCCTCCGTGCGCGAGTCCGACTCGCACTTGGCCGTTTAAATGCGAAAAACATGGATTAAAGCTATTTATTTATTTAGTGCCATAATAAAAATAAATAGCTTTTAACCATTCTTTTCGCATTTTAACGTCTTTTGGAACTATAAAAAACAACTTTTCCGGCGAATTGGTAGTTGTATTTTTACATTTAGGCACAACACATGATTTCCTAGTATTTGGATTGGACATTTTTAAAAGAATTTAGGTATAATTTCGACGGCACGGGCGCGCGACTGCGAGCGGACTGAGCGAGCCAGACTGAGCGCGTTGTTCTATGACGTCACACCGTAACCGGCGGCCCGCGTCGTTCGGTTACAACTTGTTTTACTTCTAAAACGGAAACTAATTGATGTATCGAAGTTATTCTTTCACTAGTATTTTTTATTTTTGACAGAGAAAATGGAGTGCTAATAATCAAAATTCGTTAACATTCTTCATTATATAGACTGTAATTTTTGTCAGTAAGCAAGTTCACATCCTGCTACATTACAAACAAAAAATCTATGAAATAATTCTAAAACTAAAGTTTATGTTTAATTTTGAGATCATAAATCATGTTGCCACCATGATACCTAGTTAATTAGTTAATAATTTCAGGAAGATGATGAAGAAGAAATGGAAGAAGAAATAAGTGTAACTAGAACTAATTCAGAGGCAAAAATAACAGACACACATGGTAATCTATTCTTTAAACAATCATCAGCAGCTTGATTTTGATTTTCAGCCCTTTTCATCCAGTCACTACCAGTTGTTCCTACTGCACTACACTTGCATAGGTGCAGTCTCTATTTAATAATCTAATACAAAACTATAGAATTGTACATACATTTTCAGATATTTTTGCTGAATGCAATGGGCATGCTGAATATCTAAGTATTGATAAAGAATTAATGGAACTTCAGGATGCAATAAAAGGAGTCAGAGAATCTACAGCACCCCTCAAATTGTACAAAATTGCTGCACCAGATACTCAGTAAGCGAATACGACATATTGTCCACTTTAAAATTAACTTGTTTTTAATTTTTTATTGTTTTTTGTTTACAGTTTGATATGTGCAAAAACTGATCCATATTGTAACATGTTATGTGGTGGGTTCAGCAATTCTGAGATCAGACTATGGGATCTTGGACAAAATAATGTCAAGAGAAGGGTTAACAAGAATATTTCTGAAGTTGAATTAGCATGTTATGTACCACATGAACTGGTGCCTGATGATAATACTTTGTGAGTACAAAAACCTGAAATGCATGCATGGTTTTTTTTTGCTGTAATATAAATTGTTCAGTCTTTTATTTTGATGGATTGGTCGGTAGAATATCCAATTCATGCATTACTCATAAATATTTTGCCCATCTCTTGTAGAAGCCTTATCTATTTCACTCTGACATACTTCATGATAGATTTCTTTTTCAGGCAAATAGGTGCAGGAGTGGCATTGAGAGGGCATTCTGGCCCAGTGCAAGCTGTTAGTGTACTCCCACGAGAGGAATTAGTTGTATCAGCCTCACATGACAACACTATAAGAGCTTGGAATTTGACCGATTATTCCTGTGCTGCGATTTACAGGTCTGATATATTTGACGATCTATAACAATATTGTCTCTAGTTATTTTTCAAATGTTTTTAGTACCTGTAAAATATTATATAAATAGTTACAACTGTAAATTTTTTGCAGGGGTCATAATTATCCTATATGGTGCATGGATGTCTCAAAGAGTGGTCTGTTTATTGTTACTGGCTCTCACGACAAGACCGCGAAACTATGGTCTCTTAGTAGAACTTTCCCAATACGAATATTTGTCGGCCATATGTCCGATGTCACGGTAAGTTATAATAATGTAGTATCTACTTTAGCAGTAAATTCATTCACTCATTATGAAATCCTAGCTTCTGACCACAATTTTAAAGACTTTATTGATTTGATTTTCTAATTGAGTACCAAACATCTAGACACACAAACACATTTATGTGGGGTATGTATATAAAGGTAAATATTTAAAACTGATTTCGAAATATGTATAATAATGATAGATGCTCTATTTTTGTTCAAGTGTGTGAAATTCCACCCAAATGAGGTGTACATCGCAACAGGTGGAGCCGACCGTACCGTACGTTTGTGGATAGTATCCGATGCACGATTAGTACGAATCTTGTGTGGACATCGAGGCATTGTTCGGACACTCGCCTTCTCTCCCTCAGGGGCTCATTTAGCCAGTGCAGGTATGTATGTATTCTATTTTCTGTGTAGTCCATAGGCAGTTATTGGGTTGGCAATGTTCGGCAAATTTAATAATCAATTAAATTAAACAAGTAATAATCCTCTAGACTCTAGAGGGTTATTACATGTTATTCACAACATACAAGAAGTGGGTGAGCAAACTATTCTGCAATAACATGCACCATATTTTAAGTTAGTCCTCTGGAGGACTAACTTAAAATATGGTGCTGGCAATACAATTATGAATACCGCATCCAATGTCGTGCAGTAGTTTTGACAGACAAACAATTCCAAAGATAATTATTTTGGTTTCTATTGCTGTAATACTATTAAGTATGTACAATTTTTTTTTTCTGAAATATATCCTATTTATGGATATCACCACATACAATTTTATTATATTAGAAGATATCTATTGCGGCCAATTACTGATCCGATGGCAAACTGGCTGATTGATCAGGACTTGTTTGCATCCCTAGGGACTGTCCATTAATCACGTGAGGCTTGAAAGGGGGGAGGGGTCCATAAAAAATCACGAAATATCACGAGGGGGGAGGGGGTTGCAGTAATATATCACGTGTATTTATTTTCGGCATACGCGCCGCAAATTTAAAAAAGAAAAGATTTTTGTAGGTACAAAAAATACACGTGATATAGGCGGTGGGGGATGGGGGCAATCTAAAACCTCATCATATATCACCAAGGGGGGTTACAAAATTGCCAAAAAACATCACGTGAAAAATGGACGGCCCCCTAATGCGTAGATGTGTCCTATAGACCTATGGGTGGACTACACATATTTTTCAAGTGAGCTGTGTGCAATGTGCCTAGTCATACTTTACTTATTTATAACTATTTTCCAGGAGATGACAAGAAAATTAAAGTATGGGATTTAGCAGCATGCACCTGCATTCATGAGTATAGAGGGCATCATGGGAAGGTTACTGCATTGGATTGGTCATCTATTGGAAAGGCCAGCTTGACCAATAGGATTCTATCAGATCCCAATGACCTATCTGTTGACAATTCTCTGCTATGCTCGGCTGGCATGGATGGAATTGTTAAGATAATGTCAGATTGTTACTCAAAGAATAAGTAAGTTTGGTTTGTTCTAATAAAACAAAATTATATTGATTCTTCTGTAATATAGTGCTTTTAAATGTAATGTCTTATAGTTAAAACATTTTCATACTATTTTGTTTATACCCTACACAGCACACATTTTTTTTACAGGCAAGTATCCAGCCAAGACATTCAGTCATCAACTTACAGCACAAAATGTTCCTATTTGGTTGATGTACAAGTTCATCCTGACTGGGTTGTGGCCATTGGAACTAAAAGATAAAAAAAATACACTGCCTCTGCCAGATTCAAATATTTTATGCATTTATGTTAACAATAATAAATTAAAACGAAAATATGTTTGTTTTAATAAACTGAAACATAATTTAAAAAACTCAGAATACATTATTTATGAAACAAAAACCTTATGATTATGTTTAAACTAAAAAAAATCATACTCAAACTTTTTTGAAAAAGTTGTTAATAGTAGATTGTTTGCCTTTTTGGGGTGGTGATACTTTCTTCTTCTTTGTCTTATTTTCTTTTGGTGACGTCTCAGTTTTGAACTGTTTAAGTTTTTCAGAGTTGTCTTTATTATCTTTTACAGGTATACTGTCTATTTCTTGTTTAGCATTATCCTTTTCTAGCTTAAGGTTTTCTTTTGCTTCTTCTTCATTATCTGAGCAACTCTCATACACTTCTTCTTTCTTTGTTAAAATATACCCTTCCTCATCTGTGTATGTTTTATCAACAATCTTTCTTCTTTTCTTAGGGTTCACTATACCTGATGTTATTTTGACCGTATTAATAGTTGGTGTAGGAGGTATTTCATCTTCTGATTCATGATCAACATCCATTTCATCAGTAAATGGATTATTTTCCTCAGTTTCGCTCTCACTGTCTGATACATGCAAAAGTCTTTTGCGTTTTGAATCTACTTTGGCATTCTTCTTTATTTGTGTAAGACTATTACTGCTGGATTTATCTTTCTCATTTTTCGTTGGAGCATTCTTGGTCTCTTTAGGTGATATCCCAGAATTAGTACTTTTCTGCTGTATACTTTCATCTTTTACCTTAGTTTTTCTAGCTTTTAGTGAATCACCATTAACTTTACTGAAAAATCCTGCAATACTCTTTGTTGGTATTTTATTACCACTTGTTTTGGTAGGGCTTTTAGTTTTAGATAGAACCTTTGGAGATGGAATTTCAGTTTTTATATTGGGTTCCAATTTAACTTCAGTATTTTTCTTTTTGTCCACATGTTCATTTTTAGTTATTTCTTTAATGTTATCTTTTGAGTTCTGTGGGACACTTGTTGATTTTGGTGCAATAGTAATAGCTTGATTTTTGTTACATTTCAAGTTTCCTATTTCACTAATGGTTCTCTTAGTACAAGAATTAGCTGTTATTAATCCAGTACATAAAGGGAGGTCTTCAAATTGATTAATTGCAGACAAAGCCACTTTATCTAGAGACTTGACGCCTCGACTTACTCCGTACACATGATCATAAAAAACTATTTTCAATGATTTCTTCAGAGTATCTACATCTGTTTCTGGACACACAGTAGTACATCCAAAATTATTATTTAGTAATCCTGATATCACATAAGACACACAAAGATCAATTTCAGGCTGATCTTTTCTTATATCCTGAATGATTCGAAGTAACAAAGATTTTGCTTCGTTGACATGTATGCACAACTCCTTGCTAATAGAAATATATGTTACTAACTTTTGTTCATCCAATATTAGTTCTTTGACAGTTTCCAAGTTAGTTTTATATGTATCCGCATCCATTTTCAGAAAAATAAAATCTAAGTTCTTTTAATGTAATATTCACCCTTCGGAAGTACTCACTGTCACACAAACACAACACATGCCTGTTTGGGGCGTTTGGCGTTTGCCGCACTTTTTCATTTTTGACTGACAGTGACAGCAGACAGATGTATACAGATTTTTGTTTATCTAATTTTTTTTTTTATTAGATAATTTTTCAGAGGCCTCTATGCCAGATCTATACAGATTACAGATAGATATATTGTAGATCACAAACTAAATTATGTATAATCGCCAGTACATCAGGTTATAGAAAACTCACAAATTTCTCCAAATTACTTTAAATTTTATTAAATAATAGGCGTGTGTAACTTTTTACTGAGTCGTCTCACTGTTACGAATCATTTAGGTGATCAATGGAATGTAGAAGTACACACAGCTACAGGTCAATCTATAAATATCCATTATAAGATGATCTCGCATTGTATAGGCTTCCCCTACAATAAGAGGCTAGCGTAAACTGGTTTTGTATAGCTTGATGTGTAGCCGTGCGTACGTGCGTATCTAGTGTGCTGGCGCACTTACCACAGACAAGTAATTATAATTTAACGATATGACTATCGAGGTGTCCGTGTGCCTTGACACTAGAGTTGCGCCGCGCTTTTTAGTAAAAGAAAAGTATCATCATCATCATAATATGAGAGATTTTTTGATAGTGCAATGTATGCTACGAATAAATAATACTCTATTTATTCGTAGAATGTATGTTAATAATTTGCAAAATAACGAAACGCACCATCCCCTCCCCCGTCGTAGCGGTGTTTCGCTTTAAAAAATCGAAAATGCGGACGCTTAAAAAATCGTTTTTTTTTATAGTCGACGTTCCTGGGCACTGGGAAACTAACGTCGTGGCACAAAAGCCTGTGAAGCCATGCCAAATATTAATATTACAAAAAAATGCAACTCAAGTCACAAGTGTCAATGTCAACACAACACTGTCATTCTTTCGTAAAAATACCTATATCTGGGTGTAAATGGTTTTTGTACAGTACATTGAGTCTACTTTTTCTTTTTATTTATTTTAATGATTTTGAGTGAATTACTGATACAGTTCATCTTTAAAAGATAATTAATCTAACGTGTAAGTAAAGTTTTGATTGTTTGATGTTAAGTACCAATGCTATTTTTGACACCATTACATCATTTTCTATTTGTATCGAGACAAATCCATCTGAATAGGAAATTAAGTATCTTCAGGGTATTGGGTTTATTTATCAACATTCTTATTCTTTTTGACAGAACATTTATTGAAGAACACGTAAAATTTATGTTAGTAAGCAATTGAAGTGAAAAATGCCAGGGTAAGCTACATCTGAAATCGTGGGAGTGGTTCACCTACTTGTATAGATTACTCATAACAGTAACCTCCATAATATGCATATTATCACTTTACTTACACATGTTCCTCAAGCAAACTATTGGTTATTTTTATTTCTAATAAATAAATTAATGTCAGATACCAATAATTCCTTTTTATCACATATTTGTGCTTTTTAATACAATGTAGTTCCTAATGTGATATTGGTATAATATTCTTTTCCCTTATAGTGATTCTTCAACAGAATAATGAACAGAACAGATTTCAATCTAAAAGTGAAAATTAATAACTAGTAAAGTGAAATTCTATAAAACTAATCATTAAAATATTATTTATTCTTAAAATCATATTGTTACAATCATTTTCATTTACACCATCAATATGATTGTATGAATCACTATATAACATTAAATGTTTACCTCTTACATTACAAATCAGGAAATAACACCAAATCAATTAACAATACCTACATGTACACTTATTGTATGGTACATTTACCTTATATTGTAAGTACCATTTAACATTTTGCCAAAAGAATATTAGTTATATTGCATTGAAAACCATAAATAACTATTTACTGACACAATCGAAAAAATATTGTATTCTAAGTGAGCAACTATTCTGCAATGCTTTCACTATTTAATTTTTCAGATAACTAGAACAGTAATTTATAAATAGAAATGAAGACCTTTATAAGTTTGCATATCTGCTCTTACTGCTTAGAAAAGACAATAAAAAAGTTTTACTTGTGTAAAATAAACAAGTACAGTTGCAACTTAACTCATATTCCTCATTTATAACAACATAATTTTTTTTACAGATTAGCAACAATGTCTCTAGACAACATGTTCTGCACCCGTTGTGGAGATGGTTTTGAGGCCAACGAAAAAATTGTCAATTCCAATGGAGAGCTTTGGCACACTAACTGTTTTGTGTATGTCCTATAATTTTTAACAGATATAACAACAAAAAATCGAAGCACACCATTTATAATAACAATACTCTTGATTAATATAAATAATTACAATTCCAGATGTGCACAATGTTTTCGTGTCTTCCCTGAAGGTATCTTCTATGAGTTTGAAGGTCGCAAATACTGTGAACGTGACTTCCAAGTATTGTTCGCACCATGTTGCGGAAAATGCGGTATACCATATTTTATTTTAATCATTTGAATGAACACTTATTCTTAGTTTTATCCTGTAATGTTAGTAGATATCACTAGAAAATTCATCACTTGTCAACAAACTCAAACTTTCTGCACTATCACATGAAAATATTTTTTATGTGCATAACAGAGTGTCATCAAATCTTTAGTTATCTGTAGAAAGTACCTAAGTACTTTTGAAATTGTCTATGACATAAATGTGTAGTTTGTTACAGTATAGAAATAAGGCTAGTTATTGCCTAACCAGAAAAATACTGTATTCTGCCTGTGCCATCATACCCTACCAGAAAAAAAGGGTACCTAATACAAAGTCCATGCAGACAAAGTTAAGCTCTAAACTTAAGCTCGTAGTTTGTGTTATTATATTATGATGATTTCAGGCGAATTTGTGATTGGTCGCGTTATAAAAGCTATGAACGCAAACTGGCACCCTGCGTGTTTCCGCTGTGAGGAATGCAATGTTGAACTAGCCGATGCAGGCTTTATTAAAAATGGCGGCCGCGCTCTGTGCCACTCTTGTAACGCACGCATCAAGGCTGATGGTCTGCTTAATTACATGTGCCACAAGTGCCAGTAAGTGAAACAAATTGTCTGTAATTATTTTTGTATTTTTTTTATTACTATTACTCAAATTAATTCACAAGGTAAAACTGAAGTATTCAAATGTAGGTAGGTACAAAATGAACAGAATACAAAAAATAAATTGTCGCGCCCAGGCGTCGGAAGTACTGGATATAGTTATAATTTTCTTTTCTTTAACAAGTGATCTGAAAAGAAATAATTTTTGGTCTCAGATCTAATAAAAAGTTTGCGAACAAAGAAGTGAGGCCGGTTAAAACTACGCCTTGCCGTATACAAACACAATTACACGCACACACGTATACCGAAAACACGCCTTATCTTGTCAGTCGACCAGAGTCGAGCTATCGCTACACATCTATCAAAACGTCATTACCGTATTACGTGCGTGTAATTGTGTTTGTACACGGCAAGGCGTAGTTTAAACCAGCCTCACTTCTTTGTTCGCAAAATTCTATCTTAAGTTTTTATTAGATCTGAGTTTTTGGTAAAGTTTAAAAAAAAAACTTATATATTTAATACTTTACTCTTGTCTAATATTATGTTTTGAACAGTGGTGTAATCGACGGCGAGCCGTTACGTTACCGTGGCGAGGTGTACCATGGCTACCACTTCACGTGTGCCACATGCGGTGTAGAGCTCGATCATACTGCTAGGGAGGTCAAAAATCGCCCCGGATATGCTGCCAATGATGTGGTATGATTGTTTTCTTATAAAATTTAGCCTACAAACAATAGGGCCGACAATGGTGCCTACTAGGCATCATCGTACAGTCTACTTTTTGGGTCTACTACACAATTATCCGCTTAAATTGATTAGTGACTTACATAATTGTTTTCTATAAATTAAATGGGATTAAACTGATGCTTTTTATGTGGTCTCAATATGTTTTGTTTTTATAGAATAACCTCTTCTGTCTACGCTGTCATGACAAAATGGGTATTCCCATTTGTGGAGCTTGTCGCCGTCCAATTGAGGAAAGAATTGTTACCGCTCTTGGTAAACATTGGCATGTTGAGGTGGGTAACTTAATCATAATAAAATTGTACTTACACAGTAGTTATATATTAAGTAATAGAGAGAGAAATAATGTGAATAGCGAATGTTGCGGACTGGAAGACGATATAGTGACACGAATTGAAAGGAATATGTTAAGATGGTTTGGGCATGTTGGGATAATTAATGAAAGACGATTAACAAATGGAACTTATAAGGCGAATGTCAGCGACAGCGTCGGGAGAGGTCGCCCTAGAAGGACGTACACCTATCTTATCGGCGAGATCCTCCAAAAAGGTCAGGTGCGTAATAATCGCAACCGGCGCGTGTTTACGAAAAGATGTATGAATGTGGAAGAAGGGAAAGAGATATGCAAGTCCTAGCAAGTGGCGGTCTATAGTTTCTGCCTACCCCTGTGGGAAAAAGGCGTGAGTGTATTATGTAATATAAAGCTGAAGAGTTTATTTGTTAGACCAATTCTTGAGCAAGGTTATTAAAGCCTTATTAACATCACGCTACCACACGCTGCTACTATCCTTAGGAGCGAGGCAAAGCGGGTAAAACCGATCTTTCAGCGTAACACCACACATACTTCTCAAGTATAGGATATGGAATAACCCTTTATTCCGTTTTCTTAAATTGTATATTTGTACTGTTAAATCGGTCGTTTGTTTCGGCGCTTCTTCCGAAGAATATTATAAGATCAAAACATTTTCACTAAAACAATGTCTCTACCTACATATCTCACATAACATTTTGTAACCTTTATGATTATATTTTGTAACGGAACGTGAGATTTTTTTTATCAATTTACATATATCTATGCTAATTCATTATTTTAATATTCTTCCTTTGCAGCACTTTGTTTGTGCCAAATGTGAAAAACCATTCCATGGTCATCGGCATTACGAAAAGAAGGGTCTAGCTTACTGCGAACAACATTATCATCAGTTGTTCGGAAACTTATGCTATGTGTGCAATCAAGTTATTGCTGGGGATGGTAAGTGTTTCTTGACAGTATTTATCTATCTTTCAAGTACTCACTCATGTACTACAAAATAATGATACCACTTATTCTTCTTTAGTGTTTACGGCCCTCAACAAAGCTTGGTGTGTACATCACTTTGCCTGCTCTGTATGCGATGCGCCACTTAGTACACGAAGCAAATTCTACGAATACGACGAACGCCCCGCTTGCCGCCGCTGTTACGAAAAGTTTCCGACCGAATTGCGCCGCAGACTGCGTCGTGCGCATCACTACACTATCCGGCGCTAAAGCGATGCTGAATTAAGTATATTAATATAAATATTAAATAATTCAATAACGCATTTGTAACAATAAAACGGTCACTGCTTCATTTCATATCGGAAAAAGATATATAAATATATTTTTAGTGAACGTTTAAACCGATCAAATTTATATATCAAACATGAACTCGTTTTATAAACATCAAAGTTATACGTGAAGATGGAATCGACTTTTGGTAAGAGTACCTATCTTCAATATTCATTCCCAGCTTATCTCGGCTAAAAAAAACATTCGATCAATATTTTGATTCCTTAATTCTTTTTAAATACATGTTAAAAATTAAGTTAAACTAATATATTATAGTGCTACTAAGTATATAATTCGTTGATTTTGGTAAATGTTCTTAATTAAGTGCCTTAAAATATAACTTTTTAACTCCTTACTGGGTGAATTATAAACATATATATTCTAATTATTATAATTTGAATTAGTTTGCAATGCACAGGTTCACATCAAGCAATATATTTTTATTATAAGCTGACTTCTCATGGTTCGGAAAGCCTATAATGAGAGGCTAGCAAATAATGGATTTGTATAGCTTGATGTGTGGCTGTGTAGATTGGATTGGATAAGATTGAACTGTACTAAAACGATTAAATATTTTTGTAATTTAAGTAATGAACTAATGATATAAATTATTAAAATAATACTACTCTTTTGTTTTAATTTATTAGCTATAGTTTTGTCACGATTAATTTGAAGACTATATTTAGAGAGTTGCGTACCATTCAGTATATTATAATGTAGGTAAGTTCTCCGTGTCTGTGTCAATACCTCAAAAGAAACCCATATAGGATACTTCCTTGTCTGTATCTGTCTGTTGGTCTCTAAACAAGATCCTTATCGGGAATGCATGGAAATGCTTACCCTATAATGATATACAAGGTCAGTTTTTGTATATGCGAAACACGAAACACGTGTCTAGTATTTTTAGGTAAAGAATCAATGTACCAAGTTTCAACACTGTATCTTGAAAAATGTCAGTTATAAGCTGTTTAAGTTATCTGGTTGTCTGTCGCATCGATCTGTAGCATCGACTTCACGCGACTGAAGGGGTTGTTTTACCCCCCGCCCTGTTGTACCTACGCCCGCGCCTAGTGCCGCTATGACCAGTAGCAGTAGTGACCTGTTTTGGGCGCGTATGATTGCGGATAGGTACTTGGTATATTTACTTAAAATTTTTGGGAAAAAAATATGACATGCTGTAAAAGTTATTGGAATCGATTCAGTTACTTATTCTGAACAACCTATATTCTGGTTTCGCATATAGATACTAATAGAGTCTTTAGGTACTCATTTCGATATTTATGTCTAAAAACGCTTAAACCAGCGCGGTAGATCGGAACGGCTAGCTTTAGACAATCAGTTATTTCGCAGACCGGGACGGCATGGCAAGGGATTTTAATTTTTGCTAATGGACATTCAACAGGACTGTTATAGAAATACGACATAAATTGCTATGCTTTAAAATGATGCCGTGGCATTGAAAGGGATTTTATCGCACGGCATTAAAAGACGCGCCACAGGCTCCCGTGGCGGGATGCCGTGGCATACTGCGCTAGCCAACGGCATGCCACGGACTCCGGCATTCTTTTTCATCTGCAATAATCGATATCAACACCAAATCCCAATCTACCATTTTGAAACTGAGGCACACCAACACGATCAAACGCAACTGAAGACTAAAAGTGTATCAGGCAGCAGGAGTCGCTGAGGCGTGCTTTGTCGTGCCGCGGCACGCCGCGTGGCAAAGTGCTGGAATGCCGCGGTATCTAAGCGGCCAGTGTGCGCTGACTCACGGCAAAATCCCTTGCCATGCCGTCCCGGTCTGCGTAGGCCTTTAGCTATATAAATCCAGTTTAAGCTGGCCTCTTAGTGTATGGGAAGCCTATACAATGCGAGATCAGCTTAAACTGGATTTTTTAAGTTGACCTGTAGCCTTGTGTGTACATATCCAGTTCGGGCCAGTTCCCATTGGCTATCCGTAAAATGAGAAATCAGCTTACACTGCAAATGTAAGCTTGACAATATTGTAGCCGTGCGTAGATACTACTGCCGAGGTAACTTATAGACCATAAATTGGAATGCTAAACTTGAAGTCTATGTTCTGTAGATGTTTGCAATTAAACCCTAAACGCCATATTTGAGGAGCCTACTGCAATTGCAGTTTCAACTACAACACTGGTAGAATGACAACAAACATGAAGGGAACAGGAACACCAGTTGCAATTTGTGAATAAAATTACAATTTAATTAGCAGGTAGTAGGTATGTAATAAAATCGTTCTAATTTTAACGGGGAATGTATTTTATTTTAAACAAATTTGTAAACTATCTTACATGGTAATACTGCTACTCAAGACGAATCACACTATTCTATACAAATAAATAAAATTGAGTGTCTGTAATGTCCAAATAACAGCTGTGGGCATATGAAAGTACCTGTAGGGTATCTATAACAAAAATCAATATTTGAAATTTTATCTATATGCTCCGGTTAATCCATCCGAAACGGCTGAACGGACTGTGATAGGACTTTCATTGGCAGATAGCTGATGATATATAATAATTCAGTATGAAGCCTTTAGGAACCAAGCAGAATGAAAAAAAGAAACGGCGGATAAAACCATGGAGCACACCTAGTTTTTAATATATAACAAGATACTTTAACATTTCTAAAGCAATATATTTTCTTTAGAAATAGGCACCAATTACTGAATTGGTAAAATTACAGAATTTTACCAATTCTGTAATTGGTAAAATAGAATTATGTTCTATTTTACCAATTACAGAATTGGTAAAATAGAACATAATTACACACTCCCAAAACCAATCAGTGACATGTTATTCGTTTCCATACATAAAAAAAATACAGATGTGATTTGTAATATTGTGTGGGTATGCTATTGATTTGTATGAAGTTATTTAGATTTTATATAGGATCTCTATTCTTTAATAAGCAAATAAAAAAACATTTCAATACAGAGTTTTTAAATTATTGTATGTTGTCAAACCAAACCATTAGTCTACATAAATATTTGTAAATAAATGACAATATTTTTGGATTTCGACAAATTATTTACTTTAATAACTAAAATAACACTATTTTACACTTTACCTATCAAGTGCTTAAACAAAATGACATGATTAAATAGTAACAAGAATCTGCTCATCATCCAGTTTGATAAATTGGAACTATAATACTTGAAAGTCCCAAGATGGTGACAGAACTGGACTTAAGAACTTAGTCATAGACAAAGTTCTAAACCAGATTAAATGATTAGTTGTCCTTCTTCATCCTTGTGCTAGTCATTCTGTAGATGATAGAATCTCTGCCTGGATCCATGTCCATAATAGCATACACAATAGCTATGAGAGTGAATGCCATCACTACACCAAACCAAAGGAGGATGTTGAAAATTGCAGGATAGTCAGCAGAGTAGCCATCATCAGAGTTGTTATTCTGAAATTGCACGTACCAATTAAGCTACTATTTTAGATTCAAATCATAAAAAAATCAAAATTGCGAAACCAATGATGTATGGTTATGTTATGTTCCATTAACCTTACCTCTTGTTTAGCATTGCCTTCTGTAGCCGATCCTTCAGCAGAGCGGACAGCGCGACGCGTATGAGCAACGTCTGTAGTGACAGCAGTTACTAACACAGAGCCATCATAAACCTTTACGAATGCCTTACTGAGATCTTGTAAAGCTTCAACTGTAATAATAAAATAAGTACATAAATTTCCACCAAAATAAAAAATAAAAATGACACAAAATAAGCAAGATTATCCTTACTCAGGAGTTCCTTAGCTTCTTTAGTTTGTAGAGAGTTGGGACCATGGTAGTCAGATAAAGCATGCAGAGTACGGAAACGGAAATTGTAGAAATCAACAAGGTTATCAGCAGATATAGCTCCACTCTGGATCTGTAAATTAAGTTTTTTTCTACAACGGCCAAACAATGTAGGAAAAATAACATTCAAAAGCATTCATATATTAACCCATTCATTGCCTCCCTAGAAATTAAGTACTTTACCCCCATGCCACCCTAGAAGAGTAAGCTTTTCCGCCCATGCCGCCTTACATTTAGAAGCAGCCGCCCATTGGCGTCCACGGCATCTCGTTAAAGTATTCTTAGCCGCCCATTGGCGTCTTCGGCACGAGTCTATAGATATCGACGTGAGCAATTTTTTTAATCTAGTTTACACACACTGTGCTTTGTTTAAAGAGTAGGTACATAGTTTTCTATTTTGTTTAAGGTAAAACAACGACGATTTAATAAATCATCAACCTAGCATCAACCCAAATATTGATGAAGTGTGAAAGTAACTAATAAATTATTTATAATAAAGCAAAATCACGAAAAATTGATTAAGTGTATATATTTATTGACGATATCAATTAATATTTATGTAAAAAGAACTAAAACATACTATAAACTAATAATTAATCATATTTTAAAAGATGTTATTAAAAAGTCAGAGGTGCTCAACCTTTCTTATATTTTCTTTGAATATTATTTTAATGTATATTTTATTTTAAATTTTATATGAGTTTATCACACGTTTGTGCATGCACACACACGTTTAGTTAAATTAAATTCTTAAAAATAAAATATAAATAAGTATTCCAACCCTATTTTTTAAATAAGTAGGTATATAAGTATTTGAATGCTTTTATTTTTAAACGATACCCGACACTAGGATTTTCTCCTGTATTACGGGTGCTTTTACAAACGCAAAATCTCACATATCTACACAAACTCCTAAACCTGGGACTACTATTTGTATATCATAATACTTACATCTTTTTTATTTTACATTTGCTCCTTATGGAAATCGAACTCACAACAAGTGGCGCAGAAGCCCATCGCTCTGCCGCTACGCCAAACGTGTATAGTTTTTACATTGTTGGTACGGGAGTAAAATGAAAAGAAATTTCAATTAACGTTTTTTTATTAAAATCACAACCTAACACAATAACAATAACATTTTACAAAAATAAAGACAATACCTGTAGGTATTACTTTCATTAAAATTTGTTTCGTTCTTAAGCCATACCTTCACCGTAATCAGTAGGTACTATCCAAAGTTTAGGTGTTATGCGCAATATGCGGCCCACCGTACATAACATAGATTAAGGCAATTTTCGAAAGTAGTTTGCTCAGAATCAACTAGCTACTAAATCATTTTCACAAGGGAAATAAAAAAAATCGCTTCTGCATAGAACTCACGACTTTGGGTCTAATTTCATAGTAGTAGCCAAATCTGGACAAACTAGGTACATACTAGGTTTCTTGTACAATAAAATCCCAAGCAACATTCAAAACCTAAGTATCAACAAATTTAAATCATTTGTTAAGCAGAAACTGAGTTCTAAAGGTTTCTATAGTGTAAAAGATTATATGGATGCCAGTAATGCTTGGGATTGAACTGTTCTAATGAACTAGGCTATTGATTTTTGACATTAAACTTAAATTTGATTATTATTTTATTATTTATTTATTTTTTTCGGATTTGACTTCATATATTGACGGTAGCTTAGCCTACCTCGCCACAACATCAAAGACTCGTCGATGGCAATTTCTCTCGTGGGATAATAAATATCTTTCATATTTTTATTTATTTTATCGATTTGGGTTTTAATTTTATTCAAGCTCGCATTCCCCTGTAAATTTTGCACGTTTAAGGCTCTCATTATATTCAGAAAAGTATTTCTAGACATATATTTTCTAAAAATGTCATTTTTGTACAAATAGTGTGTTTTCCAATAGTCAACAATCCTGTTATATTTAATTGTGGCCATGTGAATGTCAATGCTATAAAAGTCTTTAATGTACCCATGTCTATTGGTCGCCACTCTTTCATTCGACAATATGTACCGGAAGCCATGTTTTTTAACTCCTCGCCGCGCTGATTAGTGCAAGTTAACATTAAATTCATTATTGAGGGACATAAAATCAACCAAAAAAAGTCGACAGGTTCTTCTCCCACTTCTACTTTAAGCCCCGGATTGCCAGAAAAATACCTCAGCCAAATTTTCCTCAGTATCACTATCTAATAGAGGATCAATATCTTGCGGCATCTGATCAAATGAGTCATGGATGGCTGCGAAGTCCTGATTTTCATTATCTAGGATGTCGTCGACGTCATCTACCAGTGCACCGTAAAGTTCGTCGTACGACAAGGTCTCGGTGTTGACAGTATGTACAACTTCCTCGTTTGCAATGTAGGCACCCTCCCACGTCGCCAACGTTTCATATATCTCATCGCGAGAGGTAGATGGCTGAGGTTCCATTGTTGATCTGAAATAACATTTTCATTTACGATATGATTTAGCATCCTTCAGACTTCACTTGGGCTGACCCAAGGGGTCGTCATAAAAGTACTAAAAATATTATTTTTCTACAGACACACATTAAGATTTTGCAGTCTTACGTGTCCGACTCAATCAAATAAACAGTTTTTTTTTCCTAATCCCGATCCTATGTCTGTCTCCTGGTTCTAAGCTACCTCTCCACCAACTTTCAGCCAAATCAGTTCAGCCGTTCTTAAGTTATAAATAGTGTAACGACTTTCTTTTATATATATATAGATATTTGTACCTCACCCATGTTCCCATGCAAAAAGAAAGCATCATAAAGAGATACGACTGGAGTGTGAAAATTACCGCAGCATTCGCTATGTGCTCTTTCTGTGATAATCATAAGGCGTAGTGGGCGTTTTCATAAGAATCATAACACGAAATCCGCGATGTGTATGTTTTACAGTGGCCACGAAGCGTTGTGAGCTGCCTTTTTTTTTGCTCAATGAGCCATTTTGGTCTTTGAGCGTAACATATACATATTTTTTATTAAATAAAAAAAAATATTATTTAAATTATTCGAATAGAACCATTTAAAAAAACGGTTTAGGAGTTTTTAAGTTTATCCATTACAAACAAACATACAAAAAAAAACAAATATTTTCTCTTATTATTTTCGGAAATTATCACAATAAATATTTAAATAATAAGCCAATAAGCCTTTTTGTAACATAAAATGCTAATATGTATGTACCTATACCATACATTTTTATTTGACTCCAAGAAAGTATCATATACACTGCTGAATGTTTTAGGTGTCTGAGCCTTACGAACACATATAGTTTTGAAATACTTTCATATGTAACACTATATTATATATCAAGCCTCAGAAAGAATATTGAGTGCATTCAAGGTAGGTATTACATACAAACACTACTCAAAGCCCGAAATTTTGTCTTTCACAAAATAAAGTAAGTCTGCGAGCTCTGGGATCTTACTCTATAACTGTTATACCTACCTACATAAGGCTTCAAAGATCATTACTACACGTGAAATTTCATTTTACATGTCAAAATTTTTAAAAATGTTCTGTAAAATGTTTCTTTCGCTCACTATTATAAGTCATTGGCATGGCTCGATATAAGTACGTGTAACTGAATAAGCAGAAGCCCTTGAATATATCAATTAGAATATCGAGTTATAATTATTATAATAACGAAACCCTAGTCATTGATTCACAAACAATACGTACAAATAGGTTTCAGTTTTCCATAACTAGAGTATCAGATTGATGTATCAGAGGGACGTAGTTTCAGGTAGGTATTGTAATGTAACGTAAGTCTTTTCGGGAAACATGAACACATATTAAAACCCACTGTAATCGATTCAGCAGTCGATTATGAACAAACACTTTCAGGTCTTGCACTTATTCTCTTACAGGTGGTATAAAAACAATAAAAATATAACTTACCAGGTAATTCCGGTCATTATTGCACAGTTAAGTGACACAGAACACTGCACAAATAAAGCGTCTATACACAAAATTGGTATGCGCGGGATATGGAAGTTCATAGGCAACGGCAGGAATTAGGCAGAGGAGAAGTTCTCAACTCGATGCACTAAATCAGGCAGGGCGGCCAAAGAATATCCATGTCACTCAGCGAAACTAGAGCTGTGATCACGACAAACGTCAAGTTGCGAGTGAAAGGGTTAGTGAAAGGGTTCCAAGGGGAATCTTCTAGTTTCCCACGATCGGCAAAATTACTAATTAACATCGTAAATCATCATCCCGACAAAGCTTTAAAATGCACGTGTTAAGTTGGCGGCTTTTTGTTTATTTAGCAACAATAAAAACCTTGTTAACATTTTGACAAAAGACGGATTATGAGTACAGAAAACAATGAGACCACTCACCGCACGGTTCTTTTGTTTTAATTGTTTACCATAATATTATTATGTTTTATCTAAGGCTTAGCTACTTGTTATTTTTTTAAAGGTACTTCTATTCCAAAAATATATATATTATTTTGATACCTACGCCATAATTTAGATTTAACATAATTATATATATAGATACATAAACCATAATATGTCCCACTAAGACTATACCACTGATAAGGCTATAGTCCACCACGCTATCCTAATGCGGGTTGGCAGACTTCACACGCCGTCGAGAAAATCTCTCAGGCATGCAGGTTTCCTCATGATGTTTCCTTCACCGTTTAAGCGCGTGATAATTAACTATCAATACGCACATTACTTCGAAAAGTCAGAGGTGCGTGCCTTGGATTTGAACTCAAGACCTTTGACTTGGCAGTCCAATGATCATATAACACTAGGCTATCACTGCTAGATTTAACATATTTTCCGAAAATACGTACCCAACAAGCTGAGTAACTTGTGGTAAGGCGGATTTCCATGGTTATTATTTTAGGGTACCATAACAGTTACTTCAGGCCTACGAAATAATACTGAAGGACATGTTTATCAAGTAGAGGATCACCTGTAAAAATATTGAATACAAATTTTTCTTTTTCATACAAACTAATTCATTTGATTTCATGTGCTTACAGGTTACAATTTATTTCGCCCTTTCAAATGCCGCTATTACTTTGTGCTGGTACAATACGCACCATACTATGCGTAGTACAGTACTTACAGGTACTTCATACGCCCTTATAGTATTATTTCGGAATTCTGTTATAAGTTGTGTATCTTGGGACAACTCAGATACGGCTACATAATCCCAAACTAGGCAGAGCCTATGGCAACCAGATAACTTATAAACATACCTTCTAAATACAATAATTAATTCACTTTGAGTCTCACGACACTTCATACAATAAAAATATAAAAAGTTTAGGTTTCAGGATACCCCAAACAGCCAGGCATGTTTGTAATACAACACTGAAACAACATTATCCTCCTTCCGAAATCGGGTAATCCAGAGCCACTAGGTAATTAACTTTTATTAATAATTTATCAAAATGACAACACGATTGGCGTAGTGGCTGAGCGATCGGCTTCTACACACATGTTGTGAGTTCGATTCCCGCACATAACAAACAGGTAGATAACTACCTGTTTGTTATGTGCGGGGATCGAAACTACTAACTCACTATGTGATATTTTGTGTTTTTAAATGCACCCACGATACAGGAAACAATTCTAATGTGTCAACGTTTAAAAAAAACCAATAAGTATCATAACAACAATAAAACTGTTTAAAAAAATTAAAATGTTGGTAATCTCTGAAAATACATGAGACGCCTATGGGCGGCTTCGGCATGTAAGTTAAGAATTAGATTTTTTCAAAACCTTAGATATCTACAAACCGTTTTGGCTATGCATTAATTATAGTAAAATGAATCATTTACAAAAATCTCAATTCTTTTTATTGATTTTTGGCCTAGATAAATAAGTTTGAAATCAAGGCGCCGATGGGCGGCCTCGGCATGTAGCATTAAGATATTTTGGACGCCGAAAGGCGGCCTCGGCATTTGAATATAAGATATTTCAGACGCCGATGGGCGGCCTCAGCATTGAATGGGTTAAGTATGTACAACTTATATGTTAATAAATTATATTACCTCAGTATGAGGTACTTTGTAAGAGATTACTGCTGGCAATAAGACCACCTATTTTAACACTATATGAACAATCTTTTTTTTATACCTTTATTACTTATTACATTATTCTATAAATCATTTTGGTGTGCAATGAAAAATATTCTTTTCTTACATCTATCCTCAAGTAAAATGAAATTTCTGATAAAATATCTTTATAACTTGACTAGAAATAGGAAGCAAATCTTATTTTAAAACCAAAAAATTTAAGGTACAACAATCTGCATTATATTTTAAAATAACTTACCCTTCCAATAATGACCCGCAGTGCTGCCAGCTCATTTAAAAACTGATAGTCTTCTTCTAATCCATACTTTAAATGAGCAAGGCTAAGTTTAGTGTTCTTCGAAGATATACTTTTACCAAAGACGTTCTACAATGTAAAAAATATTCAAACAATCAACATTATTTTTGGAATTTAACATAATTTGTGATAGTAACATTTATTTAATAATACCTCTTCATTTGTGAACAGTTTAATGTTAGCAATTTGATTGCCACCATTACTGAAGCGCTGGCTGATCCTGTGTTTGAGAGCTTCAAAGGTATCAGGCTCATACTCATCAGCAGTCAGTGGGAAGGTTTTCGCTTTCAATCCTGCCTGCAAGGCATATTTTGTCAGTGAGTCATAAATATAACTCCAGGATAACATTTATTGTCTGGCTACATTATAGTTGTTCCTACCTGAGCAGTGCGACAATTATATAGAACATTGAAATCTGTGAATAATGCATTCTTTTTTTTTATTACATTGGATATGATTGATTAAGCAGTGTACTAAAAAAACCTTGGCAACTTACAGTTTCACCAAGGGTGGAGACACCTTCTATGTACACTTCTACTACAGCTTCAGGTGTATTGAATGGGTCGACGACATACAGACCCTTCCATTGGGAGTTCTGTGAAAAGCACAATCAGTAATATTAGCTGAATAGTAATTACCCCGATCAATAAGTACTAGCCACAGAAACCACAATTTTCTGTATACGTACCTCTTGAACAGAGAGTCCCAGGGACGCAGAAAAGATCTCTTTGAGGAGACTTTCCGGTATTTTGAATGATCCCGTAAATTTAAGGGAATCTGGGCTGTGCAGGATACTTAACTCTCCGTCCGCATTGGAACCTAAAAAATAATTACAATCACAATCCCCTGCTTGGTAACCTTAACTTGCTTGAATTTTAAATAGATAACAATTAAATATACTCACCAATTATTGATAAAACAAGAGAAACCCAAAACAGAGCCATGGTCACAGCCATTTTGTTCGCAAGTATATGACTGACTGTCATATGATTTCTGTATTGCCACAGTAATTTATTTTATTACCAATCAAAAAAATTTGTCCGTGTTGCGAGCACATGCAAGCATCCCACGAGCATGATATTCCGCTAGTTCAAGTTGTATTTTTTTTTTCATAAAAAAATACTTGCATTTTAAACTTACACTAAGCTTCGCCAAACTGTGCAACAGTTTGTTGGCGATAATGACGCTCTTTAAATATAACAGTATATTTTTCAGTCTTTTCTTTAATGTTACAGTGTTGTTTATATCTTTGGATGCATCTCTGAGGAAGTCTATTTTATTATATAATAGCGGAGTTAAGTATTGCCTAGTTCTTTTACCATAATAATTTCTTACAAGCGATGTCACTACTAATAATTAACCTGCCTGGTACGATACTTATGAGTTACAGGTTCCTTGTATTTATTTATTTAATATTGTTCTAGTGCAATAAGGTATTCTACTTTTGCATGCACAGGTAGTATTTTACATTTTGGTTTTAGAGTTTTAGAGGGATAAATTCAATACATTATGCACGGCACACACAGAACACATGTTATTTGCTCAGTCATAATGATGTTTTTATTAATGATTCTTGCTGATCTCTATTATCATTATTATTCATTACAGAATTATACAGAATAGTATTATGACTAAACCTTGGTTCAGCCTTGGGCGCCAAATTATTTTTTTCTACGTTTTTCGCAAAAAATGTTCGGCTGTTACATTGTATACATGACACAAGAAATTGAGACATTAACAATAACTTGAGTATTAAAACTTGTTTAAAATAATTATCATAAAATATGATTTTGGTATAAATTATAATTTTGGCCGAATCCTCAAGAACGGTATGTTATCTTTTTGTATTTTTAGGCATTTTCCTTGCAAAGATTATTATTATTTTAGTGAAGGAAAAATACGACCGCGGGCAGGATTCGAACCTGCGTCTTCTGGTTAAGTACACCAGAAGCAGACGCTATGCCCGCTAAGCCACCGCGACCCCCACCCGTCGACTTATCGACTAGTAGACTCACGTCGCCATCAGCCATTACCTTGTTCGTACGCACGGCTACACATCACGCTATACCAAATCCTAGACTAACTATCCTGGATTAGTCTGTATTATACAAATACAGGATAATTACAGTTTATTCGAAATAAGTAAGCCGATCGGAAGTTAGCCGTTCCGAACTACCGTGGTGACAAAATCGTTCAATTAAGTGTTTTAATACATAAATATCGAAATGAGTAAACAAATTAATTAGAAATGTGAAACATATACGACCCTAATTTTATTATCTTTACACCGACTCTTTCTATTAAAATTTACCACTTCTAAGCCACTTGCAGACAACTTCCGATCGGCTTACTGATTTCGAACAAACTGTAATCTGAGACAAAACCAGTTTACGCTGGCCTCTTAGCTTATTGTATGGTAAGCAGCGGGGGGACAGTTTCATACATTCAACAATTTGCAAAGATAGAACAGCCATCTGCTAGATGCCCCCGAAAAGTTGATAGTAAAAAGTTGACAAAAATGCCAACAGATGTCAGGATAAGCGACCGGCAGTTCAGTATTACTAGAGTAATAATATAAATAATTAAATTAAATTAATCATTAATTACATCCATAACATTTAAATATTTGCGAGTATAATATGCTTAGATTAAATATGTGAATATTTTCTTATTACAAAGAAGTGACACCATATTTCTGATCTGGCAAGGTCTACTGATGTAGAGTTGTCATATATACCGGCTCTTTCCCAATTTGTGGTAAAAAGTTTTAGCTCTTGGAACGTATTTTGGGGTTATCGAATCTTTATATAAAGATAATTAATATAATTCTATATCGAATTGAATAAATCTTCATAATTTCACACTTGCAAGTGATGCTTGGGTGTTAAAAGATTTTGGATCTGAAAAGAAAATCTTTGGAAATCCAATGTTGACGAAAATATGTAAAAAGACTGGGCAAATTTCTATCACCCAAATGGCAACCCTGAACTGATAGTTTAATCATGTGACAAATGTCATATTTACAAAATGGTGGACATGGTGGTTGTTGTTTATTGCGCGGACGCACTTTGCTTTAGAATTAATATTATGGTGGGCTCTTGTCGTGTATTGAATATATTTGCAGAAAACAATATCTTCCCACCACGGACGAGAAAAAAAAGAAGGACTCCGCGCCACGCATATCAAAAGTGAAGCACTATAAGTATGCCGGACCGTTTGTACATACATGCCTCACGCACACATTTACATCATAGGGTGCCGATCGGCCGCCATTACGCGGCACTACGGCGTCATTGTAGGTACTGTTTACGTCAAGTAATAAAATAAAATAACGCCTTCTTGTGTTGTGAAATGGTGTGAAAATAATTCTACTACCCAGAAAAATAGTCAAGGAATAACATATCACAAGTAAGACACTTATTTATTGTTGATTCATTGATTTTTTTTTACATTTTAAAATCATTACTATTGGAACACAAAACCTCAAAAGTCGTATGAGTGTTGTCACAAAATAAATGGGTAATTTTCCCGAGAGATTGGGTAATCCATTTTAATGCGTTCTTTGTATTATTATTTTTTGCAAGAATTGAATATGATTATGTTTATAGATTTCCTATAGCGAATAAACCATGGAATAATGATTGGATTTAAACAATAAGAAACTGCAGAGATGATGAACATTGGAAAATAAATAGATACTTTAAGTTTTAATTAAGTACCAACTTATATGTTAGTAATTTCAATTAAATAATGTAAGTGGACTTCATATCGCTTTATTGAAATAAATAAATAAACTGTCAATATATTACAAAAAATGGGGAAATTTTCATTCCCCTGGTATCCCTCGCATCACGCACACATAGATCGGTACGGTGCTTCACTTTCGATACGCGTGGCGCGGAGTCCTTCTTTTTTTTCTCGTCCGTGCTTCCCACTATAATATTAATTCTAAAACTAAACTGCAACCAAGGAAACTTAAGTAAACTAAAACTTCATTATAGTATAATACATACATATATATAATATATATACCTATCTATAGTCACGAATATAATTGTCGGGGGCAACTTTCAGATGGCGCTTCGAAATGTATTGGCAAGAATAGGTGCGAGAGGGCTCTCTTTTCCCTATATATTATTATACTCTTTGATGGTAAGCATACGCTGATCTCGCATAATTTGATTGTATAGGCTCCCCATACAATAAGAGGCCAGCGTACCTTGTTACCGCTTCGGATCAATTCAATTCAACATAATCCAAGTTGAATAATTTTGCAAGTCGAATAAGTTTGCAAGTCGAATAAATCAAAATTTAATAATAATTTCTGAGTGACATTACACTGACATTTTCAGGCCCTCACGTGACTAGACTAGTTCAATAAGTTCAATTTTCAAATCTTTTGATTTCGTAAATCGTCTCGTTCAAAAAGTTTTCTTTTAAATCTAATGTTTCTAAATTAAAGCATTAGGTACATAACTTTTTCTACAAGATGTTTTGCAGTATGATTAAGTAAAACCAAGCAGCACAATAAATATTTAACTCAGACGGTGTAATTACCTACGTTGCTAAAAACACTGTGCAAACTGCAAAACATTTTTTCTAAAACTCTAAGTTATAAATTATGACACATAGAAAGTTAATTGTGCAAAACACTGACCTGTTTCCAAGGGAATTGATATCGAAGTGTGTTTGAAAACATTAAAAATTTATCAAAAAATAGAAGGAGATGTGAACTGTGTAGTGTGGGATGCATCTTTGGTACTTGCTAAATATCTTGAAACAATATGTCAGCGCAAACCAGACTTTCTTAGTGGTAATAAAGTTTTGGAACTAGGTTCAGGATTAGGAGTAGTTGGCCTAACTGCTGCTATATTAGGGTTAGTTTCAAAATTTGTCAGTAAAGGTATCTTAGTTTCGAAATATATCCAGAAATATTGTGACCTATCTGATGTTTTCTTTTATAGTGCGCAGGTAACCTTAACAGATTTACCAGAAGCCTTACCTTTACTCCGAGTAAATATCAATGAGAATAAAGCAAAAATTGGCAGTATGGGAGGTTATGCAATAGCAGAGTCTTTAATATGGGGAGACTGTAGTTCTCTTCTAGAAGAAGATTTTGATATGGTTGTTTTAGCTGATTGTTTATATTATGAAGAGGTAATTTGCTGAAACAGTTTTCTAATATTTTTGTTTACCTACATTTAAATAACTTTAACTTTTATAAATTAATTTATTTGCAGGCTGTTGAACCACTTATTGAAACATTAGAAAGTTTAACTAATTCAAGATCAACCAAGAAGCCAGTTATCTATCTTACTCAAGAATTAAGAGATACTGTTATGCAAAAAAACCTGTGGACCTCATTTTATGAAAAGCTTATAGACAGGTTTTATGTACAGAAAATTCCTGAAGGAGAACAGCACCCAAATTACAGAAGTGCTGACATAGTGTTACTAAAAATCAATAAAAAGTTATAATTAGCTGTATTTAGGGTCAACTATAATCTACACATTATTACACCAAAAGTATATATTTGTAATTCTTAGTAGAATAAACAGGAGTTGTGGGTTTAAGGCCTATTAAAGTTAAGAAGATATTATTTAATTATTTATTTATTAATAAGGTACATCAACAATATACATACAAAACATTTTTTTAAATTAATGATTGTGATAGAGGTCTTGTATGTATATCACAAGTTCACTGCATGTAAAATTAACTTAACTAAAGAAAAAATAAAAAATGAAATGGATGGAATTCAATGGGTGGTGGAATTAAAAACAAAATAAAAACAACATATTATCAGATAACATACAAAATAAACATTAAATAATAAAACACATATCATATTAAAAATACAATTAATCCTAATTTAAATATATATTATTATTATTGTGAAATCAATTTAACGCTTAATTCTGCATATTATCTCTTATTATAGGTTTAAATTTGGTTGTAATTGTTAAATATATAGTTATATATAATTAAAGGTGCGAAATATTCAAACGTGCGATCAGATTCGGGCGATTCAAACGCCTCCATTTTAGCGCGTTTTCTGTGACGTCACTGTATGTACTCATCAACAAACAATTCAGTGTTGCCATCTCTGTAAGTTCTGAGTCGCTAGAAGAAGTCACTAAAATACTATTCTCTTTATACATATAAATATTAAAAAAAAAACTTAAAATGTTGAAAATCTCATGTAGTTATAGATCGATAAGCTACCGATGATAATACAGTAGGAAGTAGGTACGGCATTATTGTAGCATCAATGTAGAATAGAATTAGTGGTGGCATCAAAGAGATTTAATAGTAGGTAATGTATTATATGTGTGACATGGCATTCATTTTTACTATGAACCACGTAGAATTCGCGCGCAATAATTGTTAATCATGTTTTAGTTTCGGTAGTATAATATTTATTGTCTTTTGATCGTGTAGGTATTGTACTTTTGTATAAAAATGAGATTTTTTTTTCATAACCGACAAAAAATATCTACCCAAGAATCATGTACTGAATTCGTGGTAAGCGGATTTGCGACCATTTCCCTTCCACCCTGTATATTATAGTGTATGTAGGTATAGGTACGTATTTAGATAATTTCGTTTGCGTGGATGGGATTACTATCTTTCAGGGATTTATTGTAATGTCTCTGGAACAATAAATTTCATAAACGCTTGTAAAACCTTTTTTTTTATTTCTTTATTTGATTTGATCTTTATTTGATTTGAAATCCGATTTAAAAATATATTTTACTAGAAAGTTACTACATCCCACAATTTATATAAATGTAATAAAGTCGACAATAATAACTATGTCAACGCGATGCGATATGTGACACGACGGCTCGCGAGAGTCACAAGTCATCTAAGATGAGTTGCAAAAAACCGCAACCATTTCACTTCACAAAATCATCGTCCTCTGAAAAAGGGTTCAGTTTCCTCTTTACTATAATCGATGACGACCCACCGCCAGAGCAAATAAGTATCGTACAGTTTGTTCCAAATAACTTACTAAACACGTTGAAGTTCTCTTAAGTTGTTCGCAAGTAGTTTCGGCAGTGGTAAATTTTAATAGAAAAAGTCGGTGTAAAGACGATTGATAAGATGGACGGACGACCTGGTAAAGGTCGCTGGAAGTCGTTGGATGCAGGCAGCATTTATCCGGTCGTTGTGGAAGTCTATGGGGGAGGCTTTCGTTCAGCAGTGGACTTCATTTGGCTGATATGAAGATGATGATGATGAAAGACGATTGAGGTCGTATATGTTTCGCATTTGAGATTATTTTCTGTACCAATTTATATATATAAAAACACTTAATTAAGTTATTTTACCTGTGTGGCAGTTCGGAACTGCTAACAACAGACGAGCGCAGTTATTTCGAACAAATTGTACCTGTGAATTTTATTCAAATTTAACACCGCGTTTCATGAAGAGAAAATGTTGCAAATCTATATTATTATAAATATAATTGATCTAACTCTCAAAAGTGAGTGGGGTAAGTAGCTGTTTGCAACAGTGCAAACGCAAAAGCGTCGATTGTGTTCGAATAGGGACACAGCAATAATTAAATATAGCAGTTTTTTACAATAATGTTATGTACGGTGGCCAGCACATCAAGTTACCACAAAATGTCTAATTTTTTCAGTTGATTTTGGACTTTAAACAACAAACTATAAGGTTTAAAATCATTTGGAGAAATTTGACAGTTTTGTATACCTTGACCTGCTGGCGACTAAAAATCTAGTTTAAGATGATCTCGCATTGTCTAAGCTGTCCAGTTAACACTAACATCAAGCTATACAAAACCAGTTTACGCTGGCCTCTTATTATACAGTAAAAGGCCAGCGTAAACTGGTTTTGTTTAGCTTGATGTATAGCCATGCGTACATCATTCTTTTATAATTCTAGCTCCATACATAAGTCTTTCTCTCTAATGTTTTCATCGACAATAATTTAATTCTAAAGTAAGTGGAATTTACGTTATAAATAGACTAAAATATTTTTAGTCGAATAATAATGCACGCACTCAGATGACCATTTATTACAGAACGGAAACATTTTTTATCTGTGCATCCATCTTCCATAAATGAATCGGTGCGGCGAGGCGGCGGCATAGAAAGACTATCAATTTTCGTGAGTCGAATAGTGAATCTAGTCTAGAAGTTTACGTTTGTTTCATTTCTTCGCCCGACGAGTTTGAATTGCTTAGAAATTTTGCACATTAAACATGTCTAACGAAGGACCAGTACCTCCTCCCGTTTTGTGGGCACAGCGCAAAGAAGACGTTTTTCTTACATTTAGCATCGAATCTAAGAACCCAACAATAAAAATAGAAAAGGACTCGGTATACTTCAAAGGCGCCAATGCATCAGACAATAAAATACATGAGGTAACTATACCACTTTACGATGCTGTGATTCCTGAAACTAGCGCCTTCATAAATAAAGGCAGATGTATAGAAATGATTTTACGCAAAGAAAAGAAAGATGCTTCCTACTGGCCATCACTAACCAAGGATAAGAAGAAACCACATTACCTTAAGGTAGATTTCAATAAGTGGAAAGATGAAGATGATGAAGATGAGAATGGTGGAGGCAACTCATATGACATAGAAGAGATGCTCCGGTCTATGGGCGGGGGCGGCGGTGACAAGGCTGACAAACCCTCATTCGATGATTTAGAAACAGACTCGGATGATGAAAACTTACCAGATCTTGAATAACACCTTGAAGTGATAAAACTTATATTTAACACATTGAAAGTACATTATGTATAAGGTTTTTACAGTTATAATAAAATCACTGATAAAATGAACATGCTACCTTCATTTAATCATTGATGTCATGATTATGTGCCTCCTTTTTTATTTTGAAGCAAATTAGAAGTTTAATCTGTAGCTAGGCAATATTTAATTTAAATATATTCAAGAAAAGATAAGTAGTAAAATGTTTTTCAATGTGATCCCTTGTCTAATTATGCAATCACTTAATATTTACATTAATTAGTTAGGTACTAATTAACTCTGCAATGAACCAACTGACAGATCTCTCAGAGATTATTGTCCTCGGGTATTTACTGCAGGGCAAAGGCCTCCCTTTCCTTCTTCCACTCTTCTTGGTAGCAACTACTTAGGTTTTGCAGATGTCCATGGGCGGCGATGACTACTCACCATCATGTAGCTCGCCTTCTCGTTTGCATAGTTACCCATATCAGTTGTATATACATTATTATGTATTTACACCTAGATAGTTTGGTTACTTAGATAGCTGCAGATAAAGATGAACCATGCACCAAATTTTAAGAATGTGACCAGCCACCTGCAGGGAAGAAGTTTCAAATACCTTTTTTTTTGTCGGGGTTGGAAATGCTTGATACACTATCCACCGCCCTGGGGAGAGCGATGGGGTGTGTCGGACTCCGCTCTGAAAAGAGCGATCTACCGACTAAAACCAACCTCGGCGTTTCGCGTCACCACTTAAGTGCCGGGAATACGGGAGCGTTGTGACATTCCTCCGCAGAAAGTTTCAAACACCCTTACCTAACCTACTACTCAGTCTCTGGTCTCAAGCTCAGTTCCCCTCCCCGACCCAATGAATACCATTGATGAAATTTTAAACCACAACCAACTCCCAGATAACATTGCGGTTTTGATTGTAACTGCTGCATGCCTTATCATAAAAACCAGTGATAGCCTAGTGAGTGATATTGACCATGCTAGATTGCCAGGCAAGTCGTTGATTCGTTATCTTTGTTAAACAGTAATAAGAGAAAAAAATATTTACGTTATATTTTTATTTACTTTTTTCAGAAACATTTACTGCAACACTGAATAAATGAAATTGTTGCCCATGTCGCCGAATATTCAAAGTTAATGTCATGCAGTAAATAAGTCTATTGAGACTCTCACATTTTAATATGTACGCTGCTCCTTGACCGGGGCTAAATATAGGCGCCCCATAACTTTGACAATCAAACATAAAGTATGAAGATCCAGTTCTTCCGAACGCTAAGTTCTTTGTAGGACTAACCAGAACTCCAAGCGTATTCTTTTCGAAGAAATAAACCAACGCTTTACTCAAATTGAAGCGGTCAGGGTATATATTATACACAAATCCAAATATAATTTTCTCAAACTTTACCGAAAATATGAACGGGTACATATCATCAAATTTAGGATCCAAATCAGAAAGTTGAATTTCGTGATTAGGATTACTCCCAACTTTTGCCATACACTTTGTATGATAATTATTACCGCCAATTACTATTCCATCTAGGAATCCACTGGTCCAGGCGCTAATGTTACATGCTTGGGTCATACCAATGGCAACTACGCTTGTTGCAAGATATTGTTTACCACGAAGTGCCTCATCAAAGGTTTTGTCCAATGGATGTATAGTACCCCACAAGGAATACAAATCGCCAGGAAATTCTATGTCCCAATCCTTCCACATAGTTTTAGGTGTTTTTCGATCTAGCCCCAAGTCATTCATGGCACTCATTCGAGACCATGGTATTGCAGGGATGTTTAACCAGTACATCTTTTCATCTACAATAGGCCGTAGTTTCCTACGTTTCAAATAAGGTAAGTTAGGATTATCATCAGGTTTAAAGAGTGGACTCAGTCTATAGTTGAGAGCGGAATGCCTAGGCGCAGTCTTCACAGATGTTAATTCGAAAGTGTAAAATTCGGGACTATCTGCTTGTTTTCCAGGTAAAACCTTTCTTATTCGGCGAATAAGCGCATCCATAGAGCGGTATAATGTCCAGGACGCTACGGCGCTCCCTTTCTTAGAAGGTTTCTCAAGGCCTGTTTTCTTATCTTCTTCCCGTACATCTTCACTCGGCGGCGGGTATGGGTCAAATAGATGATAATATCCTTCCGTTTGACATATTACTAAACTGCATTGCGGATATCTTATAATTACGTAACGTAGTCTTCTTAATACTGCTTTTAAAAACTGCTCTAGCTTTTTCTCTGGATTCTCATTAACAACGATAATTTTCTTAATATTAATATTTATGAATTTCCCGTCCAGGATAACATTTTTGATTACTCTCTTCTCGCAAACATTCAAGTTTGTAGCTTTTTCGTATATTTCCAGTCCTTTTTCGATACAGACGTCTACCATAACATGATCCCAAGTTCTGATAGGATGCATCGCTGCCATCAACATAGCGATAAGACTGACGAAATGACAGGACTTTACATCTGCGCTTGGTTTCCTT
The DNA here is from genome assembly GCA_958496365.1 of Subacronicta megacephala. NCBI lineage: Eukaryota > Metazoa > Arthropoda > Insecta > Lepidoptera > Noctuidae > Subacronicta > Subacronicta megacephala. Next base: position 8,516,279 of record OY292523.1, on the reverse strand, counting down.
TGATTAAGAGATGTGGTTCCTTCTATTCTGTATACGCCATCTACGAGTTGATAACCGACCGTAGTTTGGCTCCGCACTTCTCTCTGTTCAAGAGAGCTTCGTTTTTCTTCGTCCCTGTCGGAAGCTACAATAGTCTGCTTAGATTTTTTTGATTCCGCTTTACCAGTCGCAAAGTCGTGATCTTCAGGTAATTTAGTTCGGACCTCTTTCAGGAGTCTTCTAACTAATATTCTACTAAGGATAAATTGTTGGTCATCAGCTCTTCCATTTTTATTGTAGTTGATTCTGTAAAATACGTAAATACAGGATTAGAAGTAAATAATTGATTTGATGCAGTGTTCGTTGTCTTTAAAACAAGGGTTATTGCCGCGAACAACGAAGCAAAAGATACCTAAGTATAATAGGTAGGTATTTATATTACTAGTAACCAAAACTTTTTTTTTTTCAATTACGTAATATATTCAGTATTTACCTGCTAACAAGATCATGAAGCGTCCGAAATCGTAAAAAGCAAGCCTTCCCTTTACTGTTTTTGTCGTCTCTCAAACCCATCGCATTACAAGGACTGCCGTCAAATAAATAGTAAAGTCCATTTCTCTTGAAAAATGCACAGCTATAGAAGGCTGTTGTGACCATACCTCTATCATATTTGTTAAAGAATTTTTGAGACAGTACATCTTCCATTTGCCAACTGGCACCTTCACCGACCACATCAATGTTAGCATGATATGCCTGAAAATTAAAAATATTTAAGTTTCAACGTCCTACTTTCAAAATGTATTGAGAAGATATGCAGAATGATAGCGTGTCGTGAAAAAAAAAATACAAAAATGTATATTAAAACAAACCTGATGTCCAAGTGCAATCTTTGGTATAATATGAACAGGAGCGAGCTGAAACTTCTGTTGTTTGTTATCATAAAGCCTCTTGGCGGTATCTACTACAAAATTCACAATACCAGGGGTCCATGTATTGATTGAATATTTGTAGGACGTTACAATGGCCATGATTGCACCAAACGGCAACATGTCGATGGTTTCTGGGGCGCCCGAATCAGACACGGAGCTGGTTCCTCTAACGATTTGTGAAGTGTCCGGCAAGTCCTTGAAGTTACTCGGCTTAGCGAGCTCGTCCTTAACGGAACCCTCTAATTGATCCTCCATAAGAGGCGGTGTCATTTTCTTACGAATTTGTCTTAGTTTAAAGCGGTATTGGGCGTCCTCTGTAAGGAGTACGCGGCGGTCGACGTTAACTGCTGGCAAGGTTTGGACTTCATCTTCTGCTATTTGCATAGGCGCCAGCTAAAATATGAATAGATGTATAAGTTATAAACAAACTTTACAGTTATAATTCAATTGATTTACACTCGTACTGTTACAATACGAAACATATCTTAATATTGTAAGATATGTCGAGATAAACCTATATAAAACATAAACATACCATCACGCCTGTATTCCCCGAAGGGTTAGGCAGAGGTGTACTTAATGTACACCCACAGTTCGCCGGTATGTTTTAGGTCCCATGTAATAGGGGGCGAGCCTATTGCCATTCACCGGGCACAAATCCAGACTCCGAGCTGCTACTGAGAATTTCATAGAAAAACTCAATAACACTTTGCTCGACCTGGGGATCGAACCCAAGACCTCTAGCGTAGCAGTCGCGATTGGGACCACTAGACCAACGAGGCAGTCGCATAAACCTATATTAAATGAATAAATATAGCTTAGATAATTGTTACTTGTGCGAGCAATTTCTATGTTTCTATTAGCACCATATTGGAGATCCATTTAGACTGTTAGTCTACGGGCGCTTTAACTTTAAGCGATTACTGAGCTTGCCTGGGATAGCTACTCCACGAAGTACCATATTTATAATAATCATGAAACTATTAGATACATTATCCCACTGCTGGGCACGGGTCTCCTCTTATTATTTAAGGGATTCCCAAGTTCAATGCGAACATGCCGCTTGAGAGTTTGTCACAAACGAACTTGTAAGTTGTGTTGCCCGTAACAGTTCGGGCAACACAACTTACAAGTTCGTTTGTGACAAACTCTCAAGCGGCATGTTCGCATTGAACTACAGCAATAGCTTAAATTCAAAGCGCCCTAAAGTTATTTTTCATGTGTCAAAATAAGGACGCCAAGCACGACAGTTCATTATTCAACATGATTATTGGCGGCCAGTTTACCTAATATATTTAATAAAATCAACGTAGATCCTGTTTACAAAACCTTAATTACGCCAACATTTTTAATACAACACTTACCTAGCAACAGATCGGTAAATGTAGGTATAGATGTTAGTGATGAATGTCATGCAGTTAGAAATAATAATTTTATCGAATGGACTACAGGCCGCTGTAATCAGGTACCTAGTTTTTTCCATCAACCTCTACCTGTAAATGTTAGAGGACAAAAGAAGCAAAAAATATCAAGTTACGTACGGGCACTTCGGGCTCTGGCTGCGGCGAGGGGGGCGGCGGCGGTAATGGCGGCGGCAGCTCCGCCGCCTTGCGTCGTGCCTCCTCCTCCTCAGCTTTCCTCTTGGCTTCCTCTTCTTTATTCTTCCGCGTTTCCTCGTCTTCTTCCTCCTCAGCTGCTTCTTCTTCCTGCTCCAGAACAGAATATCGTCAATGAAAGCAGAAATATAATTTAGTTTCGACATTTATTAAAATCTTTTAGGACAAAAAAATATGTTGAACCTAGTAACTACTAAACTTTTTTGTTTTATCGTGCATTTAGAATGACTGGAGGTGAGACCTGTAAGCCCGATTCACGTAATAAAAACCGTAGCGATGTCACAGCGACTTAATCGTTGAAACAGTTTTCCAGTATTATGTGAATACTGTCAAGCTAAAGTTTTACAACGATTCTCGCTCAACGGACATGTGTGAATATGGTTCAACGATTTTTCAATAGGACGACTTCTAAATCGGTCCGATCGACGGATGTGAATAGGAAAACCGATTCAACGATTAAGTCGCTGCGGCATCGCTACGGTTTTTATTACGTGAATCGGGCTACTGGAACCGTCTATAAAATTGGTAGCAAAACAAGTGCAAGTGGTTAAAACAGAATATCCAGACTCAGTATTTTCCGTATCTCCGGGTGGAGTTTGTGGGGATTAGTGGGCCGGCTTGCTAGTGGATTTATACTGGTGTTGGAGATGTTTTTGTAGGTTTTGGAAGAGGATCTTAATTCATCCTTTCCAGAATGCCTCATTAGTCTAGTGGTCCTAAGCGCGACTGCTACGCTAGAGGTTCTGGGTTCGATCCCCAGGTTGAGCTAAGTGTTATTGGGTTTTCTATGAAATTCACAGTAGTAGCTCGGAGTCTGGATTTTGCCCGGTTAATGGCAAATTGGCAATAGGCTCGCCCTCTATTACATGGGTCCGGCGAAATGTGGCTGTACATACCTGTACACCTCTGCCTAACCTTTCGGGGAAAACAGGCGTGATGATGGTATGTACTTATTCATAATTTTCAGATACACGGATCTACTATCCAGTATCATTACGACTGGTAAATGATGCGTAAACGTGACTTGTCACGCTCATCAATTCCTACCGCTTCTTAAACCTATTTAAGTAACTGATGGCATTGAAATAAACAAGAGATAGTACTAGAGATAAAATACCCATCTTGACCTTTAACTTATTAACGTTTTAAAATAATGGGGTTAATTACTCTTCAGACAGGAGATAAATAGAAAATATAATATGCTTACCGCTTCCTCCCCACCTTCCGGTGGCTGAAATAAATTCACATATGAGTAACAAAGTAGTAAAATATTACATATCAAGAATTAACTCGGTATATGCTGCAGGCTACTTGGCCAGCAGGGGGGAGACTAAAACTTAGATGGTTAAATGGTCCTAGGGAAGAACCAAGTCGGTAAATCCAAACGCCAGCGCTGACTCGAAACGAATACGAATGTCATACTAACTCCCAAAATCAAATTTGCAGTGGTTGTCCTTTGATGCTAAATTTGATTTTCTTTAACGTTAATTTATTATATAAGTATCTGCATGTCTAGCAGCCCCAGGGCCGGAGCTTAATCGCTCTTATAGAAACGCCTAGGAGTATAGTAGATATAGTCTATATATTTATACGTGAAGAAAAAACTTTGTATTCTTTTTTAAGCACATTGCACGCACAGAGGAGTGTAAGATTTGGCATAATAAAAATTCATATAGAGGAAGCGCGGAAAAATACTGTGGTCGGATTTTGACCACCGGGCGACCACTAATAAGAATAAATTGCCGGTTGTATGAAAGATCATAACTTGAGAACGGCTCGATTTTTTTTGGTGTTCCTAATTTTGAGGAGTTTATCCTTTTTTATAATCCAACTGAAATATCGGAAATTTGGATATGGAAATAAATATAGTAGGGTCGCTAGTATAATAAGAACCGTATAGTGACCGGCATGGGTGGCGGCGTGGGCGGCGGGGTGGGCTCAGGATCGGGGTCGGGCTCCGGCGGCTCGTTGGTCTTGTCGCGGGGCTTGGGCCACGGCGGCACCACCTGCGTCACCGACACCGTCGGCGAGTCCAAATTTACTGCGAAACACGCAACAACACCTATTTGGTCCTACTTGGCTAGATATTTATCTAGTTCAGACAATATTTTACTAGATCGCATATTGATTTAGTGTCACACATGTACGACACTAAATCAATATAAGACGGATGCCGAATAATTATACTCAAAATGTTTTTGAAACCTTTCAAATCTCACTCACCCACTTTCGGTTCCGAAGGTTCGTCTATCTGCTTTTTATATCTCAATGGTATCGGTGGCAGATAATCCTCTTGGACACTGTCTACTAATGATATAATGTCACCCATTTGTTCCTCATCAACTTGTATCTGTTCAAAGTTGTTTTTTAGTGAGATTTATTGTAAGAATTGTTTTCTGGTATTATAGCTTTTTATAAGAATAATGGCTGGAGATGGATATACAAAAAAACAGGCTAAAAGCAGGTTACAATTATTAAATACAAAACGTTTACTTAAATAATACTAATATGTGTTTAAAAATTTAATAAAGTTTTTGGTGGACAATGAGAGAGGAGATGCACTATTGACTATCCCTTTCGCGCCCGGTATAGAATGCTATACCAATATATTATTTAGCCATTGTTTTAATATTTTATCATGTTCATCAGATCTATCTCAGTCAACTTTTTATTAGGTCTTACAAAATCATCAGTCATCTAGCCTATTATCTATAGACAAGCGTCTGAAGTAATTTCGGTAGCCAGTACAATTCAATCATTTTAACGTACTCCAGAGGGTTTCGTGTCCAACGTCTCTATAGGCATGACGTCGTGGAAGATTTCTTTTCCGTCACCTTGAGCCTGGCTCATGGCCAGTATCTTTCGCTTTGCTTTGGACCCAGGCAGCTGTTCGTCACTCAGTGTACAGACTATTTGTAACTGAAAAACAAGTAGGATCGTTCTTTACTACTGAAAAAAATACTACACATATACTTTATATATAGAGTTTTAAATACATGAGAGAAAAAACGTCTAAAGTCCTGTAAAGTCGGTCTTTAAAACAAAAAATTACAAAGAGCTATTTAAATCACCTTTGGCTCTCTCTTCTTCAATTTTAACACTTTAAAAGCGTGTATGTGGAATTGTGTCGTAGCCGGTAAATAATCCCAGTTCTTAGTAATCGCGGCTGCCATAGTTTCTGGATTCAAAAGCATCATGCAGCAAGCCTTCCCACCTTTCATAGATCTCAGCCCGTCAGTAGTGCGAGGGTAAGGGTCAAACAAATAGAACATATCTTTCTGCCTCCATACCGCAAGCATATAATTATTAAACTCCAATAAACCACTGTTATATTCGTGATTAAAAAAGTCTTCTAGACCAGTTTTGATATTGAGCAAACATTCTTTTGTAGTAAAAAGCTGTCCTTTCACCCTTTCCCTATATATTATAATCTCACACGCATATGGCCCTACGATAATTTCATTTGGAATATTATCAATTGACATATCAATCATAACTTTTGGGTGCATGCAATCAATATATAGCTTGTTGCCTAATCGCAATATTTTATCCAGCGTCTTTGAAAACCAGGTGTTAGGTGGCGATATTTTGGCGTAAGTCATCGCAACGATGGCAATGGGTAGCGCTTGTCTAAATTTAGCCTCCTCAAAACATCGATCTCCCAAATGCATGTTTGCGTTGACGATAGCACAGTTTTCATTTAAAATCCTGTAACCCATCATGGCTTTTTCAGCTTGAGTTAGTTCTTTATCAGATTCGAAATCTTCATCACATTTCTCGTCAGCCATTTTCAAAACTTTGACGGAAGCTAAAACGAATTTTTGATCTTCCAAAACGCTGCGTGCTAATAGGACTTCGGCAACAGATTCGATATCTTTTACATTGATCAGAGCCGCTTGGCCGTTCGCAAAATTTGAATAAGCTCTTGAATCTCTTCCAGCAGGATCAAAAATGTAATAACAAACTCTGTCTTTCCATATCACTAGTTTTAGGACTCTAAATAAAAGGAAGAATACTTTTATTATAGAATAAACTACAACGAAGTTTAACATAATGCAAAATACCTTTACTTACCTTGACAACATGACACCTGCTCTATTTTCCTGAAAGAAAGCTTTCAGTCCCCTACACAAGTTGTATACACAAGGATCTAACGACATCGTGTAGCCAACGATATCTGGTTCACAAAGTAATACTTGCATCCGTTTCGCATTCAATATCAATATTTGCTTTTTTCCAAATGGCAATACTTCACATATACCCTGAACTGCGGAGTGGTCATGAACTTTATCTAGACATTGTATGTACCTAAAAAAGGTTAATGTAAAAAATTTTATCCGTAAAGTAGAAAAATTAAAAAGACGTATGGAAAATTACATACCATTGATCACCAGCGTCTATTAAGTTATCGATTAACTTCATTGTCCACTGTTTAGGATGGTAATGAAAGGCTAAACAATAAGCCATTACGCTCATCGGCAGGGCCTGTCGCCCTCTTGACCTACTACCTATAATGCAATACAATAAAAAAACCAGTATATTTATCTGATAGCGGGGAAACAGGGTATGGTAGCGTAGCAGCCGTACCTCGCTTATACCTCCAGCACAGTGGAAAATTTAATTCCTTGCAAAAAGTGTATGATGAGAGCATGTAATGTAATACTTTAATTATTTTCGGTCTTATTGACTAAGTTCAAATCATGTGCAGTTAAAAGAAACGTAAAAAATTTACTTACTGAATTTATTGTCGTACATATTGAACGAACCAGTCAAAATACCATAATGTATATCAGGTCTCCGGTCTTTCGTACATGGGATAACCGTAAGAGAATGAGTTTGTATGGTTCCTCGTTTTAAATTCATTGGTATGTGGACCTGGAAAGTATTAGAGTTGGGCATAGTGACAAGGACCTAACGAACCAAAGTTTCGGACAAAACCAGGCTCATGTCTTAAAACTTTTGATTTCGACTAATTTACTACATAATCTAGATGCGAACATTCCACGAAATAAATTTAAATTTTGCTAACCATAATTATTTACATGTTAATAAAAATAAATTGAATTATGTTTTATTTAAAACTAGGTATTAGCAGGTATTAGCACAATTTTTATGATACTTTACTTACTTTTTTATGAAAAACCTTTCTAGCGCGGATGGGTATAAGAAAAGAGAGCGGTCGAAGAAAGATAGAAAGATTGTAAGACAATATGGTCCGGAAGGTACTACGTGAGAGATGAAGACCGATTGAAACCTAAGGAAGAAAAGATGTACTGCGCAGGCAGAATGATGTCGGTGACGAGTACAACTTACGTGTTCCGGTAAAGGTATGTCATCGAAGCCACAGACTGAATCGTCATCCTGTATATATTTCTGTGTTCCTCTAGCCATCGACTTCCCATGATAACCGCCCAGGGTGGTACAGGCGGATTCTGGGTATCTGAATAAAATAACAAAATATTATACTATAAGACTGATATTGTATTCCGTCGCCGCGGAAGACCTCCTGCCACCTGGCTTTCATCTGTCTAAAAAGACCTAAGGACATGAATGTTGATGCTGAGACCGCGCAAGATAGAACAAAATGGAGAAGGCACACAAGGAGAGCCGACCCCAGATGATGGGATAAGGCGAAGGAAAGAAGAAGAAGATACTATAAGATATTGTAGGTTTATCTTTTTATTGTTTTGGAAAGGAGTATATCCTAAGTTTTCGAAGGTAGGTATGGTTTCTAGGGATACCTTACCTATAGTTAGCATGATAAGAACAATGAGAAACATTGTTCTTATCATGCTAACTATACATATTTTCACCAAAATACAGCCCTTTCGTGCTCTGTGGCGTTCACTAGGAGAGGCCTACGTTCAGAAGTGGACGAGTATGGGCTGATGATGATGATGACAGTCCTTTTAATTTTTGACTCAGTTCTAGAAAATAATTATGTCAACCTATTACACACACACACTGCTTCAAGTGAAGCTATAAGCATTTCGAGTATAGGCTGATCATTAATTGTATATAAAATCCTTAAATGGGAAATAGCTACACACTTTACACTGCTATTAAACAAAAAAAAATATACGTGAAAAGTGACACTTACCCTCTCAACCGCAAAGCCAACTTTTTCTTTCTCATTGCCGCTCTATATTTACTGAAAAAATATATATTTGTTATTGGTATTTTAATTTAGGTAAAATAGTTAGCAAGAACCTCATCCTTGCAAATATTACATACCGACATTTCTTTTTCGGACACGTTTTTCGTTTGCATATCCTGAAAAAAAAAACAGATATAGGTATTGCACAAACATGTTTTTTATTTCCTCCATTATTAATCGTAGTCTAAAACTTACCCTCCCTTGTAGCATGGTTTGGGTTTCTTTGGTCTGCAATAAAAGTATTATTATAAATGGTAAAGTCCACAATAAAGACCTTAAAAATAGATATAAATAAGAAAATAACCTTTGTGGCTTTGAGGTACCGGGAATGTGTACTACATCAGGAACAAATTCTTGATCCCTGTTAAGAACAATCCCACTGTGCGGCTTAAATAATCTGAAATGTTATTACATACTATATTAGTTATTGTGGACATTGATATACGATATTCTTTAATAAGTAAGAAGCGTAAGTGTATGTATGAAATATGCAGTGGTAATTTCCATAAACGAATGCACGACAGAATTTTCTTACTCATGTCCAGATTTTGGGGGTAAAGGTGGTCGCATTTCAGCAGGTTTGACAGCAGCCCTTTGAGCCTGAATGACTTCGCCACTAGTTTTCGGGCTAGGTACCTAGAAGAACGTCATTTTTATGAATAATACCTACTACAACGAGTTCGATATAGTACCTACTTCGCTAAGGAAATTTAATTATTTCACACTAATTATATCTGCCTGTTCCCATAAACGGTTCTTATTCAGTTGTCTCTGACTGATCCTACCAAGAAACGGGATGCCCGTTTCACTCGGTTTTTTTTTTTAAAAGCTTACTAGCAATGTTGTTCGCACATAACTAGTATTATTGTTAACCCCTTGTGCTAAGGTAAATGCTTGTGCTACGAGTGGGTTCAAGTCGGTAGTGCAATGGGTGTGTTTCGAACCAGCAACCACATGATCGCAAGTCCGACGCACAAGCCATTGGGCTACGTTCGCTTCTGAAAAGGCAATTATTAATAAAGGCAATTAATCATACAATACTGAATGGCTAGATATTAAGTCAATATCCAGCCTTCAGTATTGTATGATTAATTTATAGGGGCAATTGTATAACTGCGACACTTTCGCCGATGAAGTCGCAGAAATGCTGCGGTAATACCGCGATGTTGGGGCCAGCATCGTGTTGCACAAGTAATCACGTCTTTATACCGATACAACCGCGACGTAGTCAATGAGTCGTTTATCGTAGCGACTCACCTTACCCTTCTTTTCTTATTATAAGTATATATAGAAGTGGTTAGAATCGATGCAAAAGCTAAGCGATGCTGAAGTGCGTTACAAATGGGACTAGAGCTGTTTGGCGAGATGTTATTTAAAAGCACGCATTAAAATATGTTTGTTAGCAAGATCAAGACTCACACTCAAGATAGATTTATCTGACGTGGTGTGCTTAACGACAGGAACAGGAGTAGGCAGCAATATGTCACCGGGCATAAGATCAAAGTACCGGACCCGCTTCCTGTACTTCTCACTCCTTCTGCGTTTCTTTCTTAAAATACCAGCGATAGTTTCTTCTTCCTCATCCGATGTCGAGATAAAATCGTATTTTGAATAAGTTCGCCTGTAATAAACGTAACACAATGTCATTAAATCGGCAAAAAACACCTATAGGTACATGCCGATTTAATCATCTGCACCCGTTAAACGGGTGATTCTACCCGTCAAACTGACCAACTTACCACGTAAAAAAAAATATACCATATAGTTTGGCATGTGCAAAACTGTGGTCTGTTTACTTTTGTATAGGAAGATGTACCTATTTACTTTTCACAAATAGGGCATTGGTTTCATAGGAAAACTTGTTGAGTACGACGGGCAGAATCACCCCTTTAGCGGGTGCAGGTGCACCCTGTAGGTATACAACGTAAATTGAACGGGCGACGTTTATAAAAAAAAGTATATGTAAGTAAATAAGTAGTTACTTTACTACGATCAAATTGAAAAGTAGATATACTTGCAGGTAGGTACTTACCTAGTTCTTTCATCAGACTGTGGCGGCTCTAGAGCACAGTGACCGATGTATCTTAATCTGAAAATGTTTAATATATTTTATAATTTCATTGGACCTTTTTCTGTCATGTTCTTTCCCAAATGTAAAAGAGGTAAATAAACTGTACCGTCGAACAAAACAACTTTGCCAGCCTTGACTAAATTAGGTACAAAACATAAATTGTGCTTCGTCAAATAAAGTCGTCCAGTGTTTACTGTACGGTACTCTTTGGATTAAGACGAATCTAAAGACATCTCATTTGTTAAAATAGAATAGGTATATATTTGCAAAATATTATCTACTATAAAGACGACCGATCGACACCTCATTTGTCCAAATCAGATCAGTAGTTTTTGAGCTGCAGTCGAACATCCATACATAGACACATACCTGTATAGATACATACCTACATACATAGACTACCTATTAAACGCATTACCCTTCCTTTTTCGTAGTGAGGTAAAAATACTTACCTTGTGTGCATCGACGGTTTCATTGGCACGCATGTGTCCTTGTAATGTGGTGGTTTAAACGGCTTAGTTTTGAATTTAGGTGGCTTCGACAGTTTCTTTTTCTTGGCATCTAAAATATAAGAGGAATTAGAAATTCTACAGATCATTTCTTCTCTTATGAACTATGTGTAGCTACTTACCTGTATCTATTATGTTATATTTGAAATTTAACAATTTAATTTACCATTTGGTTCCTATTGTTAGCTTTGTTTCATATTATGTGGCTAGTAGCATAACATACCATCACGCATGTATTTCCCTAAGGATTCGTTATAAAGTGTACTAATATCTCCTATTTATACTAAAAATGTTTTGGTTCCACGTAAGCAAGGCAAAAACCTAAACTCCGACCTTTGTTTGTGCTGGGAAACAAGCCCAGGCTCTTGAAGCGGCGGTAGCCTAATGGCTAGGGCGTCGGACTTGCGATCATGCGGTTGCCGGTTCGAAACCCACTCATTGCATTACCGACGTGAACTCACTCGTAACACAAGCATTAGTACCTTAATACTAGTAATGTGCGACGCACATTTCTAGTAAGCTTATAAAAAAAAAACAGACGCACTACTTATATACTGTAACTCTCAACTACTAGATACTACGCTGAGTAACCACATGGTATATAACGTACCCGTTATATAGCAAGTGGTATTATTTGAGTTTCTATCGTATCACCATTTACTTATAAGCTTATTGAAACCTACAGAAGCGAAGCCTCTGTATCAACAGAAAAGTGTACATTGTACAAATATTAACTCTTAACTTACTGGACAGTACGTCTTCGTATGTAAGAGCCTGTATGATTTCCGCCACATCTTTCAGATCTGTACGTTTGCCTTTTGGGAATTTACAATATTTCTGTAAATTTGCTGGACATTTGCAAGGTCTGAAAATATAATATTTGCTCAACACAATCTCATGATCAGTGTAACATTTAATGATCAATGAACATGATCAGTGTAATGCTTCGAGCATGTTGCGAGCGAACATGTTGCTCGAAGCATTAAATACATACCTAAGTAAAAAAAAATTGCAAGTAGTAACTCCTAATATTACTCCTACATTTAGGATAGATGCCAAACTTTTCTAAAGAATATTAATTACATTACATTAGATTCAAATAAAAAATGCACTTACCGCTTCTTTTTATCCATTTTGCACTTCTTGTTAATTTTTTTAGAATTTACTTAACTTTTATCAATACAGGTCCAAATAATTTTGATTGATGTCTAGTTGACAATATGAATTTATTCGAATTTCAAGGAAAGTAGATCAAGTAGGTCTGTTAGTTTAGGCAATACCCAAGTTGGCAGTTCATAGATTGCGAAATTTTATAACAGGGTAGGTACCCAAGATGTACCATAACTGCAACCGGAAGGAAAGGTGCCTATGAGACGCTAGCTATATGACTTATTGAAAACACATTTAGTTAATTTTTATATGACCCACAATTGGGAATCTGCTGCATGAAATTCATCTTTTTTGCTGTTCGTTATTCTGTCTAGTCTCTTACTCAAAAGCGGCTTTATAGATTTGTTTTTTTACGGTTCCGTAGCCAAATGGCAAAAAACGGAACCCTTATAGATTCGTCACGTCTGTCTGTCTGTCCGTATGTCACAAGCACTTTTCTCAGAAACTATAAGAACTACGCTGTTGAAACTTGGTAAGTAGATGTATTCTGTGAACCGCATTAAGTTTTTTACACAAAAAGGGAAAAAAAACAAAAAAAAATGGGGGTCCCCCATACATAGAAATGAAACTCAAAAAAAAATTTTTCATCACACCCATACGTGTGGGGTATCTATGGATAGGTCTTCAAAAATAATATTGAAATTTGTAATAGGTATTATTTTAATCTCAACTTACGCGAGGGACACTTCCAAAGTGGTAAAACGTGTCTCTGTAACTTCTAAAATAAGATAACGATAATACTAAAAAATATATATAATGTACATTACCATGTAAACTTCCAACGAAAATTGGTTTGAACGAGATCTAGTAAGTAGTTTTTTTTAATACGTCATAAATCGTAATGGTACGGAACCCTCCGTGCGAGAGTCCGACTCGCACTTGACCGGTTTTTTATTTGTAGGTAATTCCGATAGGTGGCGCTGCGATCGAGTTCGGGAGGTCTTCTGCCAGGTCCTGTAGTAAACAATTAAATAAAATATTTACCTATAATGTTTGTAATATTTTATTATTATAATGAAATGAAGTTCGTTTTAAAGACTACCGACGCCATTGATTCATATATTAGCTATTAGTTTTATATAAGCAATTCATAAAATTACAACCAGTGCTAAACTACTACTGAATCACATTATTATCGGTCAGTGAATACTGACCTAGTGGCTATAGCATACCAAATATTACATAATAAATAGTATACAAACTTGTTTTTAACACAATTGTGTACAGTAAAATTCATACAATTTTAACATGAAATCATGTTTCCTTTTACGAATATGAACCATATTCCGACTTTTTTCTAGGTCATTATAATAATTTATAAAGTGTGATGCTCCATTATACAACTACTTCAAAAAACTTGGAATGTAACCTAAGATTCACAAAAAACCAATTTGAATTGAAATATAATTTAAAACAAAATAGTATACCAACACAAAAAAAGGCTTCAAGGACTGTCTACACTGCAAAAATTTATAAAAATAAAATAACATACTTTAGTTTTAAAATTTTCCTTTTTTTAATAAGCACTTACTTATTATCAAGCTTACTTAGCCCACTGAAGCTAATCCTCGAGTCCTAAAGCTTTAACCCTCTATAAAATACATAGTCTTCTTGCAATGATAAAAAGAGCATTAAATGTTATCTATTAGTGAGATATTTCTATTATTTATCATTCCAAAAAGACACAGTTTTATAACAAAATCAACTAAACATAGAATTGTGAAGTGTATCTATATCTTCTTTCCTCTGTGCAGCTCTCTTCTTTTCTCTTTTAAATGCTTCATATCCTTCATTGTCAGTAGGTAGCTCATGTCTACAAAATGGACATGAATTTGTCTGTAATGAAAAAGTTAGATAATCTATATTATACAAATTCATTACCTAGTGACTTTCGTATCCTTTTTTGGCATGACTGTAACTACTTCCAAAATACTTTTACTAAACCCTGCCTATCTCTGACACAAGTATCTACAGCTTGCAGCAACATGCAAAAGCAAATAAATCATGCCATAGTTTAATAAGTGCTTAAGTAAACTGTTATAAGAATAGTGTATAGTGATCTCGGAGTATAGATTGCTCCAAATTTGCTGTCCTTCATTCTTAGTTACATTTCTTTAATTTTTGCAATACTAAGTTTAATAAAGTACTTATGCTGTAACAGTGGTAAGAAATAATATACAACACTACATTAAAGATATTGTAAATAATGGTATGCTACCAAAATGGCCTGAGCTAAGCCTATCAGTGATAAAAAAAAAAGCTTCTGTATGTAGTACCTACTATTATCTGTTCTGTGCTAATACCAAAAATATCTCTGAATATGCAAAGAAAAATAATTACCCTATCAAGCCATGTCAGTATGCAACTTGCATGGAACTGATGATTACAAGGCATTTCCTTAGCCTTGTCTCCAACATTAAATTTTTTCAAACAGATGGGACAGCTTTTATTGTCACTTTCTATTTCAACTTCTGGTAGATTTCTAACAGCTTCTTTCGATGCAGGAGGTGGAAGCCTAGAAAAATGTAAACTTAGATTAAATTCAAGAAAATCTTTTTTGCCTTGCATCAACTTGCCGACTGGTTAATTTACCACAGCCTAAAATTTGCATAAATACAGTTAAATGTTTACAACCAAATTGTTAAAAACTGTTATTTTAGTGTAGCTTGCATCTATACTATTATCCCGTCAAGCGGCATATTGTAGACACAATGCAAAATCTATTGTTATGTCCTCATGAGGAAACTGTATGCATTGACGGGTCATAAAGAGGTAAAGTTTGTGAGGTTGTAGAGGGTAATCTCTGGATCTACTGAACCAATTTTGAAAATTCTTTCACCAATAGGAAGCTACATTATTCCTGAGTGACATTGGCTATATATTATTACATAAAATGAAATTGACATTGACTGCCTCGTTAGTCTAGTGGTCCCAATCGCGATTGCCACGCTAGAGGTCTTGGGTTCGCTCCCCAGGTCAAGCAAAGTGTTATTGGGTTTTTCTATGAAATTCTCAGTAACAGCTCGGAGTCTGGATTTGTGCCCAGTGAATGGCAATAGGCTCGCCACCCTATTACATGGGACCTAAACATACCGGCGAACTGTGGGTGTACATTAAGTACATCTCTGACTAACCCTTCGGGGAATACAGGCGTGATGTTATTGTTGTAAAATGAAAAGAAAAATATAGTCGCGGGCATGCCCCTAAGGCTACTCTCTGACCCAAATCTGCGAGCGGAAAGCTAGTTGGTCCAGACAGACTGGTTTTACATTTAAACCAGTCTGTCTGGGCTGGACCAACAGTGGGTTTGTCATGCTGTGTAATATTATGTGCAAATACCTCACTTATTTACCTTGGCCACTCTCCAGTAAAATTGTCTTCATATAAACCAAAATCAATGAGGAATCTAGCCATATCTAACAAATGATTGGGTTGTTGCCCATCTTCCAATTCCGTCCATCCCATTTCTTCGAAGTATCCAGCCATGATAACTTTTACAAGTGTAAGATTATGTAGTGCAATAAAATATCGTCAAGAGAAGCTCTATCACACTCTATAAATCTTTTTTAAATGCAATGAATGACTAAACCACAACTGAACTTTAAAATTCACTTAAATATTGAATAGTTTATTAACAAATACGAAACGAAAGAAAAAATATTGCAAAAGTGTTTATCATCAATTTGAATTTGATATGCATGTTAAAAAACAATCGATTATTATTTCATAAAAATGGATTTTTTTATGAGTGATTATTATATAAAAAAAATCGATAATTTATTAATCGATTTTTTTATTTTAAGCGTCCCCTTTTTCGATTTTTTTCTACTGGCATCTGTTAAAAATTACAAGAAACACCGCTACCCGCTATCCATCTCAAGGGTGGGGGGGGGGGGGGGTTCGTTATTATTTTGCAAATTGTTCGAAGATAACCTTCGAGCGACACGGTAGGAAGTAGCCTTAGCGATATATATTACCGACGAAATAGTTCTGCCATTTTGTGCGGGGGAAATGTGCACACAAGCGCAGTTCCGAATCACTACAAACATAACTAAAACTGTAATGACGACACTAACACATACAAAATCAAACAATACCAACAATCCTTGCACAGCGCTGAAACAGCAAATAGCCGTCTAAACAGACGAAACAACCTGCAGCGCTAAAACGCTTTTTTAGTTAAGACTCTCTCGCTAAAAAGAAAGGTCGAAAGCGCCGTAAAATTCATGGCGCTTACGCGTTTGGTTCAAAGTTAAAGGTAACATCACTAAATCGGCAAGAATTCGGATTTATCGCTCGACCGATTCGTATTTTGTACGGGCTAGCGGACTCGAAGTTGGCACACACACAAATTAGATAATAATTTAAAATATAATACTCTAATTTGGTTTCTAAATGTAATTAAATAGAAAAATACGGTAAAGATTTATTTACATGTAATCCAATCTTTTAGTAGATTTGATGTTCCAAACCTCTTTTTGCAGCAGAAAACCGAACAATTCGGCATTTTGAGGACTGCTGTGTTCACCCGCGCGGCTGGAATTGGTTTAGTTAAAAATCCGAGCGGCAACTAGTTGTATTCAATGTATATGCCCATTCGGACTTGAACTTTGGCAGAGGGCAACGCTAACGGATGGTTTCTCCCTATCCGTGTTGCTCGAAGTAGATGCAAAATGCACATGCATTGAATTGTCAAAAAAAAAAAAAAAAAAAAAAAAATTATTATCGATTTTTATATCATCGATTTTTTTGAGAAAAATAAAAATTGATTTTCAAAAAATCAATTATATTACCGTGAAGTTACATCCCTAGAATTTGACATTAATTGGCTAAAATCATTGAATGAATGAGTGACAGGAAAAGCGCGGGAAATTCATAATTGTTCAGACGCGAATTTTTTGGCTCCTTTTTTCTATAATTAATTATATGTAAATATTAAGGTTAAAACTGGTCAATTGAGTTGTACATAGTTTATATTTAAGTAATATTTTTCTTATTTATCTATTAGTGTTTAGTTTGGCGTTTTGGTAAGTTCTTATCAATATTTTTCTATAGGTGGTGGTCATGAACGACCCGCCTGATCCGGAGGGCTTTGTCCCTCCGGCAGGCAGCTTTGTGACCATAAATTCTGTTTCTACTAATAATAATATAATGTCGAATGAGTCGGGTATGGACACAGACGGTTCTACGTCTACCCGTGCCTTAAAACGTAGTCGTATGCATGTGTGCAAACACTGCAATAAAAGGCGGCGAAAACATCACGGTTCCGATGGGACATCAGGTTGCGGTTGCACCGACTCTCAGTCGGAGATACAGGAATCTAATCAAATCAGTATCAAATCTGCCCCACCTCCTACTCCAACTCCAATAGGACGTAAGGAATACGATAAACTTGACTGCGCACCATATATTGTTCATGTACAAAAAAAACTGGCCTCACCTAATGACAGCTCCACACTGCATCCACTGTCATTTGGTAAATTCCTTAAGAAGAAAAGTATTCAAAATATTATAAATGGCAGTGTTAAAAAAATTGGCCGTAATAAAATGTCTATTGGATTTTCTTCATACACTGACGCTAATTCTTTTATAGCTCAGAGTTTTCTTGAAGTTGAAAATTTATTAGCATTTATCCCATCCTTCAACGTAACAAGAATGGGTTTAGTACGAGGTGTTCCTGCAGATTGGTCTCCAGAGGAGGTCTTAGGTAACATTTCTGTGCCAATGGGATGTGGCCCCATACTAAAGATACGTCGCTTAAATTTTAAGACCTCTGTTGATGGTTCAACAGTCTGGAAGCCTTCTGAAACCATAGTTGTTACTTTTGATGGTCAAGTTTTACCTAAACGGATTTTTATTTGTTATAATGCTTTGCCAGTAGAACTTTATATCTACCCAACTATCCAATGCTTTAATTGTTGCCGTTTTGGACATACTAAGATACAGTGCAGATCCAAACCTAAATGTTACAAATGTGGTCAGAACCATTCAGGGGATTCCTGTAGTACTGATGAAATTAATGCGTCCTGTTGCCTATGTTCAGGGTATCATTTTGCAACAAACAAAATATGCCCTGAATTTGAGCGACAAAAACAAATCAAAACATATATGGCTCAAAACTCAATTTCTTATGCTGAAGCTGCAAAATTTCATCCAACTATTTCGAAATCATATGCTGACACCTTAGTTACTTCCCCCTCCAATAATCTACATGAAAACTCTTCTTCCTTAGCATTTCAAAAAAAAGGATCAGCAATGAGTCATAAAAAAACAGTATTTCTCAAACCCCGTGCCCCCCCGTCTCCTTCTCATGGCTATGATAAACATGCCCATAACTCAATTATCAAAGAATTTTTAGTTCCAGAGCCATCAAATGGTTGTGGTCTCATTAATAAGAATGGCAATGATTCAAACAATCAGTTTTCTTTTACAGACTTTCTTACAGCATTATTTAATCTATTTAAACAATTTAACTTTTCACCGTCCAACGTTGCCCCTATCTTAGAAATGCTTTCCCACATTAACCAAAATGGACAGTCAGACAGACAAACTAATTCAATGGAATTGTCGCAGTCTAATCAACAAAAAAAGTGATATAATATACCTATTAAATAAATATGAGCCCTTTGTCTTTGCATTGTCAGAGACATGGCTCAAGCCAAATCATGTTTTTAAAATTTTAAAGTATTCTACTATTAGGGATGACAGAGCTGATGGGTATGGTGGGGTCGCTATACTCATCAGAGATTCCATCCCCTTCTCCACCATTTCATTACCAACTCATAGTAATGAAATTTCAATCGTAGCAATAAATGTACATAATATTTGTCTTGTTTCTGTATATATTCCCCATCCTTCTTCGTCTATCCTCCATGAGTTTAATAGTCTCCTTTCTTCCCTGCCTAGACCTTTCCTAATACTGGGGGATTTCAATTGTCACCACCAATCTTGGGGTAGCTCTATTTCCAATTGTTATGGTGAAGAACTTTTAGATATTTTTGACTCCCATAACTTGTGCACCTTAAACACAGGTAGTCCCACTCGTCGGTGTGATCCCAGCCAGAATCAAAGTGCAGTAGACCTATCTGTCTGCACCCCCAACTTAGCATCTTCATTATCTTGGTGTACCCTGACTTCTTCTTTTGGTAGTGATCATTTTCCCATTGTAATTTCTTTTCCTTTTTCTAAACCAGCTAGCTTTCCTAGGCGTTCACACTTAAAATATAAACTACCTCCTAAGAATGCTGCTAGTGACTGGGAGACATTTAAAACTCATGTTGAGAGCAAGTTTTCTTCTCTTCCTATTCTCTCTGAGGGAAATGAAAATGCATGTGCTGAAGCCCTTGCACGCATATTGATTGCAGCTGCAGATGAGGTGTTTCCTACAAAAAATAATGCTATTAATAAAATCCCTTCACCTCCCTGGTGGGACTCTGAGTGCACAGATGCAGTCAAGAAAAGAAAAGATGCAGAAATTATTTATAATATGGATATGTCCCATACCAATTTTGAAACAATTTCAAAAATTATTGCAGACACACGTAAACTTTTTAAAATGAAAAAATATGAAGGGTGGCAGAAATTTTGTTCATCCATTTCTCCAAACACTCACCCCACAATTGTATGGCGTAATATCAGACGATTTAGGTCCGTGTATAACAACTCCTCTTGTTCTCCTATTTCGGAGTCTTTAGCTAATGCCTTTATAGATAAATTGGCCCCTCCGTGGGTTCCTGAGGCTCTTTATTTACAACCTCCTCTTGAAATTGACAATTCAAACACTAATAACAGCTGTTCTAGTTTGAACCAGGCTTTCTCACTTCCCGAACTGAAAGGCGTTCTCCTCAATACTGTTGATACTGCTCCCGGTATTGACGGTATTCCGTATTCCTTCTTTGCTAATTTAAGTGATAACGTTCTTATTTACTATTTACATCTGATTAATTTTGTAATGAAATCTGGAATTATCCCTCAAGAATGGAAACGGCAAGTAGTGTTGCCAATCCTAAAGCCGAATAAAATACCATCGGATGTATCTTCGTACCGTCCCATCGTGTTGTCATCAATTTTGATAAAATTAGCGGAACACTTAATAAAAAATCGTCTTGAGTGGTACGTAGACTATAAAGGACTTTTGGCATTATCACAATATGGCTTTAGGAAAGGTAAAAGTACTATGGATTGTTTAAGTATTTTTACTTCTGACATACGGTCAGCTTTTTCTTGTAACCATTCCACTGTTGCAGTATTCTTGGATGTTAATGCTGCATATGATAATGTTTTGTTATCAGTTCTACATAATAAATTAAATACTCTACAAGTACCAATTATCCTTTCTACATTTATATTAAACATTTTAGCAGAACGTTCGCTATTATTGTCAGTGAATGATCATCAAATGTCACGACTTGTATGGAGGGGCCTTCCACAGGGATCAGTGCTAAGCCCGCTGTTATATAACATATATACATATGATTTAGATACTTCTTTTGATAATCAGGTAAAAGTGTTACAATATGCTGATGACATAGTATTATATCATTCAAGTAAATCTGTTGAGCACGCCTGCTCAATTCTTTCTTCCGCCTTGACCTCCCTATCATCATGGTTACAGTTAAATGGTTTAGATTTATCTACATCCAAAAGTTCAGCCGTTTTATTTACCCGAAAGAGAATTGCTCCTCCAATACATATTTTATGTAATGACACCCCAATCCCAGTTAATGATAGTTTTAAGTACTTGGGAGTTATTCTTGACTCTAAATTGAGTGGTTTACCCCACTGCGAGTATGTTGTAAATAAATGTGAACGTCAGTTAAATATCCTGAGATGCCTCTCCGGTGTGTGGTGAGGTGCTCATCCTTTCTCTTTGAAACTGCTATACAATGCCATAGTTAGAAGCATTCTTGACTACGGTACGTTTTTGCTTGAACCGGGCAGTGTTTTGGCATTCCAAAAATTAGACCGCATTCAATCAAAAGCTTTGCGTATTATATCTGGTGCCATGAAGTCTAGTCCCATAAACGCTCTCCAAGTAGAGTGCGGTGAAGCCCCTTTATATCTACGAAGACAATTCTTATCGGATAAATTTTTATTTAAAGTCATTCAGTTTAATAATCATCCTCTCATTCCAATATTAGAATCTCTCCTATCACACATTCATACATCTAGTTACTGGGCACACAAATCTACTCCATGCTTAGTTACAAGTTTCCAGAAATTTCTTTCTTTATCGTCTGCCACACATCGTTCTAACAGTCTTCCTTTATTCAGCTGTAACTATGACTGTTTATTATTTTCTCCCAACATTATGTATGACTTAGTTGATAAATATGAACCTAATGCTAACTCAAGTCTCAAAGATCTTTTGTCTGAAAATTTTGAAGGCTACCATCATATTTTCACGGATGCTTCGAAATATTCTCCTACAGGTTGTGTTGGTATAGGCGTCTACCACTATCAATATAACATTGTACAAAAAATTAAACTCCCGCCAGAGTCATCGGTTTTTACTGGTGAATGTTTTGGTCTACTTAAAGCGATAGAATATGTTAATATATTTAAGCTTAAAAAAGTTATTATATTTACAGACTCTCTCAGTGCCCTTCAGGCATTTCATAAATTCCCATTTAAATTAAATCGCCCTAACCCAATAATTTTTGACATAAGAGCCTTTACATTTAACATTATTTCGAACGGTTATTCTATACAGTTTGCTTGGATTCCAGCTCATGTTGGAATTCACGGCAATGAAATAGCAGATACACTTGCCCGTGATGCGGTGCAGTGTGGAGACATGTATCCATATAAAAATTTTCACTGCGATCTTATGGCTTTGCCAAACTCTTTTCTACGAGATTCATGGAGGGAGGCTTGGAAATCAAGTAAACTCACAAAAGGCCGTTATTTTTCCTTAGTTCAACCTGATATCCCAGTGAAGCCGTGGTTTTCCAAGGCTGACTTTGGAAAAGCGTCTACTTCTGTTTTGATAAGAATGAGACTAGGACATGTTTGTTCCCCTGCCCACCTTTCCAAACTTCACATTGTGACTAGCCCGTTGTGTTCATGTGGATTAGAGGTTGGCGATGTTAATCATATTATTTTCGCCTGTCCTCTCCTTGACCACTCTTCTTTCCTAAACGATTTAATTTCTCTTAATGTTCCTTTCCCTACGTCTATTCTTTCTCTCTTACATTCAAATAATCTTTCTGTATATAAATGTATAGCTTCATTCATTTCTATTAATAACATTAAACTGTAAATATATCATTTGTTTCTTATTTTCTATTGCTTGTCAAATGTTGTGTAAATAATATCCCGAGTTCCATTATTATATCCTTACCTTATATTCCTATAACTCTCCTGACCTGTCAAAATCTCGTGTTTCTAGGTGCTTTTCATAAAACGAAATTTCCCTACCTTTAACAAAAAATCTACCACTTGACATTGGCAAATGCACAAACCGTGCGAAGCCATAAAAAAAAAAAAAAAAAAAAAAAAAAAAAGAATGAGTGACAAATTGACAAACAAAATTACTCGAGTCGTAGTGTCGGAAACATCGATAGTCAATCGATTAATCAGTAGTTTTTCAAATATCGAAACTATTGAAATTGATTTTCTGAAAAAAATAATCGATGTTCCTATCATTTAATTTTATCTTCGTTCGCAGCTAGTGTCGCTGTCTACGCTATTCTTACAAATCTACCACGTACTGTAGCTATGTTAATAATACGGTGCCATATTCTACCGTCATTTCGACTAGCTAATAATATTTATTATTTATAAGGCAAAACAAAAATCTTAAAAATCGTTATGGTATCAGAAAGTTCTGAAAGTAGTGCAAAGAGTAGAAGTAGTGCAAATTGTCATTGGTGTCAGAGACAACTACATTAGAGCTGTGTTTGAATTACCTACATAGATACTCTTGAATTATATTGTTGTGGCTGTGTTTGAACTTAAAACTGAGATGAAAACATTTGCCATAATTTGTAGGTGTCAGTTAAATTCTTTTATATTTACGTCTGCAGCACACGAAAATACATTCCAAGTTTGTTTACTGATCTGTTCTTTTTTTCACATCAAGTACTGGGACTCCAAATCATTTTTGGTAAAATCCTCTATTTTACACCAAAATCTTCTACGATAACGATTTTTAAGCAAAAATTTTAATACTTAACCTTGATAAAAGTTATTGTTGATTGTTAAAAATTGAATTTCGCGCCCAACCCCAACATTTTAGCCTTAAATAAGATTAAAAACACTTAAGTCTAAATGGCTAAGGCTTGGGAGCGAAATTATTTTTTTCTGTTTTTCGCAAATTATTCGGCTCTAACATTCTAGGTAGGTACACACGGCTACACATCAAGCTATAGAAAATCAGTCTAGACTCCCTTTGTAAAGGTGAACCGCACTATTCATGGCCAGCTTATACTGGTTTTGTATGGCTTGATGTGCGTACATAGTAGAAATTGCGACATCAACAATAACTTATTCACAGTTGAGCATTAAAACTTTTGCTTAAAAAATTGCCATCGTAGGAAGTGTAAATTGTAATTTTTCACCGAATCCACTATTTTACAGCAAGATCTTCGACGATAACGATTTTTTTTGTGAAATTTGCTACCGCTAAACCACTTGTTGACCACTTCAGACAAGAACAGTTATTTCGAACAAACTGTACCAAGGAAAATAATGAGTACGGTGGAACAATAACGACTTTAATATTGTCTGCGTATCAGTAAAGCACCTCCTTTCAGGGGTGGATTGGGTAAAGTAAAAAATAAGGCTTAAAAAACCTAAAAAAAAAACTAACTTCATCTTAACTTGTCTTTTAGCTCAGAAACATAGCATAGATAGGTAGCTAATTATGAGGTTTGTATTTCCCAAAGGGTCAGGCAGAAGTGTAGGTGTCTATTGATATACATTTACAGTTTGCCGGTCTTATTCCGACAAACAACTGTCCACATTGGGATAGTAAACGGGTTCATGGTTGTGATGATTAATCTTATCGCCACGCACCTACTAACTTATCAAATTTCCGCCACCGCCCAGCGCCGTATTTATCTAGGTAAGATTATCAATCCATTAGAGAACTTTGCAGCTTAAAACTCACACGCCAAGCTATAGATAGCTACATACAAGCACTACATAAATCACCGCTATTGCCATTGCCCATGGAATACCTACAGGCGGTCCAAAGGGCAAAGTGTATATACCTACTTATAGCTTAATCTGTTGTGATTACGTAGGGTGTCTGTTTGGTAGAAATCAGTGCCTCAGTGCTATTCAGATATCTAGGCATCTTTTAAGGGGCCAGAAAATATCTGTTGCACGGTGGGGGCCTCTTGGGGTCTAACTGGCTCGCGACCACCCTTACGCCGGAGTCTTAGTTGTAAAACAATTTCTATACATAATGTTTCAAGTTTCGACTTTTCCGCGTCAAAGTCAGTTCCCCTTGGTTGTTGCGGCTCTGGTGGTCTGCAGGTGGCTCGTTCTAGCAGACGAGCCGTGCGCTATGCGTATTATTCAATTCCAATTTCCAATAATATTACATAGGGTACCACGTACTACATGCATAGACCTATGATGGCACAAAGACCTTTGGAGCCATGCCAAAAATTACCTAGGTAATTAGCGTTTATATAAGAAAGGAGTGCAGAAAAATATTGTGGTCAAATTTCAGCCAACAGTTGACTTAGTACCTACTTGAGTTTAATTATGTTTATAACATCAACTTCATAGAAGATAAAATCCTAATCCGTAATTGGAACGATGGTCATGACTACTTACTTATTTTATTGTTTAGTGTCCGAGTAAATACTTATTTAATAGATACCATATAATTAGGTAGGTAAGTGCCTACCTAGTACCTACCATATTCCTAGACTCCTAAGCCTATCCAAGAGACTTGGAAACAATCCATCAGGAGTATAAAATATTTTATTATCTAACCCCTTTTTTTTTATTTAGCCAATTACATTCATGCCTTTGCGCAGCTGCAAAATGCCGATTTGGTAATCTTCGACTCTATTCTTTAATTAACATATTCACGAGGTGTGAATGACTAAGTTCAATAAGTACCTATACTCCATTTGGTTAGGTACTTAACTAAAGGTAAACAATAAAAAAGGCGGCGTTCAGGGCTCTTCAACCTTTATTACAATTGTATCTTATGAATTGGGAGTGAAATTAATAACAACACATCTAACAATCAATAAAAACAACGAACAAACAAAACTATAACTAAATAATACAATTTACGGCAAAAGAAACACAAAAACGAACGAAAGTACAAACTGTTACGAATGGCGTCTGGTTACCCGACTAAGTATAATATTGGTTAATTATTTTGCCGCGCTTCCTCGCGCTACTACTTCTTAATTTTTTCGAGTTATCAAAAGTCTATTATGTAGAAAAAGGTTTTGATTTCCTGTCTTTTTAGATTCTTTCTAGTAGGCACATTGCAATACTTTATGACATAATTATCAGATTTGATTTATTTATTGGTCGCAAGCTTAAGAATTAATAATTACCATTTAATATTAAACAAAGTAGTAAAATATGCTAGTATAGTAAAGGAAAATTATTTTGATAGATTAAATAATTTATTTTGGTTACGTTTTATTTCAAGATGAAAAATGGCCCTGTAAAAGAACCTTTTTTATGATTTGTTTACATTTAGTTAAGTACCTAACCAAATGGAGTATAGTACTTTACCTCAACATATATCTTACTACGATTCTGACGTAGGTACAATAACAGGCCATCGTAAAGCCAAGCACATAGTAAAATCAACATTCCGTCATCCAGATAAGGGAACGCGCTGTGTTACTCAATGTATACTTATTAGTTTCACATCGTCAGTCCTATAGTGGAAAGTGAAGAGACTAGTCGCCGGAGTCGTAGTTCGGTAGATTGTATAGTAGTGCGCTCTGCTCCGTTGCACAAACTGGTAAGATATTGTGTACATGTTCTATTAAAAAAATTATCAAGCAAAAGAAACCTTGAGCCGCGGCATTAGTCTTGTTAGAGTATTCCTGTCAAGGATTTTATTTCAAGTGTATATTCATTCCTTACCGTAAATTCTATAGGTATTGATGATATCACACAAAAAATGTAGATACATCTCTCGGTTGGTGGGTCTTGTAGTTTTTAATAATTAACTTTAAATAACGTCAGCTAATTTACAATGTACTGACAAAACTAATTTAGTTTATAGAGATCATTAGGTATACTTATCTACCTACCTACCTATTTGATTAGGTATCGTCATCGTCAAAACAAATTATTCAATAATAAGGTAAAGGTGTTTATTTAAAAACGTTTAATAGCTCAGCGACTAAAATAGACAACAGCATAAATTAATGTAGTTGTCCCTTAGTTAAAAAATAGTACAAGCACAGTATAAATATATTTGTACTGTGGTACAAGTATTTTAGCAAGGATTCTTAGTAGGTACCTAGTTACGTGGTGTGCAATATCGACGTTCATGACGGTGTAGCTAGAAACCTACATACATACATTATAATTATCGTTACCTACAGCTTAAGTTCACCTACTTACTTACTAAAAGATAAGTACCAACCTAATATTACTAGGTATATAATATTTTGCCAACAAGGTTATTTATTTGAGTATTTTTTTATTCTAACCCTATCTACTCTACTTCTGGTGCTACCGGTAGGGAGATATTTATTTTGGTTAGGTAGGTACTTGTGGCCAATTAATAGTTTCGTTGACCTTATCTCATGTTCTTATGTGGGCGCTAAGTTGGTGGATAACTTTCACCGTGGGATTTATTTGTGCAAGGAAACTTCATCTCTAAAGACGCTCATTGGTAGTAGGTAATATTGCAAAGCAATCCACAGTCAGAATTCGGAAAAACGCTGTTTTCGCGTTAGCGTAGCGATATACGAATATTTTTACTTGTTTTACTAAATTAAGACAAGCTTCTATGGAAAACCGCACCTTCATAGCCAGACCAACACAGTGATGAATAATTCAATTGTTACTAGTTTTTTACAAATAAAATACAAAACAATAGGTACCTAAAATATTTTATTAAGCAGTGGTTATGGAAAATACTACCGACTTATCTTTGCATGCATCTTAAAATGAGCATAACGTTGGTATTTTACTGAGAAAATGCAGATGGAGTAGGCTAAATATATTCTAGTATGTAGTTGTCATTTTACTGGCTCCCTAACATAATTACGTGACATCAAGGAATTAAGGACAGTGTGCACGTGGTCAGTGCGTAAGTACCTAGGTACAAAAATACCAGCAAGCACTAAACAAACATCTTCACCAAAACCGAATACGAAACCTGCGATGGATTCGAACTCGAAGCCTGGCAGTCTATCACTTTCACTACCTACGCTTATTTATTATTTACCTAGGCCTAGGAACTTACTTATGTTGATGGTTTACAGGGCCCAAACTCATAATCATAGTAATTTTACCTTTTCGTTTCCCCACAGTAGATTTATATAGGAAGGCTAAGGTACTGACGGTAAGACAGCTTTTTATTTCACACACTGTCGCTAAACAACATACACAGTTACTGTACAATCCTGCCACCGCCACCGTCAGACGACATTTCAAACCAGTTGATCGTTCTCTCTCTCACTTCTCCACTCACTTTATCAACAGATTCTTTTGCTTTCTCGGGGGTTATCTTTACAACAAATTAAACAAAAACCTAAACATATATCCGTTGACAAAAATGGCTTGCAAAAAGAAGATTACGAGTTGGCTAATGACTCTGGACTACGATAAGACTGAACAACTGCTTGCAATACTGACTTGATATTGTTGTCACTTGGCCGATAGTTCACACACGCACACACCACACCTACTTACTCACACAACCAACATAAATACAATCGACAACTCACCCCTTTACTCACACAACACACGCATACTCACACGTTCCATATAAAGAAAATAAACTACGAATAAATACGAGTATTATAAATTAAAAATAAATAAATAAATAGAAATGTTAATTTTAATTAATAATTAATATTTATAATATCTATAAGTATACTTACCACGAATTTACTATAATGATGTTCTAACTCTCGGCTTACTAAATTAGAACCAATAATCTGGGGGAGGAGACTGGTGACCTGAAATACAGGCTTCCGCCTAGCTTGGGCACCAGTCTCCCACAATATTATGTACGCATTAATGTAAGCTCTTTTTCTGCCAATTGACTGTATCATTTGTGTATAATGTTGTGGAGAGAAAATAAATGATTATTCTATTCTATTCTATAATCACATGATGGTGTAAAGTTTTTCAAACCCCTTGGTAAACGACCTGATGAAAAGTGAAGTGAGGTGTAAACAAATAGTTTGAAATTAACACTTCAATTCACTCTTGTTCGTGTGAAAATCCATAGGGACGATAGAAAAGGAGAGCCGAATATACCTGTTAGATACCTACGACTTAAACCAGAGACGTTGTCTGCAAGTAGGAGTTTCGGAAAACCGGAGTATAACGCACTGACGCACCTACGACCGTTGCACCACTACTGGCAACTTTTCACACTTTAGTTATATTTCAGGCTTTAATAATTAGGTTCTAGATACCTCTGAATTGAATATCTATTCTAGATATAGCTCAGAATAATCATTAGTAGTGGTAATGATTATTCTGAGCTATATCTAGAATATGATTAGTATTTTCCTCTATAATCTATTCTGTCTGACCCATGCGTTTTTCGTCATTTTGTAAAGACGATTCATTTTGTTTTTCTTCAAATAAAATTCATAGCATTCAGCATTATTAATTACATATTAAAAAGTAATTATAAAATAGTCATTTGGAAAATTATTGAGACCAATAATTTATACCTACGAATAAATAATACTCTATTCTTAGCTTCTTACATTCCATGCAGGTACCTATGCAAGACACTAGTTCTTGTCTGCGAGTTCGCTCGCGTGGACGAATTGAAGAATTTAAGGCGCTGACAACAGCTAACAGAAATCGACGTTTCGGTATTTTGGCCACGCCTACTAAAGCTCCGATTATCTAGCGCTCCTTTTTAAACCGACGGTGATGAAGCGAACTATCAAATAAGAAACAAAATCAATAATGAACAATGAGTCAATAGATGGCGCTGTGTTGTATTTATTGCTCTGTACTAAAAACTAGAAACAAATTAGAACAGTATGAATAGTTATTATAATATTAATTATTATATGCAACTTTATTTAAAATGAATTAAAACACTATACCTAAATTTAAAGAAAATAAAAACCCACACTACTTATACTAGCAAAATTTTCATTATTTTTAAATACACTATTCATTTGTTTGTTTTTTGTATAATATTATCTATTTATATATAACATACCATTATACAATAATACCATCACGCCTGTATTCCCGGAAGGGTTAGGCAGAGGTGTACCAATGTACACCCACATTTCGCCGGTATGTTTAGGTCCCATGTAATAGGGGGCGAGCCTATTGCCATTACCGGGCACAAATCCAGACTCCGAGCTGCTACTGGGAATTTCATAGAAAAACCCAATAACACTTTGCTCGACCCGGGGATCGAACCCAAGACCTCTAGCGTAGCAGTCGCGCTTAGGACGACTAGACTAATGAGGCAGTCATAATAAGACAATAATAATGATTACTTTCAATAATATTATTGAACGTAATCATTTTCTACTCCTAATTCCACATGCGGGGACCTACTGAGCTAGACCCATATATTTTAAACCGACTTTAAAATAAGGAGGTTTTCCCCTACAAAAATTGTATTAGTATATAATGTTTGCGTATTATATATTTCTATACAATTTTAAGTGTCCATAATATCTCTGGGCAAACGTAACAGGTGCTTATGAGTTTATTTTATTAACAAACAAGATTCCGCCTGCGCACGGTGGTCCAAGTGCCCTACAAGCGAGGTCATAAATACCTACCTTACTTTATTATACTTGTTAAATAGGATTTTTTCTGAAGGGTAAATAATAAAAAAATATATGTATTGTTCAATATAAATTTAAATTATCAATATTTGAGATTTATTCTCCCTCGTCCAGAAATACATGTGATTATGATATTATTAAAGCTATTCATGAAAGGGTTATCATTAAATATGCATTCTTTTATATATTATACATATTATGTACAACAAAAGACAAGAAAACTAAAACTAACATCTTATTTTCAAACGTCAACATAACCACAACTAACTACAACAATCAACCTAATTTAAATTATACTAAATCTCTACTAATATTATAAATGCGAAAGTAACTCTGTCTGTCTGACTGTCACGCCTAAACCACTCAACCGATTTTGATGAAATTTGGTACTGGGATAGACTAAAGCTTGAGAAAGGACATAGGCTATCTTTTATTACAAAAAATAGTCTTGATGGGGTTGAAATAGGGGGTGAAAGTTTGTATGGGAGTTCATCATTTTTCAAGATAAAACCATGAAACTTTATATTAAGGCACTTGATAAGAAATAAATAAATATTAGTTTTACCGTTTTTGAAATTTCGACCTGTGTGGGGATGAAATAGGGGATGAAAGTTCGTTTAAAAGTCCAAACAAAGTCAAGTTTAGCCCCGGAACCGATTATGATGAAATTTGGAACAAAAATAGACTAGACCTTGGGAAAGGATATAAACTACGCTTTGTTGTAAAAAAGGGGTTGAAATAAGGGATGAAAATTTGTATGGGAGTTGGTCATTGTTGAAGCTAAAACGATGAAACTTTGATTTTAGGCACATGATAAGTTAAAGACAAAGTAAAAATTTGTTCCAGTGTTTTTAAAATTTTAACCTATGTGGGAATGAAATAGGGGATGAAAGTTCATATGGAACTCCAAACAAAGTCACGCTTTGAAGCCCAACCTCGGAACCGATTTTGATGAAATTTGGTAAGAAATAGATTAGACCTTGGGAAAGGATATAAGCTACGTTTTGTCGTAAAAAAGGGGTTGTAATAAGGGATGAAAAATTATATAGGAGTTTGTCATTGTTGAAGATAAACGCTGAAACTTTGTGTTTAGGCACTTGATAAGAAAAAAAAATATTTGATATGGGGTTTTTGAAATTTCAAACTGTGTGGGGATGAAATAGGGGATGAAAGTCCGTTTGGATTTTGACGAAATTTGGTACAAAAATAGATTAGACTTTGAGAAAGGACAAGTCAAAATCGTGTTGTCCACGCGGGCGAAGCTGTGGGTGGAAAGCTAGTTCTTAATAAATCTAAAACCTGTCTCGACATAACGCTCTTTTTCTTATGGGGAAGTTTCCGAAGACCAGTAATGAATGGGTCTGAGCTGAGTCTCTTAAGTAAGTAAGAGGAAGTCTGTTAAGTAAGTCCGTATTCGTAAGTACTCGCGACATTTTTCTCGTGTGATCCCGTCTGAAGGCCTTATAATTTTTGTTGTTAGATTCTGTTGCCTCTTCGGATAATTCCCCGATAGATAGTAAAGCATACTGTGCTACTTCAGCACCATGGATGAGGACTTTGTGAACGGAAGCCGGGAGAATAAACCACGGATATTCTTGAATTAAAAGTCGCGCGGTTTCCAAAGGATATTCATTAAATTTATCCGAATCAATATTAAAACCCGAGGACAAGGCTTGTAAAATTGTGGAACAACGTTCAATCAAATCTTTATTTAAGCCAGTAATTTCAACTGAAACTGCAGAATCAGAGAACAATAATTTTCTACTACTACTAAACTACTAGTTTACTATTAAACCTAATCTACGTCTAAACTCATTCTGAACATACTATTTCCTATCTGCTACTTGTCTCTTCTCATCATCCGACCTAACCTGCCACTTCTTAACATCCATCCTGTAAGAAAGATGAACAAAATATTCGAAAAAGCAAATCCAAGAATGTAAAAGAGATAGGCCAAACTCAAGCCTACTTGGTCATGGTCGGTTCAGCCAAACCGCAATATCCAGACACGTGTATTTCTGTTAATGGACACAAATTTGAGGAGGTAAAAAAGTACAAATACCTTGGTACGCGGTTAAATGCATCTAGGGAGAGTGAGCAGGAAATAAAAACCCGTATCGAAATCGGTAGCAGATCTTTTAACAGGATGAAGCGTGTTCTCTGCAACCGTAACCTCAATCTTTTTTTGCGTATTAGAATGCTTCGCTGTTCTATCTGGCCCATCCTTCTATACGGATGGGAGGCTTTGACGGTTAAAGAAGACCTCAGGAAACGTACAGAGGCGTTTGAAATGTTACGAATGAGGAAGTTCTCCGACGAGTAAAGCAGAGACTTTGAAAATAATAATAATAATAATAATAAATAATCGGAAATATATCGTTAAAGATGGTACGGTTGACATATGTCGGGCTTGCCACCGTCCGGGAGAATCTATTCGACATATTATCTCAGGTTGTTCGCGTCTGGCTAACGGCGAGTACTTGCACAGACATAACCTTGTGGCCAGGATTATCCATCAGCAGCTTGCTTTGAAATATAATCTTGTGGAATCGGAGGTACCGTACTATAGGTATGTGCCCGACCCAGTTCTCGAAAATGGTCATGCTACATTGTACTGGGATCGATCTATCATCACAGACAGGACTATTGTTGCTAATAAGCCTGATATTGTGGTGATAGATCGATTAGAGCGTCGTGCAGTGATTGTTGACATCACCGTTCCGCATGACGAGAACCTCGTGAAAGCTGAAAAAGATAAACAAATAAAGTATCTCGATTTAGCTCATGAGGTTGTCGACATGTGGGGGGTGGATTCAGCAATCATTGTACCAATCGTTGTGTCAGCTAATGGCCTAATAGCTAAGAGCCTCGATCAACATCTCAGGAGGCTCTCGTTGAGTGGCTGGATCAAGGGCTCGATACAGAGAGCTGTCCTTTTAGACACGGCCCGCATTGTTAGGAGGTTTCTTTCTCTGGGGCCCTGACCACCGGTGGCTTGGACCCTGCTCCCGATGCCGGTGGGTTACTATTTCTTATATTTTTAAATGTTTTTGTCTTCAGTTTTTATAAAAATATTTAAAAATGTAACATAATGTGAAAGTGTTAGAATAAAGGAAATAAATGATATTTTGAAAACCTTCAAACAGAGAAAAGCTTCCTACTTAGGGCATTGTTCGTTTTGATAGTAGAAAATCTATATAAAAGAAAGATAACACAGCTTATCAACTTTTTTCACTTGAATTTATCAAAAAACCTAAAGAACCGAAAAAACCGGGTACCCGGTTCCGGCTTGACTTCGGAACCGAAAGAACCGGTTCCTTAAATAGGGCCGGCTCGATGCTTTAATTCCATTATCATATATATAATATTCATCCGTTATCACGAATCGTCTCGAGCGCAGGTTTGATGACTTTCAGCCTCCCGAACAAGCCGGATTCCGAAAAGGTTTTAGTACCATAGTCCACATACTACGCTGCGGCAGATTATACAGAAGACCGAGGAATTTAATCTGCCACTATGCTTAGCGTTTGTGGACAATGCGAAAGCCTTTGATTCGATTGAAACTTGGCCGGTGCTGCAATCTCTGCTTGCAGAGAGGTGTTAGACAGGGAGATGTTATTTCCCCGAAACTGGTTACCTCTGCAATGGAAGATGTCTTCAAGCTTCTAAAATGGAAAGGCTTTTGGCATTAACATAAATGGCGAGTATATCACTCACCTTCGATTTGCCGACGATATTTTAGTCATCGCAGAATCGCTGCAAGAGCTCAGCACAATGCTCAATGACCTCGACAGAGTTTCCCAACAAGTGGGTCTTACGATGAACATGGCCAAGACAAAAATCATGTCGAATGCCCATGTCGCGCCCATTTCTATATCTATTGGGAACTCTGTTCTCGAAGTTTTTGACGAGTACGTCTAATGAGAAATCAATTAAACTAAAATATATTTTTTCTTGTAATAAATATAAACTACCTTATAACTCACAAAGTGCCCGTTTGGCGCACCATGTGTCTTAGAACTAAATAAAGCTCTTGATATGCGTAGTATGATAGTGAAAACCGTTACAATTCATATTTTGTGTTTTGAAACGCTATGTTCGTTTAAATCTAAATACACATATATATCCTCTGACTGTAAATAGGCAATATGCCTATTTACGGTTAAATAAATCGAAGTAAACATAATTATAAGAAAATTTAAAAATATATATGTTTCATTATCCTATATCTCTTAAAGTGCACGTTTGGCGCACCGTGTGTCTTAAAAGTAAATGCAGCTCTTGATATGTGTAGTATATTAGCGAAGACCACAACAAGGCCGGAATCAGAAATTAGAGTGATCAATAAAGTCATTTTCTTGGTGAAATTTCATAAATGTTCAAATAACTCCTTAAATACGAGAGATAGGAGAAAATTTGTCAGAACAAATTCTGAAGGCATGAGATAGTCAAGTACGTACATAATTAGTTTTTTAAATTCAAAAAAAATGTTTGAGGTGCGAATGTCCGACCTCTCCCATACATTCGTTCCACTGTGCGAGGCCGCCTACCGGACACCGCGCTACACACGACGCCAACTGTTCGTGAGAAATAGTGTTTATTCTTATTTTATATGTAGGTACAATGTTTGATATTTTATTTGTTATTAGTTTAAGATTTATTGTATTGTATTATAGTATTATATATACATGGGCTCCGTTGCCTGAAATAAATAAATAAAAATCTATTTCTCATGATTTCCCGTGGCTTTAAAAATATTTTTCATGACTTTCGGAGTTTCCGGGTACTATATTTTTTTTATCTCTGGATGCTATTGAATAATACAAGCAACAAAAAATAGTACTATATTTTCTATACTTAATAGCTTTTTGTCATATTAAGTAAGTAAAAGTAAACGTCTCTTTTTACTGTAATTAAAATGAAATAATTCTAGGAAATATATTAATAATTATTATAAAAACTTAAAATAAAATAAAAAAGATCACAACAATAATAAACTGCACTTGTCACCAACAGGTATCGAACTTGAGACTCCGAATTCTCAATCATGGCAATTACCACTAGGCCAACCGAACACTACCAATTTAGACGAATTACGGTATCCTTTGTAGCAAATAGCGTATAGTTTCATTACTGTTCGTGTAACTGTTTTGCCAATATGACATAATAAAATTATGACACTATAATTTTTTTTGTTTTTTATTACTTTCATGACATGTTTTTGTTTGTTAGTGTAAAAGCGCTTTTTGGGCTGGAATTTTTGTACGTTTTCCATTTCTACAGCAAATATTTTTACTACTTAGAACTTTATTTATATTTGAACTATAGTTATAGTTCAACCATATCCTTTACCAATGTCTTTACGTCTTTCAATCTTATTTGGGAACTAAATACATGTGCGGTCTTAGCGTCTGGTGTACGTAACCAGAAGATGCACGTTCGAATCCTGCCCGCATGTCGTATTTTTCCTCCACTAAAATAACTTAATAATGAAAAATGCCTAAAAAATACCTAAAAAATACAAAAAGACATATGTAATATGTTTTGAGGTATGTTTATGTTTGAAATTGTCAAACAACAAAATACGTAATGAACGGATAGCGCGCGGAGCGAAGCGACATAGGTCCGTCTAGCAGCACGCCTATGCGATCACTGTCGGATTGCATAGAAAAGAAAGAGAAGCGCGGTGATGCGACCCTCGCAGCCACTCGCAGCTTTTTACAAAACCATAAAACAATTAATTACTAAAAAAAAACTTAATTTATCGAAAATATAAAGCAACCAAGTTCTGTATTTAAATATGATACGTTATTGTTATTAATTTTACCAACGTGCATTGCTTAGTAATACAGATATTTTTGTTTAGAATTCGTTTTAAGAGGTTAGTTTACAATTTTTTTGGATCGAGAAAACTTTTCAAAAACGTGTTTTCAAAGCAACAGTTTTCTCCGGAATATGTTCAAGATTAACATACATTTTTTTCGCTGTCACAAACTTTATGGATTTGGCTAAAAACTTGTTGAAAATATGCCTATTTGGGTGTTGTCAGCGCCTTAATTAGAAACCAACTGATTTTGAAAGAGATACAAAAGAGAGGTCAAGCTCTATCTCAGGATTTATTCAACTAATTGAGATAAGATGTACGTAGTACCTAACGCAGTTTTTAAGTTGGATCATAATGTTATTATGCTTTCTGTTTCTAACAGGGAAACCAAACAGACAGACCGACAGATTCTAAAAATATATTTTTTGGGTTCGGGGAATTTAAATACTCTAAACCACTGTCTTGTTCTTTTTGTACAGAATATGATTTTTACATTTATAAAAAATTTAAACAATTGAATCAATACCTACCAGTATTGATTATCAATAGTAGTAAATATTTTAAGAATATACCTAGGTAGGTAAGGTACGTAAATAGAAATGACTTATTTACAGTTCAAGACTGTGAGTACCTACTTATGAAGTTATGATAAATCTTAAAACCGCTCCAGAATGCGTACCCAGGTAAATATGTAGTGTAAATACCATTTAGCAAAGGCATATACTTGTCATGTTTCTTCCGGTGATTAGTTAGGTAAGAAGGTATCGAATTAGAAATGCAACAATACCTAAATAAACAAAGGCTAAGTTCAAATAATTTGGTACCTACAAATAGTTTGTCTACAGGTGTAGCTACTGTGCTTCTCCTGCAGAACGTGATACTTATTATGAATATACAGCTATACAACCTTTGCTAAACAAACATAAAGGCATAAAGTTGACAGGTGACACAGGGTGACATGTAATGGTTCATTTAGGTTCAGTCAAGTGTTTATTTATGTTTTGCATGTATCTATAATGTGTATACCGAAGTATCGTGTACTTAAGAGGATAGTATCCGCTTCGCGCCCCATACAAACGCAGTTTGGCCCTTGCTTGAATTTTAAACAATGAAAGTCATTGAAATTTTGCAGTAACAATCTTATCATTAATATACGTGTTTATGTAATATAAAATTTCATTTCAATATACGGTTAAAAAGTTACACGAGCTCAAAGATTGGCAATTTTCGTTGAAAAACGGCCCAACTTTATGCAAGTATTTCTCGATAATGTATCAATACAGAAACATTCTGAT
This sequence comes from Subacronicta megacephala, assembly GCA_958496365.1. Taxonomy (NCBI): domain Eukaryota; kingdom Metazoa; phylum Arthropoda; class Insecta; order Lepidoptera; family Noctuidae; genus Subacronicta; species Subacronicta megacephala. The sequence continues at coordinate 8,478,778 of OY292523.1, read as the reverse complement.
TCGAAGGAAACCCAGATAATATAGTGAATATTTTTTTACAAGATTTTTTTTTACATATTAGCAATATTATAGGAGTAATCTCCAAAATTCGGAACATACGAAATACGCGTGAAAATGTTGCAAATGTATTGTTGTTTCACCATGCGTCGCGGGAGCTGCGGGGGGTCGGGAGGTGAGAAAACGTCCTTGAAACAACCGGCTCGCGGTGCATGTGAGCGACGCGATGATGTCGTGAATTTGTTCTACTTATTCCGCCAGGTGCGACATATCGAAAGAGATATTTAGATAGTTTGATGGACAACGAGAGCTTGCGCTCGAGAGAGGTTTATTATTAAAATATACCTACATAGACTGCCTCATCATTAGTCTAGTGGTCCTAAGTGCGACTGCTACGCTAGAGGTCCTGGGTTCGATCCCCAGGTCGAGCAAAGTGTTATTGGGTTTTCCTATGAAATTCCCAGTGACCCAGGGACCTAAACATACCGGCGAAATGTGGGTGTACATTAGTAAACCTCTGCCCAACCCTTCGGGGAATACAGGCGTGATGTTATGTTATGTTATGTATACCTACATAGGTACGTAAAGTTAATGTGTAAGATAGGTAATTTTATTGTTTTACCCGTGATAATACTATTTTATACCTAGGTATATCTTATTATATTGTAAATTAGAATTACTGTTGTTTACACACTACATAGGTACCTACCTACATGTACATACGTGGGTTGATTTTATCTGTTACTTAGGTACTTGTCTAGTAATAATAATAATAATTTATTTATGGTTGCGTCGCGCGTTGGTTTTGATTTAGAAGTTACAAGAAACAGTTTGAGCCTATATCTGTAAAAAAGTTTCTTAGATTGGCAGAGGTGAAAGCAATAATTTATTGTGGGTATATTATAGATAGCATGGCAAGAAAATAAATGTATGAATGAAAATAAATGGTGAAGTGGCTAAGAAATCGGGTGCGCTATGAGTAATGTAGTATCACTAGCAGTGGCGTGCACTCCATACAAGCAAATAAGCTCTGCATACCCTGTAGTCCCTAAATGTATTTAATTAATAAGAAATTTATTCCCCTCTAATGATAAATAAATGTAATTAAAAAATGGTAATTTAGCTTGCGCACCATCTATTACTTTTTTTAAGAACTAATTCGTTGAAGCGTCGATAACTTGCGCGCGCCGCGTCATTCAGCTCCGCGCTGGTGGCGCGCTCTGCTGAGATAAGCAGTGCACCTCGCTGCTTATTCTTCATACAATGCATTTGGACGCATCTCGTGTAGTGCACGGCAAAAGTGTGACTGTGTGCGTGTAAATATGAGCGTGTGTGACAGATTTAGAAGCACTGCTTATTTGCTTTGCGACCAAATTAAGAACCCGCAAAAGCAGCGCATATTGTTTATTGCAGAGGGTCAACGTTTTTAGTCGGATTGACCAATTGATAGACTATATTTTTATTCATTAAATTTTTTTCGCCATATTGTTTTTCTTGGCGCAAGTGATTGTTTGTCGAGTAATTTTTAATAAGTTTATTATTGTAAAAAAGTAATATCAAACTCGTAAAAATTGAAAAATATACCTGTGAGACCTGTGTAGGTGAAGTGTGTTTAAACAAATTAAAATCTGGCGTTTTTTCGACATTATTTTTCTGAGGAAAAAGCTAAATTGATTTCAAAGTTAAGGTCAGTACTCAGTTTGGATTTAACTCGAAGAAAGGGTTATATTACTCGTCATTTTAATAAAAAGTTTTATGATAATCATTACTGGTTAACTGGTTGTGTACATACAAACAAATTGTATTTTTTCCATTGTATTTTGTTTACTTATCGCGATAGTAAGAATATTTTCGGTAAGAGACAGGTAGGTGGGGAAGATACCTACAAAAAGCTGAAACTGGTCAGTTTTTTATTGCATACCCTGTCTGAAATCTCTGTGCACGCCACTGATCACTAGTGGGTTCGATTCCCACACGGAGCAAATATTTGTATGGCCTAAAGGTAGTTTTTCATGTTATCTTCTTTTGTTAAAAGAGTTTGGGTTTGGTAAACGCACTAAAGATCCAGAAAAATCCTAGTGTAAATAAAAAAAAGAAGTGAAAAACATAAAAATGATTTTTAGGTAAGTAAGTACCTACGTAAAGTTTATTTAAGTCATAAGTTCTTATCCTAAGGTTTTTAGTGATATAAATGCCTAGCACGATTAGTTTTCATGTAAAGTTCACTCGTAACAAAACATTTAAATAAAAGCAGAGCCAAGTCTCATTACTCGATTACTACATGTTGCTGGTGATTCATAATATTATATGTACATGTACGCACGGCTACACATCAAGCTATACGAAACCAGTATAGGCTGCCCTTGAATTGTGCATAAAAACTTTACAATGGGAGGTCAGTCTAAACTGGTTTTGTATAGCTTGATGTGTAGCCATGTGTACAAAATTTTCAGTAAAGAGGAAAAATTTCAAAAAGAATGTTGTGCTTGACTGCCAAAATATAAAAGAACGGTTTCAAAAAAATAATTCCCGAAACAAAATCAAGAATTAGGGTAGGTATGATAAAATAGGATATTAGGATTATAGCAATCATCAAGTTATAAGTAAAATTATTTGTTAGCTAAATACAGTTTGTTCGAAATAAGTAAGCCGATCGGAAGTTGTCTGCAAGTGGTTTAGAAGTGGTAAATTTTAATAGAAAGAGTCGGTGTAAAGATAATTAGAGTTGTATGTGTTTCACATTTCTAATAATTTTGATTACTAATTTCAATATTTATGTAATAAAACAATTAAACGATTTTATCACCGCGGTAGGACGGAACGGCTGACTTCCTATCGGCTTACTTATTTCGAACAAACTGTACATTTGATTATGATACCACTGAGTCTCTTTCGGTTATATCGGATTAACACGCTCATGTTACTAATTATACAAACATACTTTACACAAAAACTCATATGCACACACACACTCTCTGTCTCTCTCTTACACATACACACACACACACACACACACACGCAAGCGCACACACACACACACACAAGCAAAAACACACTTTTTTATTATTATTTTCTTTCCTATGCTAGGTACTTACTAGTTCGAAGGCCAAGGACTCATAAAAAGGATTCATATGTAACGGTTGATACTAGATAATTATTTTCTATTTTTTCTTAATGTAAAATAATATGTGTGTAAAAAGTGTGAATAAAGAAAATAATAATTATTATTATTTTGGGGTATATATATTTTTATATCTCGGCTCTGGTTGGCCGGTTTTTTAGATTAGCACGGGCCGAAGCCAAGTACTAACCTAGGCTAAAATGTGCCGGGCCGCTTAAGACCGCTTTAGTCTGGTTGTGAGATTGTGTGTGTGCGTTGACTGTGGTTGATTGTGGTTCTGAATATGATGTGGCTACTTCTGTCTCATTATCATTCTGTAGGAATTTTCTAACAGGTCCAGAGTTTTGAATGATTGGTGTAGTTGCTTGGGGATTACTCCTGTAGTTGATAAAACTACAGGAATAATACTGACGTGACTTAACCGCAACATTCGGCTAATTTCAATTTTCAAATCTGTATATTTACAGAGTTTTTCTGCTATGGTACTTTGTAGATTGTGCGTGTTTGGTATGGCTATGTCTATGATTTGTGCTGTCTTGTTAATTTTATCTATTAATGTAATGTCTGGCCTATTGTAGTGTGTTGTTCTGTCGGTGAGGATTGCTCGATCATAATACAACTTGTAATTGTTATTTTCGAGTACAATTTCCGGATTATATTTATTGTAAGGTACTGGTGGTGTAGAAGTTAAATTATATTTGAATGCTAATTTCTGGTGAATTATCTTTGCTATTTGATCGTGTCTATGTTTATAGTCAGTCTGCACTATTGATTTACATGCACCGGTTATGTGTTGAATGGTTTCGGAAGAACTATTACATCGCTTGCAGGTATCATGGGTTTGGGGAATTCGCATGATGTGCTTTTGATAATTACGTGTCTCTATAACTTGGTCATTTATTATTATTATTATTATGTGTTACGTATCCATTTGGATTTGGACTCTCAGCATGGCTTGTGAATGTGACGAGTCAGCCATGGGCTTACATCAAGTGAGTTGGTTCTTTTCTTATGAAGAATGTGTTTGTGAAGTGGATATCAGGAATCGCTTTACTATGGAACATGTGTCTATGATAACTGATTTTTGTAGTGGAATGTATGTTTTGTGTAGGTCTAGTTCTTTTTATGATGTGTGTAGTGATTTAGGGATGCGGTAGATGATAATATTATCGGTATTATTTTAACTGTATTTTGTTGCATATCTGTCGTATTTCATCTGCTAATGATATATGGTTTAGTATTATCTCGGTGTATTTCTTTCTGAGTTAGACACAGATATATCTACTAAATTTGTTATTTGTGGTTGTTTTAAAATTAATGCTATGTATGGTCTATTGTTCCGTGTGATTTTATCTGTAATTATATCACTATCCCAGTATAATTTCGCTTTGTTGTTATTTAACTTTTTTGGCTTATATTTATAACATTGTCTTATTGCATCTATTAAATTATATTTTTTAGCTATCTGTAGGTATATTTCTTTATTATGTCTATCTGTGTACTGTTTATTTGATAAGAATGGACATCCTCCTGTCATATCGAACACCTAGATCTAAAGAGAGTTAATTCAAAAATCTGTGTGAATGAGTTATGCTCACCATTTCATTTGCTATACGGATACCTATTCTTGTTTTAACCTGTTGTTTTATTGGTCAGATAAGTATACGGCATACCTATCTGACCAATAAAAAAAAATTTTTAGCAAAAAGATACGTATCCTATAGGAAATGAAATGGTGAGCATAACTCATTCACACAGATTTTTGAGTTAACTCTCTTTAGATCTAGGTGTGAGATATAATCTATAGTTTCTTGTTGGGAGTAACATAATCTACATCTATCTGACATTAAATTCTAACAGCGTAACATAAATATTACTTAGTAAGAAAAGTGGGGTGTCGGTCTAGTATTGACTTACAGCTCCCTTCATAAACCTTTCTTTACTTAGCATTGCTCTGTGATTCGTTTGTACTTGGCGGTCAGTACCCCTTTTTGATTATCAGAACGAGACAAATAAATTTTAACTTACTAACGCAAACGAAATGAATTCAAACACTTTTCTTTCCAACTGTAACTTCCATTGTTTTCGTAGAATCAAACAAATTCGTGCATAGCGGACCTTTTTAGTAGGTATTTTTTGAGTCGAGCATAGCGAAACTAGAGAATAGCGGTACTAACCGGATAAAAATGCCAAATTTATAATAATAAATAATATTTGATATCTATTATTATAAATAACAAATATTATTAGTATTTTTAACGAGTACTTAGTATTATCATACTACTTGTTACTACTAATAATATTTGTTATTTATATAACTATAAGGTAGCCTTTATAGTTTCTTAAACTTCATAATGAATCAGTGAGTGAGTGATATTACGCTGTAATATAATTTTTCATTTTTGATTAAAAGGCTATATTAATCTAAACAATATTGTCTTGTTGGCGACATGACTTTTTTGTAAGGTTAATAATGACTCATTCGTCATCTGCTTATCAGCTTTTAATTTTTAAAGGATATTCAATATAAAAGAGAAAAGTATCTGGTGCCGCGAAATTTTACGGCGCATGCGGATTTGTTTGAGAAATAACACATAACTTGATATCTTCTAAATAGGCATGATGACTGATTTTCAAAAACTGATCTAAAATATTCTTATGTATATACTATTTCCGAAAAATATTTTTTTTCTGCAATTTAAAAAGGTTTTTGATACAAAAATGCGATTTTAATTCAATGTTTTTAAATTAGCGCGAAAACGGTCCCTGGTGTCATGGCGTCTGCTTATGACGTCACTTCTATGTTTTGACATCGTATACATTATGAGATTAAGGCCGGGTGGTACTGCAAAGCCCACATAAAAATGTTTTAAAAACTATTTTTTTAAGTAGTAAATAGTAAAAATAAAATCTGAGAAAATAAATTTATATTGTTGAGTATATATTCTAGGGAACACATACAAGGGAAACACGATTTGATAAAAATGGCTCGATAGAATAAATTCACAAAGATACCTCTTTTTTTGTAATTTTATCTTCCATTTTCGGTTTTATTCTTGAAATAATAAAACCGAAAATTATTTGACATCATGTTTTATTTACTAAAATAAAGTTCATAGATAGCTCGAGAGATTTTACCCGATAGATTTTTATTACATTAAATTTTTAATCAATTATTCAAGTAACACGAGACACTGACTGAGCCTGAGCCTCGCCGAATGGATCGTAAATTACCGACTTGAATAATCGGTTCTTCACTCCTACGACGGACCCACATGAGAAATGCAATGGCATGTTTGCAGCCTTCTTGTGAGGCAACACAGTCATGGCATTTTACCGATATAACTTCTTCCTTTACTTCGTCAACTATTAACGTAACTGCATATAACTTCGCGTGGACCTTGTGTTCTGGGCAGATTTTTGATTTAACTATAAGTACATAGATTTCCATCGCGTTTTAACTGAACGTAGCTAATCGTGTCGTCCCCATAAGATGGCCTGGAGGATCTAAAACAAAGAAATCGATAGGAAAGCATATTTTATAAAATCAAAACATTATTAAAACTAAACATACGAAGCTGTGCTTTTTAAAAGTGATTTTATTTTTTTAATTACTGTAGGTATAATACAAATAATAATAAATAATACTTACATTGTAGTTTTAACATTTCTAAATTCTGCTGAACAGAAGTCTTTGTTTAATACCAGGAACTGCCCCAGCATTAACAAATCAACTCTGGGCAACCTTGGTAACCCTTGTTACTTAATAAGTTCTTACACAAGTTGTAGGACAAAAGCAAATATACAATTAGGAAATACATAATAAACAATTTTAAGCGCGGAGATCGTCGAAATTCGTACGAAATTTACGTGACAGCGACAGTTCAACATAGATGTGACGTAATCGAATCTGATTGGTGTTCAACTGAACATGGCGGACTTGTGTATTTTGTAGTTTTATTTTATCAAATAAATGAATAATCCCGTCTTATAAATAAAAATAAATATTCTTTTCTAAACATATTAATTATATTTCAGTATATAAACATATTATTTTACTAATTCTTGCTTACCGTCATCATGCCTATTACAGATATAGATTATATTACACGAGACTTGGCTCTGTTTACAAATATATTTTTAATATGTTAAAATTACTGTTATGTGTACCATTTTATTGAGAGCTTACGAGTAGGTCATGAAGTCTTCAAATATTGTAAGTTTCCTATTCCCCTGATGGGAGCATCAAGCATCTGAAAATCTTAGAGATGCCGTTTTTTTATGATTTATGTAAAAGCTTTCTATGACTTTTAGTGCATTACCCTTTCTATTCATAGCTACTTTTATCATGAAATTTATTAAAAAGATACGGATTGTTCAGTCTAGAAGTGAATAGGTAGGTACTTATTTTTATTAAATGCAATTTCCAATCGTTACGCGTCATTATATTTTACAAGTCAAGAAAATAGGTACAATACAATAAAAAAACCTTGAACGAGCGCTCAGTGCACATCACCATACGTACTTAAGTAAATAAATAAATTTTATTATGTAAGTACTTAGGTATTTTGTATTAAATGCAATTAGGAACTTTACTGCTGCTGATTTTGTCATCAATGCGACGGTTTATCATAATTTTACCATGAAAATTGCATTTAGGTAGGTACTTATGTAGGGACTTACATATCCAGATTGTTTTATTCGAATAAGTCAAAATTTACACTACACCTACTTAGGATCAAAACATAATATTTTGTACGAAGTAGTACAACTTATTGCTCTAATCTTGAAAAACCTTATTTATGGTAATACAATAGAAATAAATAGGTAGGTAGGTAGGTACTAAGTTACTTTCTCATTAGGTAGGTAATTGAATAAAAAAATAAAAAATAGATGGTATTTGCTATACTGAATCTTACAAAGAAATAATTGACCTAATAATAAATTTGAACGAACGAACGAGGTACGAAAAAAATATCGCTTTCATAATTTCATTACTTTAGAATTGGACCCAACAACGAGAATAAGCGCGCGGGTGGTTGCGAGGGCGCGCGGGACAAGCGACGCCCGCTCGCATCGCAGGCGATAGGGACAACAACACAAAAACCAATACCTAAACTGCGTGAGCGCTGTCTAGGTACACTCCTCTTAACTAAAATGGACTTCAGAGGTTAGAATAACTTATATGCTTTGATAGTGTAGGAGAGTAGGTACATTAGATAAGTAAGCTAACTTAATTTCTCAAATCTACGATAAAATTCGTCAGCCACACACATAAATCTATAAAAAATATAAGTAGAACTTATTTCTATATTATTATTTTCAGAATATGGGGAACATCATCTTTTCAATCATTTGGGCTTTAATCCTCATATTCGTATCATTCTGGATAGCCGGGATTGCTGCGGGCGTCTACATCATCCTCCTACCTTTAACAGTCTGCTTAGAAGCTTTAACGGTTAGTACCTACTTACCATATTTTTTTACACGAGGTAACTCCTTCATTGGTTCTGACAAAATATTTTTGTGTCGCGGACATTTCAAGTGTTCATCTAAATGCAACATAGTTATGTAGTATGTGCCGCAGAGATCTAGTTTAGAAGTTTAAATATTCTTATTTAAATAAATAAAACATCGACTATCGTAAACCTCTCTATATTTTAAGTGATTTCAGTAAAATAATAATATAATATAGAAATAATTCGATTGAAATAAGACTACAGACTAATTAGCCATTATCTAAAATTGTAAGACCAGACGTTTCTGTGAACTATTTCCAATTATTGAGTGATAATGAAAAAAGAAATACTAGTGAAAATAATGTTCTCCTTATTATGACTTTGCTATTGGTCGTTAAAACTACCATAAGCTATGCTATCCTCACGCCTCCAGATTGTTTTATTGTCTATTTTATTTGCAATTTAACTTTGTATGAACTATCCATTAGGTTATTAAAAACGAATCTTATCTCGGTATATTATGAGAAAAAAAAAAACAGCTTCTAAACTACTGATTATCGCGGAGCATAATATTATGTTGCATTTTGATTAACGCTTCGACGTTCCTCTACCCAAAAATAAGTGAACCTAATGTTTAATTATCATCGATCATCCACCGCCAGTGGACGCCGATCGCGTTCCCTGGCGCACATCCTTTCCCTTAGTAAGGGACCCTTACCCTTAAGTGCGGGACTTGAGACCTCTAACAGTAAAAATACTTATCAAGTAAGAACGGATACCTACTACTGAGGGCCTAAAGTAATTTTCTTTACATCATCTTGATTTTACGCGTCGACCGCGTTCTGATCTCTGGTAAAGAGCGCGGTGTAGGCCAAACAGCATGCTGAACGTGATCGATGCGTATAATCGAGATGATGAAATGAAACTCAAGCGTAAGTTTCATTTCTCGGGCCTTTGCTTAAACCGTTTTAAATTGCAGGGTGTCACTGATTTCTTGCTAGCAGTAGTGCAGTTCCCGAGGTATTGCGCGCAAGGTATGATGGAGGGAAGAGGACTCAATTAGTTATAAGTTATATTAGTTTATATATATTTTAAAATTTATATCGTATTTTATTTCTTAGTGCCATCATGATCATATTTTAAATAAATTGACAGAATTGCAACAAATCCCTGAATTTCGTACTTTGATCAATATGTTAATTGATCTCAAGCATTAGTCAGTGTTTCGCTATTCAACCGCGGGAATTGTTACAAAATGTTGGTTTACATTTAATTCAGCATTAAAATACCTTATAAGTTATGTTATTGTACAGGACTCTTTAAAGTAAAATGTTACACAATTGTTGAAGACTTTTATTATTTACCTTTATCTAACAACATTTTCAAGTTTAACTTTCAAACTTAAGCCACCAAAAACAACACTTTTGTTAAAATATAAGGTACACAGGGCGACTCATCAAGCTATACAAATAGATACCAATTTAGACTGACCTACAATTGTAAAGTTTTTCCGTACAATTCAAGGCCAGCCTGTACTGGTTTTGTATACATTGATGTGTATCCGTGCGTACATTGACAATGTTAGCAGTCGAACGCTTTCAACCTTATTATTAATTACATAGAGTCAAAAAGTTTCAACCGTTAACGTACACGACTGTACATGTGCATCGGTGTAACCTACACTAGATTACAACGAGGAATAATTAACAAATTTGGTCTTATAAAATATTTTTTATAAATCATTTTTAATGACGCAATACAATATTTCATGCAGTTTCACTGGAATGAGAAACAATTTAGTGGAAGAGCCAACATTATCAATCAAGAGAACGTCTCCTTTTATCTTTTGTTTTATCATATTTTAGTTGACGAGATAGTAAAATATTAAAAATATTTACCATCAAAATGTGATAATGCACGAAGACTTGTTCATAAAAAACATCTTGCACAAATTTTTATGAAACAAAAGATTAACTTTTAAAAGCAGAAATGATGTTTTGAATCGAACATGATAATAGGTCAGCAAAATCCTTGCATTTAGCAACCGTCATTCTGAAACAACAGTAAGTTTTAGGGAAAACTGTCCTTATAAACGGTTCTAGTGATCATTCCGTGTCACGACATGACTGATAGTTATTACAAACCTCTTTAGCCAGATTATTAAAGCTAGCTTGCCGCTTGCCACAGTCAGACTCAGTCTTAAAGTGTGTGTCTCAACTCCTACCCCTTGTCGCGCTAATTCATTACTAGCAACACTGATGAGTAGAGTATAAAGAAATCTTTATTTTAACAGCCTGCAGCTATGGCACAAAATAAACTGCTTTCTTTGCATTGTTTAGACCAATCTAAACAATGCAAAGAAAGCAGTTTATTTTGTGCCATAGCTGCAGGCTGTTATCTTTTTTTTTTAATTATTCGAAGAGTTGCGGCTATTTTTTTACATGGTTATATGCTGCCCCGAAAGATTAATTTACCAAAGAGTGTAAAGTATTCATAGAGATGAACTATCATCCCGTCAAGCTCCATTATATATTATAGACACAATGCAAAATCTATTGTTTATGTTACCAGAGACTAAAACGGGTGTCAGTGAATTAATTTGATAAAATAATTATAATGATTAAATACCTGTATTCAAACAGCAATCCATCGTCAACGTGGCAGATGTTAATATCAGCTTGCTTCAATATTTTACGCATACTTTGAGTTAGGTTGTTTGTTCCATGTTCCAGCACACTAAACAATGAATATTATTATTATCCGGCCCTTTGTGAAAAAAAATGTTATTCTGTTGGCTTGCAATCGTCGGAGATAAAGGGTAATAGTAAATATCTTGCACTTTTGGATACGGTAAAAACCTGTGTTTAATAGACGATGTCAACTATTCGATTAACAGGGCTATTTGTGAAGGGTAAGCAAACTGTGGAAATAAACTTCTAGTAAAAACACATAGGTACACAACTCATTAGCAGAAAACAGAGGTGTGGAAATGAGACAGGCCTCCCTCTCCCTTCTTCTTACTGTTATTTTCTTATACAAGTAAATATCTCCTAACGAACCTGGCGACCTAGCGAACTACAGTTCTTGAGAGTGATACGAAATTTCTGCTAAAATAAGATGTAGTAATGAGTATTGTATGTACCTTTCCAACGATTTACATAAACATGTAATATGTATATGAGCTCTTTTAGCCATTTTTTGTAATTGACGCTTTTGCTCCGATGACCCGTCTGGATTCTTCAATTCTTCATAACACTGATCGCTACGAAAAAAATGCATTTAGCCCATTATGCGGTTCATTGAAGTCGTTAATTCCCTCTACTACCTACCCTCCAATAGAATATCAACGTCAAGTTGCAGTATGCATACTGTTGTGTTGCGTAAGGTGAGTGCGGAGCGGCGGAGGACCAATTCCTCCCTCAGTCCCCTTCCTTTTCCTTAAATAGGCTCGATAACGCATCTGCAACCCCTTTGGTATTGCAGATGTCCAAGGGCGGCGACGATTACTTACCATCATGTTGCTCTCCTGCTCGTTTGCCCAGTTATCTTTATAAAAACTAATTTAATAAAATGAAACGTACCTATTCAACCTATATACTTCTATATTTAAAATATTTTTAATGTACTTACCACAACATCCTTACTTGACATAGAGTATTTCGTATATCTTGTAAAAAGGAATACATAGTAAATTTAAACATTTTACTATTATCATCTGTAAAGGGATCTAACATTTGGGGGCTTTTGTGATCTTTAGTATCATTGTTCGTATTATCCTCGCCCCCATTACGTTGATCATAAACCATAATGCTTTCACTTTCCTCTGGAATGTATTCTTCATAGTCCTCATCGTAATCTAAATCGTCATCGTGATCTTCATAAACTTTTTTTTTACAATTCCTTTTTAACTTTTCTTCTAAGTCTGGATATATATTGAAATTTCTTATTATTCTTGGTTGATTACTTGGTACAAAAATGTCTGTTCCATTTTCACAGTCTTTTCGTGAGTTTATTTGTTCTTCTATTCGGGAATCAATAAGTTTTTCATGTAATTGAACTTCAGAATTATAAGAATCGTTGTTTTTTAATTTAAATATACTACTATTACCATAATGTAATTTCTTAAGTTCTAATGTTTTAAAAAACAAAGACATCTTATCAGACTCAATATCAATTTTCCGAATAAATTTAACAGGTTTTGGTTGCTCCTCCTAAAATGTAGTAAAAGTATAATATGTATAGGTACTACGAAAAAATAATAAATGATATATGAGATAATTTTTGTTGTAGTAACTCTCCTACTTACCTCGTTCAATTTTCTTTTATTATGTCTAAGGTTAGGAGTTTCTCGCGTCACATTAAAATCAGATGAAGTTTCTTGTTCATGCAATCCATTACTGCCATGGCTATCTGTTATCTGATTATCTGCAAAGATATGGATGCATTGTGTAGATGCAATAGAATTTCATAAAGTAGAATATACCGTAATCAACGTAGGGAATATGCTTTAGACCAATACAAAATATTATAATATTTATTGCCTTAAATTTCAAATCAGTTTATTCTTCTGTTGCAAAACACATCTTCGTAATATTTTGTGCCCCATACCCATTTGTGCTCAAATTTTAGTTTTAAGATCAAGTAGATGCCATTACCTGGATTTTTCGAGACTTCATCGTTTAACACATTATCTTGTATGTTATCATTAAAAGTGTCATTTGTACTGCTATCCATATTCGGATTCTTAATATCATCTAACAGTTTATTTAATGCCTCCACAGCTATTTGTATATCCTCGCAATTGTTGTTCACCTTCTATTAAAACATTGTAAATAATAAATATAATTCTTATAATATAAGTATAATAATTAATCTCAATTCAATTTTATTTACTTACCATTATTGTAGCAAGCAAATGCACTCCGTAACTATACATTTGCATATATTGAAATGGTGTCATGTTAACAGCTATTTTTCCTGTAAAACAAAATTATTGTTATAAAAATCTTTAAATCACTTCTAATATATCTCAGAAATATCAAACATCTTACCCTTAGCGTCACTGACGTGGAAGAGTATACTTGATAATTTATTTGCAGCCTCAATTACATCTGAATGGTTGCAGTATTTGATAGCAATACATTGCGAAGCTTCATGTAAAGTCCAAGGAGGCGGCATCTTACTATGCGAAAACGGAGGGTTTTGTTGTAATACCTGACTTAAGGCTTCTTCCATGATTTGAACAAATCTTGAGACCCATTCATCAGATTTAATTTTCAAATACTCCTCCATAGTTATATTTTCTACTTCATACATATTAAATGTCTTATTGTTTACTGTCTGTTCCTGATTCACAATGGAGTAGCTGTAATTACTTTCCTCGTCAACATTACTTTCTGTATTAGATATTATCCCAGATGTTGAAGTTTCCTCAATGGTAACATTGTCATTCCTTGTTGAATTTCTCGTGTCGGCGGTAATGCTCGATTCCCTACTTTCGATACCGTTATCTGGAATTTTATTTTCATTTGGTCCAGTTATAGCATAATTATTAGATATTTTGCCAGGCTGTGCATTTGTTTGCGGCGATTCGGCTTTCCTAGGACTCGTATTTTGTTCATAATAAGATGGTGCTGCGTTAAGAACTTGAGGAGTTGTATTTCTTCTTCTACGCCACTTAAACTGTTTCTTTACACTGTCTCCCGAAGGCACTGGTTGATTGGATGAACTACGTTTTAGTTTTATTTCTCTTTTTTTATCAGGTAATTTTGAAACAGAGGCTACAGGACAACTTATAATTATTTCTTTAGAATTCTGAGGATTAGGTAAAATTGGATTTAGTTCATGTTTATCTGCCACGTTCGATGTACAGATACTAGCATTGATATCTTCAAAATCAGTTTGAATCCCTGCATCTGCCGTGTGTTTTAATGAGGTCGATTCAGTTGTTTTATCTTGAGTACAATTTTGTTCCGGATTAGCCACTGTTACAGGAATATCGTTCTTGTAGCTATTGGTATCTATGCTTTGTAGAGTATCATTCGGCACGGTAATTTTTATTTTCTTAATAATTCCGTCTACCATAAATGGTTTTTTAGGAGTTGATGATACTTGTTGTTTATTTGGATTACCCATTAAAAGTTTTTTAACTTCATCGATAGAAAACACTTTTATATTAGAGGGGTTTTCATAAGTCAATAACTCAGGATCGTTACAAAGTAGAATCTAAAACAAATAACATTTCTGTTAATGTTTTGGATAAGCAATCCTAGACGACTACCAGTAGTCTCGTATAAATTAATTAGGACCCCGTCTCCTGGGCATAATAATTCATTAAGTCAATAATGCCAATGGCGAAACGAAAAACAAACATTTAATGTGTCGGTCTTGGTAGTGGTAAGTTTGCTTTAAACAGGACATAAAGAGCTTAGTTTAATATAAATTAACATCCGATATCACATGACCTTTTTGATTATACAGGGTGTTTGGTGCATCGTTTGCCAAATGGAAAAGGCCGATAGAAGAGGTCATTAGCTATCTTTTCAGGCCCAATAACTCATTCTTTGTCACACCGTTTTTTTATAACAACTTTTGAAACTTTATTCGGAAAAATTCCAGAACTCAGCATTAAACCTTCAATTAAAAAAAAACTAATTAGTGTAGTGTTTAAATATCAGTTTAATTTTGATGTCTACTCTTGTATGGTTCTATGGAATTCAGAATTACTTGCTAATAACGTCTTCGTTCCTTTTAAAAAACCTCACAAAGTTTATTGAAAAAGAAAAATTCAATTAAAACTCAACTTAAAATTGCTGTAAAAAAATAACTAAAAGCGATTGGGATCTTCGAAGTCTTTAAAATGTTCTCTCGTCTGTCCCCTTTCCAACGGTATACCATAAGCTAAAAAAACTATTATTGAGTTCACTAATTCGCTAAATATGTAATCGAGGCACATTAAGTAGGCTGACTTTCGATATTACGGTAACTAGCACTAGTTTTCGCGTAACATGCTTTAAGTGGGTAGATAGTGTTATTTGACTCTTACGCAGTCTCTTATCTCTTTCTTACATAGGGAACTTACAATCCTGGGGCATGATTTTTTTTTTATTAATATACCCAATCACAAATTTTATTCAAATTGTCCGAATCTATTGCATATGCACGCGCGACATTTTCGGAGAAAGAATTTGTTTACGCATCGGAAGTTGAGGCTAGGGCGTTCATCACTATCAAAGCAGAAATACGTTAACGCACCACTACAGTCAGTATAAGATGTCGCGCGTACATACGCAGTAGAGTTAGACTATTTGAACAAAATTTGTAATTAGGTTCTTACTTTTTTCTGGAATAACTTGGCAAACGAGCAGGCAAGCTATCTGATGGTAAGTTGTGTTCGCTGCCCTTGGACATCTGCAAAACCAAAGGAGTCGCAGATGCGTTGCCGAGCCTATTAAAGGAAAAGGGAGGGGAAAGAGAAAAGGAGAAGGAAGAGGACTGAGGGAGGAATTGGGCCTCTGGCGCTTCACACTCACCGGATGAAACGCAACAGTATGCATGCAGCTACTTGACGTCGATATTCTGTGGGAGGGTAGTACTTCCACGGTCGTGCAAACCCATTCATGCCGGCATGGAGACATGCCAGCGCGACACTACTACTACTTTCTTAATTTTTTTTCATGTTTGAGGAAAGTTTCTACTATGTGTAAGAAAGATATAAGACTGCGTAAGAGACAAATAACACTATCTACCTACTTAAAGCATGTAATGCGAAAACTAGTGCTTCTTACCGTAATTTCGAAAATCAGCCTGATGTGCCTCGATTACACATTTAGCGAATTAGTGAAGTAATTAAAAGGTTTTTTTGGCTTATGGCATACCGTTCGAAAAGGGACAGACTAGAGAACATTTTAAAAGAATTCGAAGATCCCAATCGCTTTTAGTTATTTTTTTATAGCAATTTAAAGTTGAGTTTTAACTGAACATTTCTTTTTCAAAAATCTTTGTGAGGTTTTGAAAAGGAACTAGACGTTATTAGCAAGTAATTTTGAATTTCATAGAACTATACAAAAGTAGGCATCAAAATTAAACTGAAATTTAAACACTACACTAATCAGTTTTTTTTAAATTGCAGGTTTAATGTTCTGGAGTTCTGGAAATTTTTCCGAATAAAGTTTCAAAAGTTGTTATAAAAAAACCGATGTGACAAAGAATGAGTTATTGGGCCTGAAAAGATAGCTAAAGACCTCTTCTATCGGCCATTTCCATTTGGCAAACGATGCACCAGACACCCTGTAGATTAAATTAAACATTGACGTTATTTGCTGTAAACACAAAAATCAGTACATATGCAGTAAAATTTTCAAAAAATGGTGGTTGCTCTTCAAAACTTACTGGTTACTCTAGTCTTTAGAAAGAGTAAATAAAAATATTCGAACTTACTAAGTGATATTTGTGTTCTGAGAGTTCTGTGCAAGTTGCATATATCGCCTCTGCTATGCTATCACCTTTGACTTCAGATGGCTCTTCCGCTGAATAGAACAAAATTTACTTTTAGTATCCTGTAGAAGAAACATACCGTCACGCTTGGATCCCCAAATTCTTAGGCAGAGATGTACTGATACAGGACCACAGTTTACCTACTGGTATATTTTTAGGGGGAAGGCGTTCGCTTGACACTGACACACCAAATCCATTTTTCAATTGGTTTTTCGCAATTTTTTGCTCTAGCTTCAAAGTAACACTTACTGTGCAATATTAACAACTATTTAATAAAACCTTTAAAAACATTAAAATCATTGCCTAGCTACGTAATTGCCTAAAACTGTGCAACTGGCCAAAGTTAAAATTTTGGCAATAATAATAATATTAATTAACCTAACCTAACCACCGGTAGCTTGGACCCTGTTCCCCATGCTGGTGGATCCCTATTTTTGTTTTTTTTTTAAATGTTTTTTTAATATAATGTATTTTATATTAATGTTGAAAAAAAATATTTTGAAATAAAAAAAAATATGTATTTAAGTAAATAAAGATAATATTAATTAAATTGGACTGAAATTAACTGAAAAATCATGATAAAACTAATAAAAAGTATTAATTATGTATAAAATACCAAAATACCTAAATATAAGAAAAATAAAGTATAGGTAGTTATAGTTACATTTCAACTTTAGGGTTGTAAATCAATTGTCTTGCGAAATATACAGTTAGAGCACAGCTACCAAGATTTAAACTCAATAGCTTAGTCTACGAAGTTTTTGTCATATCTTACCCATAAAGGCATAACCAATCTCAATTTGCTGCGACAGAAATCGTAGAATGCGTCGAGATTGAATATTTTCAGTGCATGTGACATAGGATTTAAGTTCCTCCATCACTCGTTTAGGAACCATTAGGTGACACTGATCATCTATAAAATTGAGAGATTTTTATTAGGAGAAAAATAAAGAAAAATAAGCTATAATTCAAATTCAAATTCAAATTAGTTTTATTTCAGACCAAGGGATACCAGCCATACCAGCTTGAATAAAATTAGTGTACCCGTACATATCTCTTTTGGCATGCAATTTTCTTGTTGCAATGTACATTTAACTATGCACCATCATAGTTCTTGAAAGAATGTATAACAGATACCATAGAAAACACGAACATAAGAAATACCTGAATCTGTTAATGAAGTCAAAAATTTAAAATCATTAAGCAGGATATCCAAATCAACGACGATAAACCAACCATCTGAATTGGAATCAGAAGGTGCCAGACATTTCAAGGGAGTTAAATCAATCTTTGAGGTATCTTCATGTAATTGAGTATCTGTACATCGGTTCTCCTGAAAGGAATGACACAAGAGAAAGTAAATAATTATTTTTTTTTAGAAAAAAATATAAAAATTCTAAAGTTTATTACCAGAGTTCTATCACTTGTCTGAATTCCATTATTACTAGCAATGTGACTGCTAATTTCAGTTCTGGGATTCTTGGACCCTAAAACAATAAGCAGTCATAATTATATGATCATTATGGTATGAATATCATTATCATTATGGCATGTAAAAAGAACTTACCTCCAGAATTACCAATAGATGGTAACACATTAAATCTTTTCTTGGCTGATAACTTTTGTCTTAAATCATTTTTTCTTGCAAAAGCAGATATTTTACCACTTCGCACGCCTCCTTGAACTTTATATCTGGGATGAAATGTCCTAATTCCTGTTGTCATTGTACAAATATTTCCATTTTCGAAACCATTTAAACTTGTTCGAAATGGGGGAACTGGGAACTTGGGCATAGTTTGTGATAAATTATTATCAGAAATAACCATGGGGGCTGGATTGTGGTTCACTACAGGAGCCATTGTAGGTGTCATATAAACTTGCTGGGCATGAGGAACAGCCCATACTTTGGGATTATAAATTATAGGAGGAGTATTCAAATTGAATGTTCTAACAGAATTACTTAAAGAATTTATATTCAAATTAGATACACATCCAGGAGGATCTTGTACAGGATGATTAGTAATCTGAGTACTGTTAATTAATGCTGGCATTTGGTTTAAAGAACTAAAAAATGTAGTTTTATTATTTGCAACATTTGAAAATGTCACAACTGAGGCCTGTTTTTCTGAAACAGTATTGATTAAAAATGTTTCCGGCGACTCTTTATGAGCTTGTTCTGGATCCAGAGTTGGTGGTTTATCTATAGGTTCTGGACACCTTGTCGGATGGCCACCAGGTAGGTGCTCCAGATGTTTAGTTCTCCTTTTTGCCTTTTCAATCTGTTAAAAAATAAATTCTAAATAAAAATATGAATGAATAAAGTATATCAAAATAGATACCTCACACATTCCATGTCGTTAAATGAAAAAATAACTTGCAAATCTTACAAAAACATGCATTTGCCAAGACTAACAAACTCATAACACATTTACATAGAAAAAGTTATAAGATCTCATTTAGAGCTAAGCCCCAGCTATAGAAATAGGTAAGTTTTTTTAATAACACAATTTGTTTTTGGTTTTGTTACCCATCGGAGTAACAAGTTTGTAGCTGCTTTATGATGGGTAACATGTTTGTTGGCACTGTCCAGAGCTAGGAGCGGTGGTGGCCCAGTGGTAACGACCGCGACTTATTAGTTGTAGGCTGTAGGTTTAAACTCAGACAACCACTTTTTTTATCAGCCTGGTTGATCCCACTCCTGGGCTGCTTCCTTCCATTCCTCATGGTTTAAAGCTATTATGGCACACTCCCTCTCACCTGGAGAAGGCCTTTATGTCAGTTAGCTTGGTAAGAATGTAATTAGGTTAAAGGCTGATCTACAAGCCTCTTAGTTAGGAGAGCATTTATGAATGGTTGTGAATATGGACAAGAACTGAACTCATTTTTATAGATTAGCAGATTATAAATTCTTAATTTTTTTTTGTTTGCATGCATTTCCTAGTATATCCATTACTATCCACTTATACTATACCTACTTTTAAAAATACATGAGAATTTTTAAAAGTATTAAATTATTAACAGAGATATTATCTCTGATATTAATTTAATACTGAGTGAGAGGTATAGTGATTGAGAAATATTTTATGTTTATTGATAAAAA
This sequence comes from Subacronicta megacephala, assembly GCA_958496365.1. Lineage (NCBI taxonomy): Eukaryota > Metazoa > Arthropoda > Insecta > Lepidoptera > Noctuidae > Subacronicta > Subacronicta megacephala. The sequence goes on along the minus strand of OY292523.1, from coordinate 8,458,605 downwards.
TAAAGGTTTTTTGTTTTAGTTTTGCCCATGTGAGGTAAAATATGCTACTTTTCATTTTGTAAAAACAAAGAAACAACGATTGGTAGTGTGTTATATTTTTGGTAGCTAGCCAAACACATCATCCTCACAGTTTCACTGTGTTCTGTTATGTTTAGGTAACAGGCAAATCGAGCCTAGATAGTAACTTTATCAGAAAAAACGAGACAATGCAATGACTGTAAATTGTTGATGTCAACTATTTTAACACTACTAGGAGGCGACGATGTACGGGCGTTTTGGAAGCTGTCGGCTGTTTGATGTAAACAGACAGTATAAAACTACCACTAATCTAGATAAAAGCAAGCTCGTTTTAAGACATAAGTAAACAGAGACCTAATTACCTCCGAATCACTTAAATTCCATGCAGCTTCTCCAGTAAGAGTATTAAAATAGTATACATGTCCTGCATGAGATTTTGATTTGCATACTATCCAAGAGTTGCCGACAGACGTGACTTTAAGCCTGGTGTCATCTTTAATTTCTTCATTCATAATAATTATGTAGAATATGTTGAAAGCGTAGTTATGTTAAATCGTGTATAATCAAGCTTATATTTGAAAGAAAATTGCACAACAATCGCACCCTTCGCACCTTATCAGTTGTCTAAAAAAAGCACAGATTAAATAATAGACACTACGCATTATGTCAATTTCCTTTTTTTTCTGGCATGGCTTCAGATGCCTTTGTCAATTCTCAGCTCTGTCCACAGAATATACTGAATATACTCCGTATGAACCCATGGCTACACTTCAAGCTATAAAATCGAATATAGGTTGGCCTTAAATTTTACGGAAAGCCATTACAATGGGAGGTCTGTCTAAAGTGGATTTGTATAACTTGACGTTGAAATCGCTTGTTTTTAGAGATAAATACCGAAATTTCTAGAGAAAATAATTACAAATGTGAAAAATATTATAAATATGACACCAATTGTATTTACACCGACTATTTCTATTAAAATTTACTGCTGCCTACGAATAAATAGGGTTGCCATCTCTAAAATCAGATAACCAGGACAAGAAGCGTGACAGCCCCGGATTTTGGAGCTTATAAACACGGACATGTCGACAGTTTTTTGAAAGTTACTCAATAAAATAAAATATTTTTCAATGTTATATCGCTCAGCAGCGACCGATGACTTAACAACTTTTAAACCTGGACCACAAATGAAAGCCCACCCGGACGGTCACCGGACGCCCCCTAATCTAGAACAAATCTGGGGGAACCCGGACGCATGGCAACCCTACGAATAAATAATAAGTCACTGCTGCTAAATCACTTGCGGATAACTTTAGTCAAGCTTAATTATTTCGAACAAACTGTAGTTAAAGGATTTTGTCAATATTGACAGTTTACACTTTATAATAATTTATACATACACTCACGCCTTTTTCCCACAGGGGTAGGCAGAAACTATGGACTGCCACTTGCTACGACTCTTGCATAACTCTTTCGCTTCTTCCATATTATTTTCATACACAAGCGCCGGTTGCGAGAGCTGTGCACCTGACCTTTTTGGAGAACCTCGCCGATAAGATCGGTGTTCTGTGGCCAGCACATCGAGTTACCACAAAATGTCAAATTTTTTCAGTTGATTTTGAACTTTATCTCGAACAATTCAAGCTTTAAAATCATTTAGAGAAATTTGACAGTTTTGTATACCTTGACCTTATGGAGTGTAGAAAGAAAGGAGGACCATCTCAGTGTATTAAAAAGTGTCAATTGAAAGGGAGCAAATTAAGGTGGCGCTGTAGTAGCAAGTGGAAGAATTTTAAAAAGAGCGCCACAAATTATTAGAGTAGGTTACTAAATTAAAAAAGGAAAAAAAATTAAATAGTTAATAAAAATTGATTATACATACTGTTGGTCGAAAAAAGATCTAGGTTGAGACGTATCAATTCCTTTACTTTTCAATTTTCATCCACTTGGAAAACTTTTCACTGAGCAAAGTTTTCCCATTGCGTCTATATTTGTTCTTTTTGTATTAACAACAATAAAATCATTAAAATAACAAAAATGTATCAACGAAATTGCATAAAATCATTTTTTTAACTCAGCACACTTCACTCTGCTGCTACATTCATATCATTTCCACTTGCTAGACTAGCGCTAGTTCGGTGAGTTTTCGAACCATAATTTGCTGTATACAAGTGGACACTTTTTCGACTAACCCCCCATACAAGACGGTCCTCCTTTCTTTCTACACTCCATACTTGACCTGCTGGCGACTTCTAGGGCGACCTCTCCCGGCGGCGCTGCCACTAACATTCGCCTTATAAATTCCATTCTGTCATCTTTCAATATTAATTTATCTGCAGTTTAAAGGCTATATCATCAGCCTTGGGCGCGAAATTCAATTTTTTCTTGTTTTTTTTGCAAATTATTCGGCTATAACCTACGAATAAATAATACTCTATTTATTCGTAGGCTATAACACAGGGAGGATGTTACATGGTAGTTAAAATTGCGATATCAACATTGCTGGAAAATAGTGGATTAGAGAATAAGCTATTGTTGACGTCGCAATTTCTACTGCCACGTATGTCGTACACACGACTACAGGTCAACCTATACAAATCGTTTAAGCTGATCTCACATTGTATACGGTTCTTAAACAATAAGAGGTCAGCGTAGACTGGTTTTGTATATCTTGATGTGTAGTAGTGCGGCGGTACACTAATTGCTAGGACGTCGGACTTGCGACCATGTGGTTGCCGGTTCGAAACCCACCCATTGCACCACCGACGTGGACCCACATACTCGTATAATACAAGCATTTAGCTTAGTACGAGAGGTTATTAAGAATACTAGTAATGTGCAACCCACATTGCTAGTAAGCCTTTTTAACAAAAAAAAAAACGCAACGAAGACTGCTTTGACAAGGAACTAAAAACGGTTCTATTGTCACAGAACAGTCTTTGCAACGCTCACTCTTAACTTACTCGTAGAGCTTGTGTCTGATTCTTTGGGGAGTACTGGGGCCACCAACTTCCGAAACTGTTTTAGACATAACATTATTTTTTACTTCTTTGTGATCACATCTTCACTAAATTTAAATAAACGCACTGCTCCAATGAGACAGTCAGGTTTCGGAGTAAACAAAAATATCGTAGAATATATTTAATACAATTTGTAGATTTTAGTAAACTTTTTTATAAAGTCACACGCTCAACGCTTTCGATAAAATTTGAATGGGACATGGGACCAACTTGGCCACCCAGCTTTTGGAACAAAAAAAAAATTCAAATCGGTTCAGGAGTCTTCGAGTAGGTAATCGGTGAATATACATACATACTACATAAAAGAAAGATTCGTCAAATTGGACACCTCCTCCTTTATATGAAGTCGGTGGGAAAGAAGGTGAAGTTAGATAAAAATAACAGGCATTACTGCAGAATTGGCAGTTGTGAAAAAGTAAAATCCCAGTCGCCTTTTTATCTTTATGATAAATTACGGGTTGAACAAAAAACTGTTTTTTTTTATTTTTTTATTTAGGTATATTTAAAATCATATCTGGTTTCTTTAATCTAACATTTATTTAAAAGATTCCACAACTAAGTAGTGATTGACAAAGTTATAGTTGAATTGATTAATTTAATGGACTGAAAAACATTTAATTAATTTTTAATTGATAATATCAGGGATAACGTATCACCTTATTTACACGATACGCCGCACCAAATAATACCCTAAGAAATCACAGCTTTATATTTTACAGCTTTATTAGTAAATATTTAAACAATATTTTTTTAAAGAAATAATTTGTGAAAGTGCTGAACTTGTACAGTTTGTTAGAAATAAGTAAGCCGATCGGAAGTTAGCCGTTTTCTGGGGCCGCGCAGTTACAGTCGCGTAATAAAGTGTTAGCGTTCGGAAACGTATTCAAATAATTTCGAAAATAAGATAAATAATTTGTTAACACTACGTGTAATATTGCTGGATTGCTTTATTGATAAAATCCATACTTGAATTTTCACAAAATCATTACATTGTCATTTAAATTTTAAATAGTCCGCAGATTTGCAAAACAGTGTTGCATTTAGGCATTTTTCAGCAAAAAAAAACAAAGACAAACCACAATAATACATTAGCAATGAGAAATAACAAAAACAATATCCAAAAACTAAACAACAATAACGTCAAAATACAAACAACGCGTAGCACTTTTGGCACTGACTGTGTACTTGCACTGGGGGAGCGAGACAGAATTATGCATCAAACACTAAGGATTGAGTGAAACAGACAAGAGGCGCTGACCCCTCCCCTCGCGCCATTACCACGCATGCGCGCTACTGATTTTGTCGTAAAAATGACTACTGCGCAGCGACTTGCAGACTACTTCCGATCGGCTTACTTATTTCGAACAAACTGTATGTAGATGCATCTAAAAATGGGATTTTTTAACAATAAAGATATTATTTTTTTAACAGGTTTAATGAATGATGAATTTTCAGAAACCTGTGGACCTTTCTTCGCGTCCCAAAATGATTATGAATAGAAGTGTCTTATCTTTTAAAAGTAATGGTCGTAATTCTTAAATAATTATTTTACTCTTAGAGCAATAACATATTTTTTCAATTTTTAATAAGAAGAATAAAATCATAGGAGTTTAATTGAGTCACCGTAAACTAGAGTTGGACATTTACATCAATGAATGCGTTGCTGATCTACAAAAGTATTTCATGAATCACTACAATGTAATACACAGCAGAATTTACAGATAATAATATACCTACCTACTGTAGTTTATTAGCAATAACTTGATAACCAACTTTTTTTAAAATGAATTCTGAACTCTTGACACAATAGTTCAGAAATGTTCATTACTTGAAATACACATATTATAGCATTCAGTTATAAATAACATAATTTATGTGAAAAAGAAAACAGCTAATTTTTTAAATTATTTTGTCATTAAACATGTGTAGACACAGCATATAAGATTATGGAAAAGGGGACCAGAATCTGGTATTTACAATATAATTGACTGCTTTTTTGTTGTAGCCTGTGCATGAGTCCCCAGGTTGAGCAAGTTTCCCGACCCTAGCTATGAATTTGGATTTATGCCCAATTGCCCAGTCAACACATCAATGGCACAATTCTCACATAACTCGGTCACCCTTAACCTTAGGGAATACAGGCGTGACAGTAGGTATTAATGTAATGTAATTATTTAATCTCACTATCTCAATTAAAAACATTCAAAGACGTGAAATTATTCGTGTTAAATTAGTTCCTTGTCACTTTCTACTTTTCAATATGAATTTAGGTGCGAAAGTTTCACTTACTATTGCCATTTATGGCAATTGGGTTAATTTAACATTTTAAAATATTTTCCGTCCTTTGTTAAATAAAAAGATAATGTGTTTAAAATCTGTTGTATCTACATCACTTCACTACTAGTAAATCTTATTTAGTTATCATAATTAATAAATATTCAAGGCGCGGTTATCGTTATACACTCTTATTATAACTTAAATATCTGGCAGGTTTTATGGATATATAAGGTTTAATTATCCATTAGTATTATAGTATAATAATTACAAAGGTCTATACAGCTTACTTGCGTTTCTACTTATTTTATCAGAAAAATGCTCTTTTTATATAATTATCAAGCTTTAGATTTAAAAGTTAAAGATCATTAAGGTGTAAGTATAGTTTAAAGTGTGCCATAAAGGCAAAACATCATAAAAAAAAGAAACTTAGGTACATATAAAATGTGCCATTAAAAGGAATCTTTGCTGTAGCCAAAGATGGGAATCTGTGTCAATCAATGTACACAGCAAAAACAAGGAGAGCTTTCTATTAGACTTCTATATTTCACTATGGATAATTATAACAATGAATTACTCATAAACATCTATAAATATTGAACTCGTCTACTTTACATTCTAATAAAAAAAACTCACAGTACCTACTACTACTACGTACGTACTATTGTAAGAGACATGAAGTCTAATTGAGTCTTAAAATAGAAAATTCCTGTCTTCATCTTATTAAAATGTAATAACAAAGCATTTCAGCCTGTACTATTAAGATACATAGGCTCTCAGTCTTAAAATATCCAATTCAATAAAATTCTGTAAACTCATTACAGTGGTTAATTACGCAAAGCAAACATATAAAGTTGTTATATCTTAACAATGGAGGAATGAACAAAAAGGCAAGTTAGCAACTTGTTTTAGACAACTTCAGGTTGAAAGACTACGAATTCCTGTATGAGGGTATCAGAAGATTGCCAGCAGCTTTGTGAACAGGTGAATATGAGGACAGAGAGGAAGTGCAGATGTGCAAGGGCTGCATTGATGGGTAATATGCGCAGAGTTTCGGCGAATTCTGGCACGAGCTGTAATTCGCAAGTGAGTCTTGCGCCGCAGCGGGTGCAGATAGTTGGCACACATGGTGAATCTGGGGTGCTAGCCGAGCTCGGTAATGGAGCACCGAGGATAGGTGGCTCGTCACGAGAATACCTGTGGATAAATTTAAAAATGTAGCCCTGAAACTTTTTTTGCTACACCCTTTTGGAGGTATTCCAGGGGCTTCTCTGACAATCTATTAATTCTACTTCATGTTTCCATATTACCTGAGTATTTGTCCAGGATGATTGCGTAAGCGAGAAAGAAAAGCGTGGAATAGTCGATCACCATGTAAAGGAGTCGCTTCCTCATAAGGTTCGTCATCAGAGGCGCCACCACCTCCAACACGGTCACCGCCACAAACTTCTATTTCTGTAATATTTATAGATCTACATTTACAAGATCCTGATGGACCGCCGAGCCCGGGCGTCGATGTTATGGGCATCAGTGTTATGGGCGTCGGTTTTATGGGTGTCGGCGTCGTGTTATGGGCGTCGTTGTTTTGAAGACTGACACTGATAAATCCTTAACAAAATGGGGTGTCTACTGTACACAACACGTGTATTTATTTAGACGCAAGGTCAATTTTTATGAGTTTATTGTTTACAGGTGCTTCAATGCAGGCTAGCTGGCTCAAGTATTATTAATGTTTTGGCTTCTCTATATTATTCCTACATAGTCCACAATATAGTGGATATTATTATATTATATTGGACAACACTATTATTGGTTAAGCATTGTTGGTCGTCTAACTTCTAACTCTACTACAAAAGTTAAAAAGTTTGTGTATGTCTTATACGCCGCCGACGCCAAGAAACCGAGTTACAACATATTACGTTGTGGTAAAGTATCATATTTTAGAAAAGTAAAGGATAAAGTGTTTGTGATGAGTGATTTGCCTAGGGGCCCCCACATGGTAAATCCGGCCCTACCTATCGCTTTTCCGGAGCAGCGGAAGTCCATGATGATTACTACACAGAAAGAAAGGTACCTACAGCATTTATTTTGTATTTTTTTTATTATACAAAAAAACCAAAAATTTTAAAATGATGTAGACTGTTGGCTGCTTGCAACTACGGCCCCATCTGGTGGTGTAAGGTAATAGTAACATATTGCTAGAAAATAGGGGATCTATAGTGAACATTCTTACCATTTTCTCTCTTATACTTATTGAGCAGTTCATTTGCTCTGTCATCATTACCGGAAGATTTTTTCCATTCTTCTTCAACATATATAAATTTTGGCACAAATTGTAATGGTCCACACATAAGCCGACTTCTTAAGTCAGGGGGCAGCTCTGCAGTCTAAAACAAAGATCCAAGATGGCAAACAAAAACATATTTTTTTTATGATTGTTTTTTTTTTCTTTCATTTACTTTGAAAGGATTTGGTAAGATTGTAGCATGAGTGCTACCTTGACATGTATTCCTATGGGATATTAAATAAGTTTGATCAGCACAGAAGTGTAAGATTACATTACAACATACTTGGTGCAGTAGTGCCTGAACATCATTGGCAGGTCCTGTAGGTGTGTCTACAGTGACCAGCCCCGGTTCATCTCCCCCTTCTAATTCTGCAGCAGCTACTGGAGCTCCAACTGCACCCATGGCACCTGTATTACAGATAATATTCATATATAATGTTATGTAACCTATGAAAAAATGGTATTAGTGTTTTTGGTATTGATTGATACCTTGGATGGGTGCCATATTTGCATTATGTGCATCAAACACTTGCAGATTTCCAAAAGCTTGTTCCACATTTTCCAATTCGAATGAATTACTCTCCTCATCCTCATCAGAGTTTCTGTTCAAGGAAAAATATTAACAACATATTTATAATATTGTAATGTTATGATAATTTATTATTGCCAAACCTAATAAAATCCTTAATTTAGTTTTTTTTTGTCAATTGCGGATTGATCAGTCAAGAATCAAATTACAGACACAATGCAAAATCTATTGTAATTGGGCCCGGAGCAATTTAATGTACAGTAAAAGCTCTATATTCGCGCTTCCTTCATTCGCGTTTTCACTATTCACGGATAAAAAAAATGCAACCCAATTCCTATATTCGCGGCGAAAAAAATCTTTATTCGCGGATCTAATCAGTAAATACATAATAATAAAAAGGATTCCAATAGGTATCCAACCCAATATCCTTTGTAAACGCGTCGTCAAATGGACTAAAATAGACCTTATTACAACATAGCCTAAAGTATGTTGTTAAATGATATCATAAGCCACCTTCGCCGCGGTCGGTGTTGAGAATGTAAACAAACAGAATGAAAGCAACCCTATTACTCAATACATAAAGTATATTTTTCAATACTGCCACATATTATACATTCCGTCCTTTGGTAAGGGCCGCTTTGCGTGTTTTATTATTTCGACTTTCGTCTTTCCATTCCTTACAAAAATATTGATCAAGTAACACGTCTCTATCTCTGTCTTTCTAATTTATAATGTCGACTAATAAAAATGAGAAATGAGTTTCGGCACGAAAAAAAACGGTGTTACCGCTTAAAGTGAAAATAGATAGAATCGTTAATACCTTGGAGATTTGTTTGCATCCGTATCACGGTCATTTAATGTCAAGGAATCAACTGTATGATCAACTGTCACCGAGGAACGTATCCCCTATATTCCCATATAAATTACCATTCCGTATTCATGGTTTTTGTATTCACGACCAACCCCACGAATAAGGATCTTTTACTGTATAAAAAAATGTCAAAGATACCTCTGTTTTATCCGAGTACTGAATTCCCAGAATATGTATGTATGCTCACATACAACACTTGTAACAACACTTTTTTATCACACCAGAAATAAAATTACAGACAGAAGAAGAAATTCGTTTTTGGAAGCCATAATCGAAAAAATATAAAGTGGCATATTCCATTAAATAATATCCACAGACTTACCTTTGCATAGCATTGTTGGGGCTAGGGGCATTATCAACATTCATAAAATTCCCATTGGCTTTATCATTTTCATTCTCGTCCCACTCATCAGCACCCTGGCACCATGACAGTTTAGGGTCAATACTGGGTATAGCAACACTGGCACTTGATTCCTTTGAGCATTTGTCTTGAAATTGGCTTCGAACACATAACCAACTAGAAATAAAAAATATCTTAAATGTTAAAGAAATTCTATGATTTAGGATTTAAGTTGTTTATCAGCAAAATAATATTTACCTTTCAGATTGGTTCCAACAGTTAGGATTTATACAAGCAAAAACATATAAAGTACGGTGATAAATGGAATTTTCGAGGGGTGCATAGCATTGTATAATAAGGAGCCTGTGTAATCCACACAGAGGACATTTTGTTGAAAGCTGTAGATTCTCATGAGGTGGCCAGTCCTGTACGAAATAAAAATTATTTAAGTTCTAAAGGAGGCATGTGGTCGATAATACATGGTAAAGAGAGTCACTCTTTCGAGCTCACTAATTAAATAAACTTACAGGCAGTCCTCCAATTTTATTCACGGTATAGTTCAGTAGAGTATGGTTTTTATCAACAACCGCCTCATCTTCGTAGCCTAAATATATTTTCCCTTGCTGTTTGGCCATTATTTATTTTAATATTTCCGATTTTCCGATCAATGAAATCTATCCACTAATCCATTATTAACGAGCGAAATGTCAAATATAACTTTTTAATTGTAGGTTAGGATTCCGTTTCACGCAAAATAAGTGGAGCCGACAATAAAAACAATAGTTAAGGCTAAAGCGTCGAGGCTCGGCGCGAAATTCCATTTTTCTTGGTTTTTCGCAATATTTTCGGCTATAATGCATTCTAGGTACCTACATAGCAGTAGAAATTGCGACATCAACAATAATGAATTCACAATTGATAATTCAAACATTTGCTTAAAAATCGTTATCACCGAAGATTTTGGTGTAAATTAGTAGATTCGGCGAAAAATAACAATTTACACCTAAATCTCCTACGAGCTCAAAGCTTCCTAAGAACGCTCTTATGGTTTTGAATACCTACTTACACATTTTAATAAGTTTCAAGTTTCCATTATTTTAAGCTCACAATACAAGGGAACTAGAATCTTTTTTTAAATTAAATGAAAGAGTAGGTACCTGCCTTATGGCTGACTTTAGTGATTGTGAAGATCCCTTGTTTTAGAGTACAAATACCAGTTGTCGTCATCGAATAAGATATGGAGGCAAGCGCACAAGAACGATAGATACAATATTCTCATCAAAATAGATCGGTCTTTGTCAAGTAGCAGCATTTTTTGGCATGATGAACCTATGTTACCACGTTTTACCCAGTTTGAGAAACTATTAGTCCACTGAGTTAGACACAGGTGCGCCGTAACTGGCCTAGGTACGTACCTATTGCCACTCAATTTTTGAGGAAATTAGACGTAGGTAATATTAACTTTTGCGTTGAAGCACAAGTGTCATCGATATCACCTGATGTTGATAGGGCATGGCCATTGCGTACAAAATATGGTCCATATTGCTCCATTTGAAGTTTTCTATCAGCTATGCATAATAACCTCACACAATCAATAGATGAACACAAGTAATGGTGAAGTTCAAAGGCTACAATATGCAATAGATATGTGCAAAACAAACCCGAGACCCATTCCAATAATTTATTGATAAGTTTAGCCGTTTAGGTTGTGAAGCATACTTCGATAATATTTTTTTAAATGCAATGTCTTTACACCGGCTCTTATTATCAAAATTCACCACTTTTAAACTACTTGCTGACAACTTCAGACGAGCACAGTTATCGAACTAACTGTGAGTAGGTTTTAGAATTTTCTATGTAGGTTGCGAACTATGCCTTATTTACTTTTTCTTTTGGGTGCGGGAAATCCTCATGTAGGTAGGTATCTATCGTTTTCCACCTGGTGGGGAGGCAGCAAGGTATTTATTTATTGTTTTTTTTTTATGCACAAACAGTACAGAGACACCCTTAGTGCCTAAGACAGAGATGGTTGATCCACTCTTTCACCTGTCAGTAGCAAGTTAATTGGAAAGATCTAGTTATAGAAAACAGATTGCACGACTGATAACTATTTTATGAAATAGAATTCGCGTGTAAGCTGTTTGTATTTTTTTCTAAACCCGAGATTGTTTGACCTCATCACACTTTTTATAGAAGAAACGGCACGTAGATCAAAAAACGTTCGCCATCCCTGGCCTAAAGCATTCTGGCTAAGTTGGACTCGAACTTACTAAAAACCTAGTCACGGTAATAGGATTCGTGACATTGAGTCACCATTCCGTAAGCTCCTTTTAAACTATTTTAACCAGTAACTATCTATTCCTCATCATATAAATGGCACGGAATGAACAAAAATAAACCGGGTCACAAACATTGTCCTTGAAAATTTCTTGTTTGGGAGATAAAGAAAAAAACATTATGGTAACTAATTTAAATCAACCTACGTAATTACGAAATTATTTTCCAAATTTTCAACCAAATTTGGGGACTTACGAGCGTCTGACTTACCTAATTGATGACTGTTTCTTATGAGGACCCAAACTTGTAAAGTTCAACGACGCCCGACGTGATGTGCCTTACGCATTTGTTGAGTTATGAAATGATTTTTGAAATATAATTTGCAAAGCTTCTTAATTTAAGGATCCAATTTCAAGTAAGCGTCACCTTGTGTCTCCTGTGATTGCAGATTTTATAAATAGGCTTTTACATAAATTATGAGAGAGGGATCTTACGAGCGATTAAGCATGAAATGGTGATGAACACCATTATATGCTTAATCGCTCGGAAGATAAAGTCGGTTAAGATGTGACCAATCGAGGTGTTGATGGATCAGATGTCATAATGGAACTAGCTCAGATCAAATAAAAAGTAAAGATGGAACTTTGCGAACAAAGAAGTGAGGCCGGCTAAAACTACGCCATGCCGTCTACAACACACAATTACACGCACACATGTATTAGTTAACTACGCCTTATCTCTCTGACAAGTCTTAGCTCGACTGACAAGATAGGGCGTAATTTCGGTAGACGTATGTGCGTGTAATTGTGTGTTGTAGACGGCATGGCGTAGTTTTAGCCGGCCTCATTTCTTTGTTCGCAAAGTTCCATCTTTACTTTTTATTTGATCTGAGGGAACTAGTTAGTACCTTCTTCCCATATCATAACTGCACATAACGGCTAACGGGTACAGCGGAATCTTGCTGGAAGTGAGTCGTTTGATCATGAGAGAATTAGGTATGATAGCGTACCATATGGATCAACCATAGCTATCTAGGTACAACGTGTCATGGGCTACATAGTCACTGTAGGTAGGGAAGCGTTGATACCTTGATCCTATTGTTCTGAAAATTCGAATATCCGAATTAACTGGACTAGTGTACTACCGATACCTAGTTTCACTTTGGAAAATTAGCGTGTAATTAGATAGGTCTTTACATTCTCGTATTCTAGGTAATTCATTGGTGCTTGACAAAGAAGCCAAGGTAGGGTAGAAAGGAAATACCTAGGTCTAAGTAAGTACATTTACGTACTTATATCTCTAATCATTCGGTCCTTATAAATGGACGTCGCGTCGTCGCCTCGTTTAGTGGAGACGGAGTATTTCAAAACAATATTAATGTTTTCGCCCATTTAAAAAATATCAGTTTATTCGATTTGAGGACAATGATATGACGAGAAGAAATCACATAAGGAGCGGTCATTGCCTAAGCAAAATATAAAAGTCATTTCACGCCTGCGTGGGAGCTTCAAAGTTGTAGTAACAATACTGTTTTAGTGCAGCTCGCAGACACGAGCGAGACTCTTAACCGAAGAGTATTAAATTAAAAATAAACTAATTTATTCCGTCAATAATAAAAATGGACGCAATAAGAAAGCATTTGTTGATTTTGCTATCGGTATGTTAGCACCTCATATTCTAAACTTTAAAAATGTGTCTATGAGGTGTCACAATGTAGATAGATTTCAAATTATATTGATTTGATCTAATTTTTTCATAGATGTCCTCAATTGTGGTTCAGTTGGATGCAGTGACAGTAAATCCATCGTTGTGTCCTACTAACAAGATTGCTCCACACCGCCGTCTCGCAAGTTGGAATCAGAGCAGACCTCGAACATTGGGGCTGATATATGAGTTGCTCGGCCCCAGAAGACCACCACAAGTAGATCCTTTAAACGATTTGCAAGAACAACCCCAAGAAGATGACCCAGACGATTGCGGTGAAATAGAGGATTATGACGAAACAGATCTTAGTTCAGGTAAGTCAATATACCTACTCATACATATTTCCTATTAAAAAATTGTGTGTAAGGGTCTTCGAAAAACGACACGAAATTTTGTTGTCGTATTATCTGCCAGCCCAACATTAGAATTTTTTTTTCAAAGTAGTGGATTCGGTCCTGTTTCATATTATACTTACTGAAACTTCGTTAACTGAAGAGCAGCAAATTTTACCAGGAACTTCGCAACCTAAGAAAGTTTAACACACTGTTATTGTACGTTGAATCAGCTGATCAGATTACCATCAAACATAATAAAAAATATATAACATGTTTTAGTTACACAAGGACCTCAAAAGCGAAAAGATAAAAAAGATCGCTACTTCTATCAAAATCACAACTACGGAAGACCACCATATTATCCAGTCGCTAGCAGGCCACCATCCACGGCACATGAGAGGCCCACACGACCTCCATCCGGGTCTTATGGAATATACGGGTCGAATGTTTACCGCCCACCTGCACATCACTATCCATCAGGTAGGTAAAGGAGGCAGGACCTACTATAATCAGGCTAATGTTATAAGTCAGAACCATAACGGCAGTACAGTAAGCCCCGTCAGGGAGGAGTAGTCCACTGCCCCATCTGCCTTGCCCTTTTTGAAGGGGCCCAGCTAATGCTGGATTAAGCTCCCCTGGATTGCTGCAACCCCTGCTGCGCATAAATTGGTTTTTCGAGTCACTTATCGCGGAGTGAAATTTACAAATTACGACACCCAAGACAAGGGCGGTTAGTATTGTAGGGAGAGGACTATAAATTGTTTGCCCAAAACTAAAAATATCTGGATTATTTTCTAACCTTATAGTCACCGGTAATATAGGTACAGTAGGTACGCCGTACTTACTTAAGTACGGTCTAGTATGTTTTCTATAATATATATTTTAATAATTAGTATTTTTCTTGCAGGCCAGATTAAACCTGTGAAAGAGCACATTCAGGATAATCCCCAGGAAGCCTACAAACCAGGCCTTATAGGTGGAGCTCTTGGACACATAGTTGGGTTTGCTCCTGTGAGGCCCACAACTGCAGCAACATCACAAAATCAATTTCGTTTCCCTGAAAGTAGCTCATATACGAACAGACGCCAAAAGAAGTCTCAGCAAACAAATAAGTCTACAAATATAATTGGATCATTTGTAGACTTAATATTTAATTAAATTATTAGTTATTCAAAATCTTTGTACGTTTTTTTTGGACGGAGGTATTTATACAGCTATGTTTGCGTACCTACAAACTACAACCTTTAGGAATAAGTAGTTATACAAACATTTTTCTCAGTAACTAGTTACGTTACTAAGAAAAAAGTTGGTATAATTCAGACGAACAGATAGACGACACTTAGGTACCTTGGTACCTTCGTCCCTAATGTTAAGTTCGTTATGTTATGTTCCCTTATGGGAAGAGGTTCGGGACATCACAACACCTACATAGTTAAGAGAAAGGCCATGGTTTGAGTATTACCTTTAGAAAAATATTATATCAAGAGAAACTGTTTTTAGGGTTCCGTAGCCAAATGGCACAAAACGGAACCCTTATAGATTCGTCATGTCCGTCTGTCTGTCTGTCCGATCGTGTCACAGCCTTTTTTTTCGAAACTATAAGAACTATGCTGTTGAAACTTGGTAAGCAGATGTATTCTATGAACCGCATTAAGATTTTCAGACAAAAATATAAAAACAAACAAAAAAATTTGGGGGTTCCCCATACTTGGAACTGAAACTAAAAATTTTTTTTTCATCAAACCCATACGTGTGGGGTATCTATGGATAGGTCTTTAAAAATGATATTGAGGTTTCTAATATCATTTTTTTTCTAAACTGAACAGTTTGCGCGAGAATCACTTCCAAAGTGGTAAAATGTGTGTCCCCCCCCCTGTAACTTCTAAAATAAGAGAACGATAAAACTAAAAAAAAATATATGATGTACATTACCATGTAAACTTCCACCGAAAATTGGGTTGAACGAGATATAGTTAATAGTTTTTTTTCAATACGTCATAAACTGAATATTTTGCGTGAGAGACACTTCCAAAGTGGTAAAATGTGTGTCTCCCCCCTGTAACTTCTAAAATAAGAGGACGATAAAACTAAAAAAAATATATGATGTAGATTACCATGTAAACTCCCACCGAAAATTGGATTGGACGAGATCTAGTAAATAGTTTTTTTTTAATACGTCATAAATCGTAATGATACGGAACCCTCCGTGCGCGAGTCCGACTCGCACTTGGCCGGTTTTTTTAATTTGCTTCACTTTTTGCGTTATATCAATAGAAACAGTTTTGGTAATTTTCCTCACGTTTTGGTATTTTTCATGTATTGTGGGTGCTTTAACCCGCACTGGGCTCGCGTAGTGGATCGGAATGCCCACTTCCTCTCGCCGAGAGGAGGCCTGTGTCCCTCGGAACATAGGCTGATTATGCTATGCTTGTGAGGGCTTCTAATGCAAATAGCTAATTAAAATTAATAGTTTGGAGCCTAGGTAGGAAGTTAATACCTAAATAATATTTTGAAAACAAATGACAGTTTTATAGATTTTATTAAAAAACTTATTAATTAGAATTAAGAAAAACTGCTTTATATTTTTATGCATAAAAAAAATCTCAACGGGTTTTAGTTCGTAGTTTCTGTTGAAAGCAAACTAGTCTGACCTTCCATTGTGTTAATATAGTGTGGAATTTCAGAGGGGAGATATAGTCAATGAAAATACCAAGACGCAACCTTCAAATTTATTCATTGTCTTCGAGTACCTACTGATAAAAAAATAAGTACTTAGTGCAAAATAGTTCGCAGTCGTAGGCACACGATGTTCACCTACGTAATTGCCTAATGAGAAGCGCGTGACAAACACTAAAGCTGCGGATGTACTCGTATATGTCTATATATTTTTTTCGTTGATTTGCCTCATTAATTCATTAGAGGAATATAGGTACTATGATATCACCACATGGTGTGTGTTAAAACGTTAATCGTTTACAAGTGACACTAAAGCGCACATGTGAATTTTTAAAGTGGGTGTTGTTATCAAGTACAAAATGAATTTATTTTTAATAATAATATGGTTGACAACGATATTCTGTGCTATGGCTCAATTCGTGTATGAAGGTATGCAATTTTGTTGTTATGTTCGTTACATTCGAATCGTGTAATCGCTCGATGCTCTCGACTTGATTAAATTGTCAACAAATAAACAAAGTGAATTGAATAATGAAAGCTTTTTCACAACGATCCTGATTTTTAAGGCGCATGAGATTGGGTAGGAGTAGTCAACTACATGTTATGTTAAAAAATCATATTTAAAATAACTTTATAAGTGCAAGCGCTACAAGTTCATTGATTAATTTTAGATTTCCGGCTACTTGATAACAAGGAAACCGTTGTTCCCATATCCATTTTGCATACCTACAATACAAACTATCTGCCCTTTCCCCCTTGCCCAAAAACTTGGTATAGGGTAAGGTATACCAGAAAAAAAGAAGTCTTAAAAAACGACGGTAAGAGCATAGACATGAGTTAGATTCATGTCTGTGAGTACGAGGTACCTACTGAACTCAGTTACTGTTTACATTTACGGCATACTTTAAGATATTCGCGTTACTATAATTATTATATTATAGACCAGTAACAGTCAATACAATATATCTACCTACTTACAATTATGTTACAGAAAATCCATATGTTGAAGCATTAAAACTCAATAAGCAGTGGCATAATTTGCATGGTTTCGTTCAAGTTCGTCCAGGAGCGCATATGTTTTATTGGTTTTTTTATGCGAATGGGACAAAAGTTGATTCCAGTAGTAAACCTTTAATTATATGGATACAAGGTGGACCAGGATTTGCAGCAAGTGGTGTGGGAAACTTTGCTGAACTGGGCCCTTTTAATATGGATATGCAACCTCGTAATTATACTTGGGTACGTGTAACAACATCTATGTACATAAGTATAAATAACATCCAAGCACAACATCAAATTTATGATGAAATGATCAGATAAGTATAGCGGATGTTGCAGCCGAGATTTTTTACCAATATAAATCGTACCTGCATATCGCAAGGAACATGTTCTATTTAAGTTCTTGGTCACTAATTGGTGACAGGTGACTGCAAACGTTACTTGCCTTCACTTACTAATGGTCAGGATGATTCAGGGTCGTCGGTCGCGGTCGTTTCGTGGTCAAATTTATCTGTCCCGGTCATAATTTCAACCCGTCAAGCGCCATATTGTAGAAACAATACAAAATCTATTGTTTTATCCTCTTTAGACCACTACGTGCGTCAGTGAACTAATGTATTTATTTACCGATTAATGTAGTCACTGAACAAAATCATACATTAGGTACCGCAAACTTAGGAATACCTACATAATACAAAGGCAGTGCTTATGCAGCAGACTGTAAATGTTTAGATATGTAACAGGTACAAAAGGGAAATTAACGTCAATAGTCAATCCCATCTGCATTGAAACTCACTCACTAGCTTTGTCAATGGCTATTGCTCTCAAAACCTTATTTTTTATCAGAGGAACAACTTAAAACGTTAATATATTTTTTAAATAACGAAAAACAAGATCTCAAATTTATATCCTTATAACTACCTAATGAGTGCATTCCTTGTTATCAAAACAAGAAAAAAATAACTACTATACAACTTAGTTTTTATTTTTTAGAGTTGATGATCAACACTTACATTTTTAGGTGAATGAAAGGAACGTGTTATTCTTAGATCATCCTGTGGGTACTGGTTTCAGCTATGTTACAAACACTTCGCTATATGCAAAAACGGATCGTGAAATGGGTAAGTTCTCGGAAAAGCTAATGAAAATATTTGATAACGTGCTGTTTAAAAACTTAAATAAGTAAGTTTAAGTTCTAAGGCAGCCCTACTTGTTTTAATTCACAGCTATGGATCTTGCAAAAGCAATAAAAGTGTTCTTTAGGAGACACAGGGAGTTTCGTAAAACACCAACATATCTGTTCAGCCAAAGCTACGGCGGTAAAGTGTGTCCAAGATTAGCATTTTATTTACACACGGTACGTTTTTCTTAATTATTATGTAAATTACATTTTATATAATAACCATTTTAAATGTTTAGTAAATGAATTATACAATTATTAAGAACCTAACCTGCAAAAAAACTTCAACACATACGAGCTCTCCCAAACTTTGCGAAGCATTTGAGCCTAGAATAATGAGGCATTAGGTAGGTACTAAACCAAATAATTTATTTTTTGTATCTTTGCAAAGATTAATTTGTGAATATATTAGACGTTGTGGACAAAGAATAGGTAGTTAATATTCACTATTATTTTACAGGCGATTGAAAAGAAAAGTTTGAAAATGAATCTAAAAGGAATCGGAATTGGAGGTGGTTGGGTAGATCCCAAGGAGAGCATTTTAGTGCAGCCGGATTTTTTGTATCTATCGGTATGTTTAATTGTTATACGAAGTTACTTTTCCCTTAAGGCTAAAGCGTCGCGGTTGGGCGCGAAATTGACATTTTTCTTGGTTTTTCGCAATTTTTCGGCTGTTACACATTCTAGGTACCTACATGGCAATAGAAATTACGACATCAACAATAACTTATTCACAATTTAGTATTAAAACTGTTGCTTAAAAATTGCTATCGTAGGAGATTTAGGTGTAAATTGTAATTTTTCGCCGAATCCACTATTTTACACCAAAATCTTCAAGGATAACAAGGCTGCAAAGACAAAAGACATTAACCCGTTATTAAAAAAAATGTCGAAATACTAAATACGAAATAGGTATTGAAAAAAGGATTAATAAGTTACACTCACCGTATCAGTATCGGTATAGTTTAAGGAAGTCCAAAAGGATAGAGAAGTGAAATAATTCGATAATGATTTTTCAGGGGGCGATAGACCGAAATTTGTATTTGAAGTCGTCAAAGATAGCTAAGAAGCTTGCCCGAAATATAGAAGCACAAGAATATTTCTCAGCGGATGTTTTAGATGACATTTTGTTCAGTTATTACAACGAAGACGGAGAATTGAACTTTAATAATGTGTATGCTCCTAGTCCTTATCCAGACCTTGAAGAACTAAATAAGAAGATAAACAGATATGTAAAGCCCACATTGGGCAGAGTGAACCAGACAACTCTATGGTCGTATTTATCAATCGGCGCCTACCAAAGTTTAAAGCATAGCTTTCTTGTTCCATCAGTATCATTCTGTATGTACCTTACTATTTGACGATTTTTTTAAATCGAGTTGGTAACCCGTTATAAGAATCTGTACAATAACTTCATTTACAATTGAATAGTTTGATTATCCTATTAATTTGTAAGTAGCAGCGTGCTGATGTTGAAATTGAGGACACAGTTATTTGAAAAAAAAAACACGCAAGAAGATACTTCTCGGATTAGGTAGATCAGGATGTTGTAAATTAACACGCAGATTTCTAGCAATGAAAGCGAGTTTTAAATGGGAGTGGTGAGCTACCTCAAATTAATACTAATTTCGAGTTTTATTATTCCAGTAGAAGCCCTTTTGGATAATACTAAATTGAAGATTGCAATTTATAATGGAAACCTTGATGTTGTTACTCCTTTGGGCGGTAAGGTTAATCAAATATATTAAACAGATGTGTACAATTTTCATTTTAATAATGAAAATTGTACACATCTGTTTATGGAAGGGCTATGATATTTTGAAGAATTTTGTCTTAATTAAGTACTTTGTGTCACATAAGGCAATCTAACCTATAAGCTTTCTCATTAGGTTCATAGATTCTATTACAAGTATTTAACGAGTTGACCTGACGGACACTTTCCTGTCCAAATTTCAACAAATTCAGAGAAAAAAGCATTTTCAGTTATTCCCAAAATTTCTATTTTATCGGGCAGATATCAAAAAAACCTTGCCAAATTGGTCTAGCTGTTCTTAAATGATGCGGTTACTTACGAATAGCAGTTATTTTTAAATTTTTATAGAAGACTGGTAGATCATAAATTATTTTACATCCCGTAGGTGCCTCCAACTGGGTCCACAAATTAAAATGGCACGGTTCTGCTGATTTTGCTAATGCAACAAGACGACCGATACGGGGAAGCGGGAACGGGTATTATAAAGAGATGAAAAGATTAAGCTTTTGGTGGGTCTTTGGAGCTGGTCATTGGGTAAGATAACTATGTCAAAATAATGTCAAAGGAGTAATCAAAGTGTATAGTAAATGATGAAGCCAAAATCTACCACGCTGTTCTAGTGTTGGTTGACTTGGCACAAGAACAGTTTCCGTTTTATGTCGTTCTGGGTTTATCCGCTCGTAATAAGTTTTAAATTATGGACGATAAAATGATGTTATTTTTGGTTTTACAGCAGTTCAAAAGATATATTATTTTTTCAGTTTTCATAGATCTTATGAGTCTTTTGTTATTTTAGATACCAGAAGAAAATCCTGAAGCTATGGGACACATACTGGATTATGTCATGGCAGAAGATGTTGCCGAGTCATCAAATTAAGAACCTTCATGTCTCCCCTAAGAAGGCAAAATTTGTATATGGATACTATATGGTATCCAGATATGGTTTTGGTTTATAAAAGGCTAGCATGGACATGGTTTACGGAACAGAAATGTTAAATGCATAACCAACAAGATAATTAGGAAATATCTTGTTTAAAAACTAGCTCGTTTAAATGAAAAAATAATATCACGTTACTACGTTAGATTATTATACTATGTTAGATTATTTTAATCGATGTTAGATTTATTTTAATCATTCCCATATTAGCTATGAACAGGAATTTTATCTGTTTGTTATATGTATTATGAGAAAAAGAATTTAGTTATTGTAATTTTGATTAGGTACATCGTTCATCTACAACTACCTTGTTGTTTTTTGGCGTGATAAGTTTAACACCTGATAATCGAAAAAATCTTTAATTAGTAAAAAAAAATATGCTTTTCGTTATAGATCGTTGTATGATGAGTTCTTAATTTATGCTATGAATTGGCTTTGGTCAGTAATTTCAAAATAAACGTCGTGAAGTTATACTTCGTTCTTAAAAAAAAAGATATCACAAATAGTGATTGTTACGTATGTATTTTTGAATGAAATGCTGTGTTGAAATGAAAATCAAAATGCATTTGAAATTCAGTTATTTTTATAATGTCCAGATTACGTATTCATAATTATTATACAAACAATAATATTATATGTACAATATTAATTATGTTTATTTTGATAACATTTATATACTAAAATAAAATATACACACTCATATTAACTAATCCACACTAACAATTTCATTAATGGTCTATTGAGAACAATAAATGTTGGGTAAACTGTTTCTAAACTTTTAAATAATTTATATTTAGCCACAAAGTTTTGACATTATTTAGCAGAAAGAAATACAATCAATAACAATTATTTTAATAAAAGCAGTCTTTTAACTGAGGGCAGCTTGTTATTTAATTAAAACCTACTAAATACGATACTTTAATAGCGCACAGATTTTTTCACCGCTTCTTTTGATTATCTTTAAATTAGGCATGCTAAATTATTTTTCCACATTAAATTCGATTACATTTTTAAATTCGTACCATAGTATTAAAACTCTAATTGCATTGCATACCAATAACGTCAACGGTTTGAATTTATGTAAATATAATAAAAATATTACCACGATTTATATGAAAATTGTACGAATTACATAATTATAATTGATTTATTTATCACATAACAAGGAATAATCATATTGTTTTGTACTAAAAACCTTGGCGATTAAGGTTAAGGCCATGGAACATCATATTTTATAAACAATAAACAGGCACGTTGATAATAATGTTAGTATAGTACTTAAAACCATATTTTGTTCTCATTGTTCTTTATTATTTACTAGAACGATCTTGCTTAGTCATTGGTGTGTTACCCGTGTAAGTTATTGTATGATTAAATATATTTTTTAAGTAAACTGAAACTGAATGAAAGTCAGGATTAATAGGCTTATTAGAAAGCCATGGGTTTTGAAATAAATTAGGTACTGAGTGCTACCTCATTATTATTTTTATGAACTTACAAGTTTAGTTGTTTTTTACTGTTATCAAGGATTCGTCACTCTGTTATTACTATAATTTGATCTTTGGAAGTTCTTTATTCCATTGAGGATTCTAATTTTTTTTTGCATTTAAAAGGCTTTTCTAAACTATAATGATTCCTATATGATTTATTATATTTCATTTCATTTGTAACATTCACAATACAACAATAACAAATATGTGTATTGAAGTGTAATATCAGTCTTAAAACCAGCAGTATCCAACAAACAATAACGAAAATGTGTGCGGTCTTTTATTTGTAAAATTTTCGTAGGCTAAAAACATTATGTTCTTCGAGCACTTATAAGGGGTTCAAATTGACCATTATTTTGTTAATGAAAATGTAAAAGTAAAATGTGCAATAGATATTGTAAATTATTGTATTTTTGTGTGTGCAAGATATTTGTTTCTGTACGTTAAAATACTTTTTATATACTATTTATTGGTTTTACTTTTTATAAATAAGTAAAAATAAATAAGAACCTCAAAAGTAACTGCCTGTTTCGATGTTGTATATTGCAGTCTCTTTTTGGTCAATTCGAATAAATATTATAATTCTAAAACCGTATTTACCTACTACGTTAGTCTGACTTCAGCGTAACAGGCATCGCAAACTCGTACGGGCTTGGTGTTGCCAGCTAATGCGACTGTTTTGTCGCTGCAAGAGGCGCAGAATATATGGCCACAACGACGGCAGTGGTGCTGCAAAAAAAAACATACCATCACGCCTGTATTCCCCGAAGGGTTAGGCAGAGGTGTACTTAATGTACACCCACAGTTCGCCGGTATGTTTTAGGTCCCATGTAATAGGGGGCGACCCTATTGCCATTCACCGGGCACAAATCCAGACTCCGAGCTGCTACTGAGAATTTCATAGAAAAACCCAATAACACTTTGCTCGACCTGGGGATCGAACCCAAGACCTCTAGCGTAGCAGTCGCGCTTGGAACCACTAGACTAACGAGGCAGTCACTAGACTAACGAGGCAGTCAAAAAAATTAAAATAATTGTACCATTGATTGTAAAAAAAAACCAGTGATCTAAGGATGGGATTCAAAATTGTTTATTATTAGTGCGCAATTAAGCCGTACATCCAAAATGTACGTTTACATAACCCATAAAAAAACCAGTGACATCAATTTCTTAAAATAGTTTCGAACTTTATGCGTTACCATATACATATTACCATATACTATCACGAGCGTATTCCCCGTAGCCTGAAGCGTTAGCCAGATTCTAACGAACTCCAATGTTATAGGGGGCGACTGGCGAGCCTATTGTCATTAACAAACGTAATCTCCGAGCCACTTGTTTCTCATAGAAAAATCTTAATATAACCTTGCTCGACCTGGGAATCGAACCTAGGACCTCATGTATAGCAGCCAGCTTTCAACCACATCAGCAATGAGGTAGTTTGGCGGCAGTAGGAAATGTCCGCTGCATTTTGCATAATATTATATAACTAGCTAGCCCATGACATCGTCTGCATGGACTTCAGAATACGATAGTTGACTGTATGCTGTCACAAAATTTAAATTGGGTAAAAAATTAAGAAGTTATAAACATTTTAATTTTATGCTATACACTCTCTGTATAGCATAAAATAAATAAATCGGCTTGTGACATCACAAACCGATATGTCGTATAAATTCTATACTATCGGTAATTTGGCCTCGCACCCTATAACATGGGACCCAAACATACCGGCGAAATGTGGGTGTACATTAGTACACTCTCTACCCCGTCGGGGAATACAGCCGTGATGGTATGTTGGTATGTAATTTGGCAGGAAATGGACAGAACATCCTCTCTCAATCCCTACCAAGAATTTATAGCGCTTATATCTTTGAACTTCATTTTTCGACCGTTGACCCAGTTGCCTAAAGAGAGCCGCCTCAGATGTAACTCGAGGCACTTGGCTATACAGCCATTAAAATGACTATTATTACTATGATGTGTTAGAACTTACTTTCCGCCTAGCAATTGAGAACTCTTTGGCGCACGCGGTACAGGCCGTGGCGTCTTTGTCGTGGGTCCACGTCGGCGATTCCTCAACGGTTTGCGCCTCCTTCTCTAGCAATTCCGCTAGCTGTAGTTTATTCTCACTCAGAGTTGCACCTACTTCTTCTAGAGTTTTCTGTGCTTCAATGTATTGTGTTTTTAAAACGTGCTGCTCTTCTTGTAGAGCAAGATATTTCTGTAATGCGGTGAAAGAAAGTTTAACGGACGGCGGGGATCTTTGTTTGGTAAGGTGCCATTCATCAATTACGCAAAACTATTTTTGCCAGTTTTAGACCCCTTCGCCCCTATGTAAGAAATATCCTTTGAAGGCTTATACCCAACACTATACATACAAAGATCACATCTTGTCACTTTTAGGGGGATTTAATTTAAAGTCTTCATAACAGATAACGTTATCATTTCAATGAGTCAGTATTAAACATGTGTTGTGCGTTGTTTACCTGGCCTATCGATTTGAGAGATTCCACTTCTTGTGTCAACATTGATATCTTATCGCGATCCCGCATCATCGATTCCTATTAAACATTCATTAATATTAATTGGGTAAGTAATGAGGAAGTTATTATTTGATGATAATTGAAAAAAACACAGAAATGTCATGCACGAAGGCTCGGCTTTTAATGGTATTGCATCCAATAGGTAAGTTGTTATTATTTATGCATCGGTGTTTGTTAGCATCTGTTATCAAGTAACTCATGAAAGAAGTGGCTAATATGGTACCAGTACTTGGTGCCTTAATTAATTTCTAAAACTTCCCACACGTGGACTATCGATATCTCATCCCATATGGTAACCAATTTTTTCTTTGTTTAATCGCAGCAATTCGTTGCAATACCATTCATCTGATTACGTTGAACCTTTGATACGTTTACAAAACAGTTTGCGTCATGAACATATTAAAAAAAGATAAGAGTCTTAATAAAATGAGGAAACTAATATATAGAATAAAAAAAACACATTTCAAGTGTAAGTTTTATAAATGAATTAAGTCACTCTGTAATACGTGTTTTTTAAATAAATGTGTTTTCATAAAATCAAGAACGGTGCTTACTTGTAAAGAGACCCTCCACTCCCGTTCTATCCTAAGGTCCCCCTCCGCCGCCACGGCTCTAGTCTCTGCGGCGGCCGCCTTCTGCCCCAGAGAGCGAGCACTGTCTTCTAAACTCTTCCTAGCTAACTTATCTTCTTGCAACCTATTCAGTGTGCACATATCTTAGACATGAGTTCATTTGTTTGCAATATTAACCACACAGTGTAGGTGACTACCTAGATCTAAATCTTCAGTGTAATGTATACAGGTTTTTTTTAGGTGTATTCAGGAAATAGCTTAGGCCCACAACTATGTGTTTCAGGTAATAATATATTGATACAGATACATGTTATTTAAATTTTTGTTAACTACGGACGGTGTTATCGAATATTAATTTCTGAATTGTAAGTGCCCAAGTAGAGTTATTGACGTTTTTTAATTGAGATTCAGGCATAAACTGGACATTCCAGTTTATTCAATGCCTGAAACTAAATTATTCACAGGCTTTCCACATGTATAAAGTGATAAGTTCAATCATAATATTCATATGCTACGCAAAGAAAAAATAAATTCTGATATTTATCAATTCGACAAACTGATGATAAACATTAATGACAAGAACAATTGAAATGAATCGAGTGTTGTATTATTTATATTATTATAAATTCCAGGAATATCCTACAAACGCTTAGTGTGTTAGTATGTATCACAATCAAGGTATTGTTTAGTCACACAAAAGCATGCAAACATAGGAGTGAGATTGATAATGGCAAACCTACACAATAAACATAAAATTAAAACAAGCAAGTCCATTGGATTCCAAGTTCAATAAAATGCAGAATGCGACTGAATATGCTTTATTATAAATAAGGCTTTTACACAACTACCGCCTCATAATTACAAAAAGATGTAAAAGAAATATCTAAATTATTGATTTTTAACATTTGCTGCTAGATATAACGAGCACAATATTTGTATACAATTATAACATTTCAAGATTTCAAGCATATGTAGCTACCCAAAGGAAATGAGATCAGATACCTTTATAAAGAAATAATGAAACATCTCTATACAATGTTACTTTTATAATATTTACTGGGAAAGTATACAAAATACCAATCTCTTTATTAGTACTACCAAATCCTCTCACTCACTATTCTACTAATACAGGTACTTGCAATTAGTTTTGTTACAATAATATAATTAAAGGTAATCATTATACGTAAATTTCAATTAAAGTAAATAACAAATGTTTAACTCAGTGCAATATCCTTAACATCACCTAAACAAGATTTTGTTTGTGAGATTAAAATTATTAACAAATCTTAAATTAAAATAACTATAATAAAATAAAAAATCTAATACAAACTTAATACGAATTAACATAATCGTACAATCGGATATTCGGTTTAATCACAGCAAGTAAGCCAAAGCAACAGTAGCATTACGTTTAATTTAACAATAATGATCACTGTCATACGATCGATCACTTTATAGTTATAACAAAATACTGATTTTTACAATCACTAAGTTCATTGTGAGGGTTTGCCAATATCGAGCGAATAGAAAGAGTTGCCGCTAGTTGACACACGCAAGCTGTGCATTGCTCACACCTAAGTGCGTTCGAGTACGATATGTCAAGCGTTTAATTTACATAAATCAGCGAAATATTTATTATCCAGGCACTCTTTCGATCCTTTAGGATGAGCGCAGGCCGTAACCCGCCTGATGCGATGACATAGTAAAAATTAGTAAAACCTACTTCTCATCGAGTTGATGTATGGTGCTGCCCATTGATTCAGTCTTTGCTTCCAATTTGGCTATTAGCTCTGTTTTATGTTTCAAGGAACTTTCACATTCCTAAAACAAGGCCAATACAGTTTAGCTGCATAAAATGTCAACCCGTTCTAGTGGAAGTAACATTATTTTTGTTAATTAAGCAGATAACTACACGAGATAAGCTGTTGTTAAGAGTTCATACATGTAGATTTAATTTATCCTGTGTTTAATACAGTGACCATATCATGAATTCAAACATTATGATCATAATACATACTATAATTTTATAACCATCAGATTATCCTCCAGATAATTGATATCACCATATTGTTAGCATGTTTTAGTACTTAATACATTAGTAATTATCTAGGTAACAGGAAACACCACCACAATTATTTTTAACAATTTTATTTACAGTAGTGAATTAATTCATAATAATGAAGTCTACTCCGCGATTTGACTTGCCGTTTTGTCTCTAATATTACACTTACGAAAAGGTGGTATTTCCTGGAGATTCAGTTTTTTATGAGGCGGGCCTTCATCCTTAGACTTTGTACCCTTTTGTGCATTACTTTGTGCTTTCAGTTTCTCTAACTTTTCACCTAGATTATGTTCATTAGTAGTGGGAGATCTTAGAGCTTTGACTAAGTCATTATCGGGTCCTAGGAAGTGGTTATATTTCTCAAGGTTGTGGAGTATTTTGCCAATTTGTTCGGCCTTCCCCTGGAGCCTCGACACCATTTCGCCCTTCTGCGTCAGTTCCATCTCGCATTCCTTCCGTACGACAATCGCGGCATTGTGAATACAGCATGGTATTAGTATATATATAATATTTTAAAATATTAGCAGGCTTGGTTAGTGAATCATAATAAACAAAAAATTAAACAAGATATAAAGCAAAAAGTACGAATATATACGTATCGTTAGAGGGTTAAAAACATACAAGTAATATTACAAACAATACAATACAAAGGTTTAAAGACAAAGAGGCTTATTTATCAAATTGGTGAGAATAATGAATGCATGGGCGGGTATCAAGCAGTGTTAGATGGAGCACCCACGCTCGAGAAGCGACCTTCGCGGTTCATCGTCTTTGTTAAATCTCATCACTACACAGTTCACACAAGAATATTGTGCTAAAATTGTGTGAACCGCTGTGCACTATAACGAGAATATTTTTGACATTTGCGAGTCGAAAGTCGTTAATTCACTTGTATTGATCATCAACAGACCATGAAGTACAAATTTAGAAACTCCAGCAACGATTGACGCAACAAGCGCGAGTGTTTGATCAACCAGTGGTAACATAGTTAAGGGTACAAAATCCTAAAAGATTGTAACAACATGCTTTTTAATGAACTACGAGTAAATAACTCACCTGTAATTTTTTGTACATCTCTAGGTTGATCAGTTTTATATCGTCGAGTTGTCTTCTCAACGATATAATAGTGTCTTGTTTATCGTGTATATCTTTCTCTAGTAATTTCATAGCCACCTCCATTTCTGCTTTAAGTGAAATCTGAAGAAGAAATTTTAGATCGTTATTGTAAATGTAGGCTATTCGCTGTGAATACAATTAAAACATCAAGAGTATCTTTTACGTAATTTACTTCTCCAGCTATCAAAATTATAATTGCGTAACGAAATAGTTATTGTGTTCCGACTACTACAGTATCGTATCGGGTTACAATAGCCATTGCATACGACCTTGACTTTAGTCCAAGCAGACAGTTATAAAATCTCTTTGTTGAAGCAACGTTACATACTTAAATTAAGGTATACCTGCAAATCTAATTCCCTCTGTAGTTCTAAATATTTCTTTCTCTCCTCCTCTAACATTTTTCCCGCCTCACTATCATTTTTGGATTTATCAGAGGTAGTGCTTTTCACACTACGTTTTTCCTGAAAAATAATAGTGACATAATTTCAGACGAAAGCTGCGTTAACTTATTAGCACTATATATGTATACACGTTGTTTTTATTTTCATTAGTTAAACCACGGAGTCGTAATACTATATTTAGAATTGTTGTTTTTCTTTTTACTTATTTCTAAACCATCTGATCTGAAATGTGTTGCATTATCCTTTGAAATAAAGTGTAGGTACTTATGTATGCATGTAACATAATCATAACTACGCGAATCTACTGACATAAGTATCTACTTACCATTAAAGCAAGTAATCTAATACCTTTTTAAATAAGGAAAATATATTATGTATCTTAGTTAAGGAAAAACCGAGTATTTAAGGGTTCTGTGATTGTACTCGGTTATTAAAATTTGTTGTTTACCAAACCGTTTAGAAAAGTTTTAGTTAATAATATGGTATAATTAGGTGACTATGTAAAGTGAATGTTATTGTGTATAATCAAAATGTATTGTATCAATTTATCTTCGACAGGCTTCCCTGATAAAAGTGTAATTCATAAAAAGTCTTACCTCTTCATCAGACTGCAATTCCGTCACTTTCATCCTTGTATCTTTGGTTATATCTTGCCCTGCACAAAAATGCACGTGCTTAACAATTTACAAATAAACACAGACTGCGGCGTGATCTATTTACACCGCCGTATAAATAACTCACAGGATTTCCCCCAAAAGGTTTGTTTAGTTTGATTTTTTGCTGTTGAGTTGCCCATTAATGTAGAGGTATACCGCATAACGGTGGAACTTCGTGGTTAAATAATAACTGACTAAAATAATATACTGACGCGGGCGACAGGTCCGGCATACTAATGCCTACTAAGCGTTACAATGGAAGCTGACTCATCGCTGCAAGGTGTCTTATCTGTACGATTTTCTATTATAATTATTCGCGCAATGATTTTGATGGTAAACACCGATGATCGCGAGGAGGTTCCTTTTCCGCTTTTATGTGATAGTGGCAACGCACATTTAGACAGCGCAGCGTTGTGATTTTTTTATCAATAAGTCTAAATTATGCTTTGAAAATACATTGAAATTACATCTATTTATTAGTAGTTTCGTACTGACAGGACTTTCGAATAGGTACTTTTCTCTATCAATTATATTCTATAAATAAAAGTCTCGGTCTTGTCAGTATTTAGGCATAATAATTTGTTTTATTTGTAGAGGCTAAACACTCATAGAATACATGAATACAAAATTAATTGTTAATATGCATCATTTCATCATGCATATTAACAATGAATTGACTTACTAACGTAAGAGTATTTTTTATAAACATTTTATGTATCGTGTATAACTTACCCAGCGCATGTTTAAGTTGATTGTTTTCCTCAACTAACTGAATCATTGTGTTTTTGGAGATCGCTAAGTCCTCCTTCATTAGGGCATTGGTCGTTGTCAAACTTTCGACCTTGGCTTGAAGGTTCGCTACTGTTGCGCTAAAAATAAGTATATTATTCATAATATTATTTTGTAAGAGCAACATACAACAATATACCTACATATATTTGTGTTCCCGCAGGAAGCGTAAAAAGTGACTACGATACGAGAGAAATAAATGATAATACAGTGTTCATAATATGCAATTAATACGTTTACTACATTAAGGAAAGGAGGATTACCTACTTAGGAATGGTATATTCGTAATAGATGTGTATTATCGTGATTCAATCCATCATGGGCTTATAACCTGAATTCTTATTTCGAATTATTAATTGAATTCTTATTCTGAATCGATTTTACATTACGATAAGTCCTAAGAAGAAATCTAAAAAATACACAAGTTATATATACCTAAGAACTTACTGAAACTCAAGCTGTAAAAGTAATGATAAAACATTCATAGACAGCATAAATCATTGTTATTCCAAGAAGGTACATGAAAGTTAAATGAATACAAACTTGCATAGTGCAAGCAAAATTAATGAAGTAATTTACTAATGAGGCACATTCACTAATAGAACAATACCTCGTAGAAAACTATTCTTCAAAAGAAGACATTATACTGCCTAGGTTAACGACCGTGAGAACTTTATAACAATAGACTAACAATAGATACGAAACTTACTTGAGATGTCGGTTGAGCTCCTCGATATAATTTTTCTGGTCTAGCATTGTGTTGATATGGCGTTGCTTCGGTTCCGAATCACCGTTGTTTCCATTGCCGGCAAGATCGTTCGAAGAGTTGCTCCCACGTAAGTAAAGCGAGAAATCTATAACGCCTTGTTGACTGTCTAAGTCTTCTTCCTGTGTTTATCACGAATTTGGTGTTAAGGAATACGAATAAAGTTCAGTTAGAATAAATATAACCTATAAGAAGAAGAGAAGAAATATATCGTATAAAAAAAAACAAATTCTATTTACCTTCACACACAAGTTACAATCTACTACATTCAAGCCGACCAGTAGTCCAGTAATAATGACAGCTTCTTCGTTTAGCATTAGAGCATGAGGTTCGAAATATTCTTCCAAGGTGTCTTCACGGTGTTCTAGAAGAATACGTAGATAGTCAGCTAGCCTTTTCTGCATCAAGGCCAGTCTTAGCCAAGCTCGAGCACGACCCATGGCGGTCCTAAAAAATCGCGAAGTTTTTAAATCTCCCGTTGATACTATATGGTCATTACGCTCGAATTATAATAATTATACTATTGGACGAAATGTGTACTTTTGGTGTTGAAATATACAGATTTTCGTGAAAAAACAATAGTTTTTCTTGTCGTTCGTTTATGTATAGAGATTACTTTATTTCCTTAATTGGGAATTTAAAAAAGTTTTAGGGCAACATTTGGCTGTTATCCTATGCAAATCGTGTATAATAGCGATATTAAGTAAAAGACAAAATGTAAAGTATACCAAGATTATTTACTTATACAAGACATTAAGATATTCTTACTTGACAGTGGGAAGGTCCCTGACACTCGCCGTAATGTCAGCGGCTTCTGGTGAATACTTCTCGACCATTTGCAATATGTCCCACAGCTCTTTTTTCGGACCAAGTAAACCCTGGAAATGTATCTAATAAGTACTGATACCTACAGTTATTTGAATTTTGAAACTTGTTTGATAAAAAGTAAGGAAGGTGCTAGGTATATTAAGTGCTAAAGTACATAGGTGCTAGATATATTAAGTTTAATACCTTATGATTTTTTAACAAAATTACTCTAGAATCAATTTGTTACAAGTTTTGTCAATCTTTGTAATTACCTTTTTCGGTTTAAGTCCATGACGCATTACATGCTCGAGGACGATGAAAAAGTGATGCAGTGGCACGTGATCACTATCAAGCATTCGACCATACCGGAGTGATTGTTCGATCAGCTCCTTCACTATCAGTTTCGAGATGTTCACAAGGTTGCTGCGTTCGATCACAACAGGATCGCGAGCTACAACAAATTCCAATACTTAGTTTATATTTCCACTTTTATTTACTTACTGAATTGATTTAGTAGATAAAATTACCCATCAAAGTATTCATGGGATCCTCAGGTGAAGTAATGCTTTGGGCAGATGGGCGATGAAAGGAATCCTGCATTTCCATATCGTGCAGTTCCTTCAAGCAGAGCCACTCGCCGTCGACAGAGACGCGAAAATTGCACAGGTAGATAGTATCCTGCGCGCCGGCCATGTCACCGTCTGGGTTGCCGTCACCCTGATGTTGAATGGCCGATGGAATGCCTAATTCAGGCAAGGGATCCACCCCATGAACCGCGGCAAGCGAACGCATAATAAAGCGGCAAATAAACTATCAAGCGAAACAATCAACAATGTCACGTGAATTTTGTTCACCCTCTTATATTCATTTCACACGATGCGCAACTCTGAAGGTCAAATTGAATAGTGTTTATCACTGGTTAACCACAACAACGAATAGGTAGTGTAGGTCTCTATTTAATAAAGAAAATTAACTTTCTTTTATATAATATCGTTACGCACGAAATTTTCACGAACAACTGTATGAGCAATATGGTTTTTCCAGTGCGCCGAGAATATATTGATTTCACGGCCAACAGTACCTTCTACCTTCACTATCGGAAAAATCAATACTCTGCGTACAAACTGCCATCTATACCAAAAGTGAGAAAGCTTGTACGAATACAAAAACGGTGAAGCAGAGATGACTGCCAGCTTTGTCTGTTGTAAACGAGTAAACGTATTATAGTCATATGAACCGCGGAAAGATGTAGCTGTTTAAATTAATGGGCGTAAATTATGTCGGTATATTTTTATGCATGTCTAATAATTATTCAGATAGTAGTTTTGATTTTGGTTATAAACAGCCGCACAGAAGAATACTTTTGTGTTTGAAGCAATTAAATATCTATTATAGACATAGGGGATGGTATATAAAATACTCAACTTTCAAGAGAAGTCTTTGAAAACCATGATCGAAAGGTTTATTCTTTACGTAGGCTAACCATTCGCTTGTCTCTGAAATTACTCTTAATCTGATGTCTCAATGTAGGAATTTATACAATTTATGTAGGTATAATATCAATAAAGTTTTCGTGCTTTTAAAAACCAATGACGAGTGGTCATTCCATAACCAAATGGGTTTTTTGGTGCGTAATACGGTGCGTATTGTCGTATTCGGCGACAATAGCCATAATTTAGAGCAGTCTTCACCAACTGTCATCATCCTCATGTCATTGGTGAATAACAAGATTGGAGACTGTAGTTGTAGTCTTTACATCTAAAATAAAGAATCAAGGGTCCAAGTACCAATCCTTGGGGAACACCACTAAGTACCGTTAAGCTGTGGATAGTGTATTACCAAATCATAAACAGTATGTCCTGCCAGATATAAGCTAATCCAGGATTGTATGTTACTAAATATTGCCAAATGTTCTAAATTTATGAAGATTTAAGATGCTGCAGAGGAATGCAGTCAAATGCTTTTTTATAGTTGACTCAATTATACCCTTCATGTTGACTTCTGAATTATTAATTGACATACATACAATCTCTGCATGGAACAAGTATTTGTGTGGCCATTTGTGAGTTAGATTACCTTACTACCAGGTTGTATTTCTGGGCCATTCCAATAACCAAAGAATATACTGGCTATGAGGCTTCTAAGGCTTCATAGGCTACTGGCTACCATTCACAGTTATTGTCATAGTCTTAGTACACACATAGATAGCTCACTTTTGATACATTCATGAACATTCATGATCTTATGTTATGGGTCCAGTTGTGGCACATCTATAATGCCAAGGAACCTGTAGCGGGTCCGCTAATAAAGTGTATTTTGTCATAGCATATGAGCTACAAAAAGTGTGGAGGTGGCATATGTGTTAACATGCTCACCTCGGGCACAAAGGGGGTGTATAAATTTTTTAGGAATTTCATTTATCCATAGTCTGACCATATAAATTATTGTTCTATTAGAACTCTCATTGAACCAAGTAAAATACAATACAATTGCAGTAGAAATGCTACTTTGGAGTAAAATTACACATATACTGCTACACTTATCAAGCATATCAGTGCATATTAATGATATAGTACTGCACTGTAAGCAAGGTTGAAAAATATGAATGTATTTATAGAGTAGAGATTAGCCTTGCAAAATGATATCATTTTTAAATTAAGAGATTCCACTGAGTATTAAATAGAAAAAATAAACAACAGCACATAATCTGGGAATCAAACTTAGGGTCTCTACTGTAGCAGTACTTAGTATCACTAGACTAATGAGGCAGTTCATTAATTCTTAATAAGTATTTATTTTTAATTTTGTATTTAAACATAATATAAGAATCTATCTATGTTTCCTTTGACTTGGACTGATTGTCAAGATTGATATTGATGAAATTTTTATTTTAACCCAGCAAGTGATTGTCTATTGTAGCGATCAGGTAAAAAAACAGAAAATGCTGGTCGAGCCGCAGGGCACAGATAGTAAACATAAAATTAAGTGTGTAGGTAGGTCTTTAGATGAAAGAGTTTGTATGCAAGAACATAGTTCCCGTCACGTTACACCACAACAAACATACAAATTGTTAGCCAGATTACTGGTTTCAATATCGATTCTGTTTTTCTTATAATAAAGTGAAGTTAACATAGCGCATTTTCCTATGAATTTAAAGTCAGGGAGGCACCGCTAATAGAAGTAAAATAGGCAAGGTATTTACAAAAATAACACTTACTTTTCGAACTGTAATAGTAGGATTTGTATGGCCTGGATATCATAAGTTCCGGCCATTTGTCCTCCCTGGCTGAAGAAACGGACGGAGACCTGTCGAAGAGCTGGGATTTCACTGAAGATGTCGACGTCGCTGGTGAAACTTCAACATCTTTTTCCTTAGAAGAAGCCATGATTTTAATTACAATTTATCACTTTTAAAAACATTTCGAGCAAAATACAACAAAAAGTATGTAAACGCGTCAGTGTTATGTCACTTGAGTCAGTGTCAATTGTCAATATTATAATTGTCAATGTCATGTAAAATTTAATGTGTTGTCAGGAGGATTAAATATGTAGCTTTTAATAGGTAGTTTTTACAATTTGATAATGTTATATTCAGCCGTCATCGGCTACGGCAGCCTAGAGGCGTTCCATAGTTAAACTGTCTACATTTATGTACAGTCGCCAGCAGGTACAGTTTGTTCGAAATAAGTAAGCCGATCGGAAGTTATCTGCAAGTGGTTTAGAAGTGGTAAATTTTAGTAGAAAGAGTCGGTGTAAAGCTAATTAGAGGCGTATATGTTTCACATTTCTAATGATTTTGTTAATTAATTTCGATATTTATGTATTAAAACACTTAATTAAACGTTTTTATCACCGCGGTAGTTCGGAATGGCTAACTTCCGATCGGCTTACTTATTTCGAGCAAACTGTAGTAAATAGCCTAGTGATATGACCGTTGGACTGCCAAGTCAAAGGTCTCGAGTTCGAATCCAAGGCACGCACCTCTAACTTTTCGAAGTTATGTGCGTATTAATAATTAATTATCACGCGCTTAAACGGTGAAGGAAAACATCGTGAGGAAACCTGCATGCCTGAGAGATTTTCTTGACGGCATGTGAAGTCTGCCAACCCGCAGTAGGTTAGCGTGGCGGACTATAGCCTAATCCCTCTCGTATTGAGAGGAGACCCGTGCCCAGCAGTGGGACAATGTAATGGGTTGATGATGATGAAGGGGTACAAATGCAACACAATTTAAGCATTATATTCGCTTCTGTTAGATCTTTGCAAGTGCTTTGCCGTCTAGAATGCTTTCATGTTAAAAATAACACCAACTCATTACTGTGGGTACTGCTGCTAGGCTTTAGTCTATAGGCACCTAATCCACCGCTAGCATAGTATTCTACAGACTTAACCTTGTATGCACCAGATTTTTATGGAGTCCAGGTTTATTATTTTACCCATGTGTTTTTTTTTGTATTCACCTAAGTACTCTTGTCGGTTTAATGCCTTTTGTTGTCTTCTTTATGTTATCTCATAGTATGAATTTATGTAGCATAAATTATTTAATATTAATGGGAACCTTTTTGCTTTTATAATATAGCAATCGATAATTTGTTTGTCATCAATAACGTCAGAGTCAATTGAAACGATTTCATTGCTACGACGAACAGAAATAAAAAGATTTTATAGATCTACAGACTGATCTGGAATACTTTTACGATAAAATTCAGGGTGTATTACAAAAGAAATGAATTTCCAGACTACCGTATTCATGCCCCCGATAAGAGTGTTGGTGGTAAATCCACTTGTACCAGCGTCACAATTACTTATAACTAAAATGTTGACAGGGATCGTTTTTGGAAGTCATCAATTGATTAACTTAATACTGTTAGTGTATGCCAATGAAATACATGCGGCACAGGAATTAGCTCAAGATCTTACTAATTGTGCTTTCCCATGTTATAATATGGTTACAGTCACATCAGATTTACCTTGGTACGTTCCTATCTGAATTTTTATTATTGAGTATGGACTGAGTATATACATTTATTTAATTTTTAACGTTTGTGTTGTGTTTAGTATAGTTCGTGCATTGACTTACCCTTTGGTATATATATTTATATTCCAGTATTACAGATGCTGATGTCTTTTGCTTCATGACTAATTTTGCAAACCCAGATTCCCTCGATTTCGATAACATGGATTCTGATGAGCAGTTTGATAGTTTTTATTTAATCATAAAATTAGCTCATAGTTTAGGAAAATCGCAACCAACAATGGAAAAATCAGAAGAGAATTCTAAGGAAATGACAACAGGACCGGAAAAGATAAAAGAAAGACGTAAACCTATAATTGTCGGCGATGGTTTGATAGTCATAGATATTTTGATGACTATAGCAAATACCTTACCTCCCAAAATATTTTATTGCTCTACCCCTCTCAGAAGTATTGCAAAAACTGTTTTAAGTGACTACATTAAGGTACCTGTTTGATTCTGTTATTTTCCAGTGCGTTACGAATTTTATTTGTTTCAACGTAACGAGACATATTGTCATACCAGTTATTTGAACGGGATTAGGCTTTCTGTTTAACCGAAAGGGATAACATTCTTGTTCTTATATTACTCTAAAATATTTAAGGTGCAATGTAATGAGCTCAATAATGCCTATGTTTGGGCAGCAAACAACCTCGTGTTTCATGCGGAATTTAAAAAGCCTTACTTAATACACGATAAAGTAGAGCCAAACTGTGATTGGGATGCTGTAGGATCCGAAATGATGGAGAAACTTAACCTAGAGCACATTCAATTCAACGAGTCTTGGATGAAAAGAGAATTTAT
Source organism: Subacronicta megacephala (assembly GCA_958496365.1). NCBI lineage: Eukaryota > Metazoa > Arthropoda > Insecta > Lepidoptera > Noctuidae > Subacronicta > Subacronicta megacephala. The sequence continues at coordinate 8,420,379 of OY292523.1, read as the reverse complement.
AGAAAAGGTAAATAATACATATTTTTACACACTAGTTTGTTTACATCTAATGCTTTTACCGGTAGTATTTATGGGGCTGGAAGCGAAAGAGTGTTTTGGGTTCACTTACACCTTCGATAAGCACAGAGGCTATTTTATTATATCTGACCATTTTTTTCTTGAGAGGCCTCTGACTACCTTGCTAAAACGAATGCGAGATGAAATCAATTTCAAATATATTTTTTTAATGTCCGTTCGTGCCTGTTTTCATTATTTACAAGATGGCTTTCTTTTTCAAGATGGTCATCTCTTCATCGAATAACCCTTACGGCTGCATATTCAAATCTTCACAAATGTCTAGAGCATTGCACGCCATTTGGAAACCGCGTTATATTGAAAATGCAAGAGATTCGTCGATTAGTGTAGGTGTCATTAGTGATGGTTCACTGGGAACTATCAAAGGTACGATAAAAAAAATGAGTAGGTTGGTATTTAGTTTATTATTTAAAGCTAGGGCAATTTGGGTAGGTTTTTAACGTCTCAGTCATTGTGTCTGTACATTTCTAGGCTCTTGACTTACTACTTAAATTGCCAATACTTAGGTACACTGTGTTAATTAATATTTGACCTTCGATGGCGACTACTTTCCTTTTTCACTAGTACCTATCATGATTTGCGCAGAATTTTTTAATTTTTGAACTCAAAAGCTTAAACGGTTATCTGGTAACAAGTCATTGCGACCCCCAGGTTGATAAACTGATGATTTAGGTACATACCTAATGTATTTTTTATTTATAATTAGTTACAATTCGGAAAAACGATGATGAAATCAATTAGTTAGAAACCAGTTAGTACTACTTAGATATCCTAAGAATATATCTCTGGGTACTAACACTTAGCAAACATTACTAATAGATACATAATACCTATTTTTACTAGTTGATCCTTCGTTAATCACTGGTATTCCAGGTATTCCATACGTTTTACCTGTGATAATCACTGAACATACATGGACTGCAGACACACTTTATGAAGAGACAAGCCATTTGAGACATGAGATGAAGAGAATCAACGTGGCAGCAAAAGCGCATCACCAAAGAGTTAGTATGATATGAATAAAACGTCAGCCTTGGGTGCGATCTTTACTTTTTTCTATTCAATCGTAGCTTAATCGTGAATAAGTTATTGTTGATGTTTTATTAAATTATGAAAAACTATGAAAAAATTAAGCCTAAGGCTGACTCTATAGCCTTAATAATTTGTTTTTTTAATGGTTTTATAGGTAAGGTACAGTGCAGTGTACTATGTTTAGATTCCCTAAGGGTTATTTACTTATCATACATACCATCACGCCTGTATTCCCCGAAGGGTTAGGCAGAGGTGTACTTAATGTACACCCACAGTTCGCCGGTATATTTGGGTCCCATGTAATAGGGGGCGAGCCTATTGCCATTCACCGGGCACAAATCCAGACTCCGAGCTGCTACTGAGAATTTCATAGAAAAACTCAATAACACTTTGCTCGACCTGGGGATCGAACCCAAGACCTCTAGCGTAGCAGTCGCGATTGGGACCACTAGACCAACGAGGCAGTCTTTACTTATCGTGCGAATAAAACCGTGGGTAGAACGTCACAGAACTCCATTGGGAAATGTCGAAGTACGATGTACTTGTAAAATATATTACAATGATTAGGTAATATAACCCCGCGTTCCCACTGACACCAAAACATCTCACAAACAGCTACCTGTCCCTGTCTGTCTTTGATAGTTAGATAGAGTAAGAGAGATATTTGAAACATGTTTTGTCGCCATTAGGAACGCGGGGTAAGTACGATAAGCTGAGAGTACTTGCTTTGCTTGGTAGTTATTTATTTGATAGTCGTGGCAACTGTCACTAATATCATGGCCGTGACTATAAGGGTAGGGAAGGCAGATGCGCTTTTTAACCTGCTGCCTCTTCAGTTGGCAGATTATACATAAGGTCTTTCCATACTGTAACAAAAACATTTTCTAAGTGAGTCATGTTTACTAGACACTATAAGGTTTATTAGGTAATACTAATTTAATTTATATATTTTCAGCTTGTTCCATATTGCAGAAAGTTTTTGCAGGAAAATGTTATTAAGAAAGTCTTTGTCTCGTCACGCAGTGAAAGTTCGACTTCTTATATGGGGGAAAGTACTGAAGATGATGACTAAGATAAATTCATACTTGTTTATTTTTAAAATTATTGCTCAAAATAAATTCATGAATACATGCTAATCGTTTCAATACTAACGGTTAAGTATATAAAAAAACTTAAAAAACCAGAGCCGAAAATTAACATTGTCCGTAGCCATAACAGTAATTGATCTGTGTGGTACCTATTCGAACCAGTGACTCGTACCGCCGAAACAACTCCGCGGTCACTGCGCGAGACAGTGAATTTAGGTAGGTATATTGATACCAACCTAAATGTCTTTGACACGATCAACAATGATCTCTTGCAGACAGACATTCTAATAAACTACCTACTAACCTCTTATAAGCTATATTATTTAACATACCATCACGCTTGTATTCCCCGAAGGGCTAGGCAGATGTTTACTCATGCACACCCGCACTTCGCCGGTATGTTACGGTCCCAAGTAATAGCGGGCAAGCCTAATGCCATTAACCGGGCACCAATCCATACTCCGAGCTGCTACTAAGAATTTCATAGAATAACCCAATAACACTGCTCGACCTGGGGATCGAACCCAGGACCTCGCGTAGCAGTCGCGCTTGGGACCACTAGACTAATGAGGCAGTCTCTATTATTTATGTACGTTTAATGAGATTCGTTATTAAGTTGTTTTCGGATTAATTGGGATTGTCACTTATTCGCGCCGCCAACACAACGAGCTAAGGGGAAAACAAATAAAAGCACATTTACTGAGCGATTAATATTCGACGGACTACGGTCTCGGCTCCCTGACCGCATCGTTTGTTTAACCTCTTCTGTCAATTTGATTTCCGACCTCGGGGGTATGTAATTTCCATTACGGAGGCCAGACGCTTTGTTTATGTACGAGCAGTCCAATAAGCCTGGTGAGAATCTCTGTTTCATCGAAGAAAATCTTTGTGTTTACTTATCGGGTCCACTGTTAGGTGAAGATTGCAACGAGGGATGTTTTTGTTATTTTAGAATCAGTAGTTACCTACCTAATTCAAATTTTAGTGCTTATTATGTCTATCCTGTGCCTCTTGTTAGCCAAGTCCTCCTTTTGTATATCTGACTTATACAATATACATTTGCCTTCCTCTATATCGATGGCTATTCAAGTTCATGTGCTTACAGCCTATTTTATATTAGGTTATATCTCATATTCTCATTAACCCACCTAATTTCCTTTTTATTGATTCTTGTGTACCGGTTCGTAATTATATTTGACCAGGTTATACGAAGTGTTTATAAAAAATCTAATCTGTCACTATATGACCCGGTAAACGTTTCCGCCATACTAAAATCGTAATTAAAAAATGAGGGGCGGAGACAGAAGATAGTAAAATATTTAACGGCCATTTGACCTTTATATACCTAATCAAACCTATTGAGATACCTACTAAACGTTTTAAAAAAAAACCCCGTTTGTAAGTAATAAGTTCTAAATATAGGTACTGAATTGTACTTACCAGATAATAAGAAAAGCAAATATTACAAAAATATATACATCAGTAATTTTATATATAAAAATCTAGTTTTTATCAGTTTATATAAGAAGCAGTCGCGAGCTTGGAGCTATTCAAAGAGGGTGGCTATTTCCCAGCGCGGCGGGAATTCGAATCAAACTCGTCTCATTAGCCAGTAAAGGAAAACTTGGATTAGTTGACCAACTTCCAGTAGTAGATTGCGCGGTGCGTTCGGCATGCGGACAGACGGAGTACCTACTGCAACTTTCCCTTTTAAAATTATAATTAAGGTACCTTCTCAATATTAAGATAAAGCTCAGAACTATCACTTATACAGGGTGACCGGTGAGACACTATCGATACTTAAGGAGAGTTCTCAGTATTCGATTCTTGTTCTAATTATGTTATAAGAAAAGGTGATTAATTTTTGAACAAATTTTCCTATACATAAGTGAAGTGAGGATACATTCCCTACCCGCGATGCCAATAAGGTTTATTTAGTATAAATAAATGTAAGTACTTTTTGTGTATTGATAGCGCGTGTTGCGTAATTAATTACTTACCTTTCAGTTAAGTTAGTAAGTAGTGAATAGTAATATTTTTTAATGTTTTTTTCTTCTTCATAATGACCGCCAAATATCACGTCCTCGAGTATTATTAGTGTCAGTCAGTCTGTATAAAGTAATAATTGTGTATAAGTATAGTTTCGCCTGTTCGTTGTCTGTGCGTAGCAGAAAGCCGTTCGCTCTAATCAGTACATAGGTATAATTATATCCAACCGGTGTTTTTGCAACATGCTTAAGACGGTGTAGGTATACCTATGTGTTGATCGAAAGTGTTTCTATAATTGTACAAACTTAACTCATGTTTCAAATGCACGAAAAAAAACATCAGTGTTCTTTTTGACGTCTATTTCATACTAGTTACTAAGCTCTATGATAATATCATAACTTTATAATGGTACACCCATTTAACAATTGTTCCTGTAGGTATTTAACCTATGAGAATATATCTTTCGATTTTTCAGAAAAGATTCGCACTTGTCCGGTTTAATTTACAATATTACCTACTTCGCTAGGTAATTGTAACGTAAATATTGTTTAAAGTGGTAGAAATAATGTCCGTAAAAACTATAAAACGGATATTTACTACAGCATTTATGTAGTTGGGGCGGCCGCGGCCACCACCTTCATGAGATATACGATTTACGCACGCATTGATTCGAAAACAGAAATTTTAAATTGATTAGCTTCTATACCTTACTGTCTCAGCAGGTCACAGTCGTGGCGATAGAGCATGAGATTATTACCATGAGATCTATTCTCTGGTTGATGTTAGTTTCATTGAGTGATTACATATAAAAACCAGTGGGTTTCCATCCAACCATCTAAGTTGGAAAGCTTAGTATGGAAAGGCTAAGGCGTTATCATTTGGGACCTTAAACATACCGGATGAACCTTAAGTATAGCTCTGCCTTATACTTCGGGTGCCTAATACAGGCGTTTTATTCGCTGTATAATTATATTTTTGTTATTTTTATTTGTGAAATTCTTAAATTCAACTTGCCTGTTTTCTCCAGAATTAAAGTTATTCTGTGAGTCAATGTTAACTATATATCTTCGGTAATGGAATTAAGTTCTTTATGTACCTACTTCAAATGGCAAAGAAACCTTCAAGGCGTAGGTAGGTACGTAAATGTAATCTAATAAGAAGTTTGAAGCCTACATAAGTGGGTGTAAGTGGTTTGCGTAACTATAATAACCTATTTCAAATAAAAAACAAGTAAAATATTATCCCAAAGTTGTTGGTTGTTTTGTTTACCCTTTCGAGTCGTAAAAAGACTTAGTGTCACATTAGCACGCGGGAGGCGAGGCGAGGGGAGGCCGCGCGATTTTTCTGCCGTGGCAGCGGCGTCGTGTCTCTTTTGGAGACATTCGTTATCTGCTACAGCTTGCTTCTTGGATTTATTGACTTTTTTCCCTGCCTTAATTTCTAGAGATTCGGTCGAATGGCCTACGCCGGCACCGGAACGTTAACGTTACCCTTGGGAAATATCTTTTGTTGTGTAGTATTTTTTAAACGTCTCAGATGCTTTTAAGCTTTGTCTTTGCGGTTTTCTTTTATCTAATTAAACGTTAATTAATTCTGTGATATTTGAGAGTAGGTTTTTAGAAGACGTTGGAAGCTTCAATTTCTTAAATAAACTATACCTGCAATTTACCACCATCTAAGAGAGATTGTTGATCGAATATCTATTGTGGACGAAGTAGGAAAAAGGTGGGAGGAAATATAACTGGTAATGAAGGATGTTAAAATGATAACAAGGATAGATGAGTTTAGGATTCGTTTTGATTCTGACCATTCCAGCTCGAATGTACGTAGTTTAAATTAAATGACTATTCTGAAGTTATCTGCAAAAAAATGCCTCTAACCTTTTTCTGTCTCTATGGGTCAAAGTCCACATTACACAAGTCTTAATCAACAGTTTTTTAATATGGTCTTTATTTTACCTTAAATCATATTCTTTTCCTGCTATTATTGTTATAGGTTATTCTGGAACCTACATTAAAATTAGAAAAATAAAATTTAGCTATAAAGCACGAACAAAAATAATTATTGATGAAGGTTTCATCGTATAATAACAGTCTAATCCTATAACTTAAAGTGGGTTCCACGGCCTGGGCGGTGGGTCGAAAAATTTGTTTAAAAATTCAATACCGTCTATAAGAAACTCGTTCTCAGAACGCAACGGCCTGCGAACATTCCCATTTTCCTTTAATAACATGGGAGAAATTGCTCGATTAGTGCGAAAGGGGATAGCTCTACCGGTACTTCCGATTGTAATACATTGACCGAGAAGGAGATTTAGGTAAATCGATGTGAGATGTAGACATCATTTTATGTTTGCAATTTTTAACAAAATTCTTAATTCGGTAGAATACATTTATGTCAAAATTCGACAGCTTATAGTACGATTCGACACTAGGTCTTTCGGTTTGTTAAACCGAGGTTTAACGTATTTATTCAGAAATTGGATATAACTGAATTCTCTACAGAATTATACTAGAAAAACACTAAGGTCGCACTGATACGAGTACACGTAGAATTTACGTATTTACAATGGCTACTGCCTTTTTGGAGAGCAGCAGATTTTTTACGCAGCAATGGAAATGAGGATTTTACTTTTACCAAACATTTTTTATTTATTAGCGATACATGATACTTCTAATTCTTAAAGAGAAATTTGTTTAAAAAAAAAGGAATTCAAAGACGGCGCGCGCTAAAGCAAAATCCTATCTTAAGAAAAAAGTGGGGGAGTTTGCCGGATTAAAAGCATTCAATTTAAATATCCCAGACCTTTGTCCAGTGAGTTTCCGTAGGCAACCGGCCGTGAAATTTCATTTAATCGCCAGAGAGAAGTGCGTCTCGGCTAATGCAGATTGCGAGGCTCGCCCTCGGGGCCCGGTTAATTTATAGCCCAACAAATTTTTATTCTTTCTTGAACTGCTCAATCGTCCATTTTTTTCTTAAGTTTATCAACTGGACTCCTTGAATTTGTCGTTGTAACCAAAGCTGTAAAGGGTAAAGTGGAATTACTTTTCTTAAACCGTTAAGTATCGCGCTTATCCTTAATATTATTGCTATGATTTGATTCTAACAGAGCGGTGTTAAATTTCTTTTTATTCGCGTATTTTTTCCTACTATATCTCATTTATTTATGTAATCATGCGACGAAAGATGGATCCTGTATGGTAACCATTTAAATCGCATAAAATGTATGTGGATGACAGGCATGAAGCGCAATTGATCTATCTTTCAGTTCACCGAGTGAAGCAGATTGTAACTGGCTTAGCTACGTCAGCTGATAGCTGTAAGAATTACTCAAATGTAATTAACATTAACTCAATAAAGCATGGAAGAGTTGGAAATGAGGTAAGTCCTCCTAAGACGACTACTCGTAGGAGGTATGTTATATAAAATAAAGATTTATATAAAGTAAATAATGTTAAAATAAAGCTTGTCAATAAAAACACGAGTTTTAGGAGTGTCCCCATGGACTCTGCGACCTTTTCTTGTTGACATTTTTATCGAACGATTTTCAAGATGTGAAGGCGTGGAAATGTTAAATAAATCCAAAGAGAACATTAGATAAGGGAATGGCTTTTGTAATGTCTTCGGGACGCCGTAAATGCAACCGATGTGCCATAGATATCTGTCGAGAACATATGCTCCAAACTCAAACTTTGTTTCCCTATATTGTTAAACTGTGAAAATGTGTACTAAATAATCTTAAACACGGCTCCTTTATCTTTGATACGTTGCATACGAAAACAAGATGCGAATAGCGATTGCTTCGCGATTCTTAAAAAGTTTTTATGTATTACCTATTTTATTACCACGTACTGAAAAAAAGTAATTATTAGGTATATCTGGAACTAGGAACGTATTGCGTATATTTCTAAACAAATATCTTTTATGTTAAAATAAACTACTAGCCTACTATTTTTTTTAGATCGGCGTAAATTTTAACGGTGATCATTCGGATGTTATTATTTGCAAATATTTGAAAGGCTTGTGTTCAACGCGCGTGTCGTCATCGGATGACTGCAGTGGACTCTGGAGCACAATGATGGAGCTATAAAACAACAGTGCCGGACATGCATCGCAGATAAATCAGACCATTTGTATCTACACGCGTGACAAGAGGCGAGCCTCGGCGATTCGATGTTTTCATTGTGTTCATGCGAGCTAGTATTTTATTGTGAACACGTATTTTCGTTTGCATGTAATATGCAAACACACTAGGCAAGGATTTGATTGTGCCGGTTTTATAGGTTAAACAGTTAGCTATCCTAAGTAAATCCTATTCAATGAACAATGCATAAGTTGGCACTTAGGTATTAACTAGTTACGCATTACCTCAGCATCTGTCCATTTGCCTTCCATATTCACTTGTGAGTTAATTCGACGTGTGGTTAATCAGATATTGAAACATTTACCTATAGCATAAACCCCAGAACACAAGCTTTCTTGATAATAGAGATTTCGCATCGGCCAGAGTCAATCAATTAAGTACTTGTCTTAAATAAAATGTTGGTATCTTATTCATTGATGTAATTTTTATTAAAAATATCCGTATCAACGATACTCTAAAATAGTTACGTTACAAGCTATTTTAGTGTATCGTGGATTTCTGTTTGTGAAACGAATTCGCATCACGATACAGAAAACAAAATGATAGTGAAGTATGATACGTGGACCGATGCTTTTCTTACTAAATAATATTTTGTTCTATACAAGATAATTATTCCCATCATCATTTCGTAAGGGTGCCTTATATAGATTCCTTCAGAGATACATATAATATATTCTTGTTGTTGCACAGATTACCACAAAAAGTCTTAATATTAGCCCAATGCGGGAGTTCATGACAATGTAAACTATGATTGACGTTAATACCGGCGAGTATGGTTAGTGTAGGGCGAGAGAGTATTTATGTGCAATGTTCGTCAACGTCAGGCGGTGACTCGGCGCAAGCTAGCGGCTGTATGCAGTGATGATGCCCGATATCACGAAGGGGACCGTGCTGCAACTCTATGTTGTATTGGTATCAGTGGTTATGTAGCTTATTCATAATGACAGAACACTGACTGACGTTATGCACAAATTGAAATGATATTATTAATTGTTTGCTAGATTTTTTAGAAATTACCCTTACGAGCCGTTTTAAAAGCACATTTACAGATTTTAATAATTATGTGAATCTTTGCATATCTGACAGACTATATTTTTTTGATAAAATAAACTTTTTTTTAGAATATAAATAATTATCTTCTTTCTTGTCCGTTCACCAGATACCAACTAACCCGTAAAGGATGCCTTATTAAATACATAGGAATTATCTCAATCGGTTCGTTTCGTATGCAAAAACATGACCGAAGAATTTATTTAAAACAGTTGAAAGTTCGTGAAATGTTTTTTATATATGAAAACTATACCTATCATGTAAAACTTTTGTTTCCAAGATGTCACATAATCACCGGCGGCAGATTTCCACATCAGATACGAGCTACTACGTCACCGTTGATATCTCGTATGCATTTCATTCGCCGCTCTGGTGCGAGATTATGTTTCTGGCTTTGCGCTAACAATGTGTTTCAGAATATTTTGTGTCGAGTTCAGAACAAGCTGCTCAAAAACTTCTTATACATGCTCATTTAGTACATACATATACATTATTAAAATCCCTTTAATACTCATATCTTGATACCTGTATACTCGTAAATATCGATGGATATAATGACGGTGACGGGATTTGAATGAAATTATAATTTAAACAGTTTTAAGTAGGTACCAGGATTAGGTACCCTTCAGATTTGCAACGGTTGTTAAACCGAATTAAAGACCGAAGTAATAAAACGATTGAACTTTTTACAGTCGATTGTAATATATTTTCCTATTTAAATAAAGTAAGTTCGGATATTGCAAGAGTTTGGAATACATGATATACATACACACAACATTTAAATAACGTCCTTATACCTGGATCGTGCGTAGACTTGTCCAGTAAAGTAAGATCTTTTAAACTCAATGAAACTGGCTTCCTCGATGGCGTTTAATTATAAGGCATCAAAGTACAGGGCTTTGAGAGGGCTCTAGTTAGATTGGTGGGTTTACGATGGACCGGTAGCAATTCGTCTCGTCAGTCTAGGTACAGCTTATCGAGCAGTCCACACTCGGGGCGGCACATGCTAACTGAAACTGATTTACGACACCGATGACAGTTTATTCAACAACGATGGATATTGTTTATTAATTGATACAAGGCTTACATGATGAGTCTCGTTGTTGCTGCTGCATGTTCGTACATGAACTGTATTGCGGTTAAGCAATCATGAAGCCGTTGGTTGCATAAACGGGAGGTAGGTATAAATTCCAAATGTTAGTTAAATACTCGAATCTATGATCAAAGTAAATTACTTTTATTATACATACATATTATTATTATTGAATTTTCATTGTTTTTTTATTAAACATTAATAAATATTAAGTTATTTTAGTGAATTAATAAATATGATATAATATAATCCATAAATAGTGTTTTCCTGCTTATTGGAAAATAAAGATAACGTGACACCACTATAAATTTGTGAGAATTAAGAAAAAGGGTGACGCTGACAATTACCTGTCACCCTCTCGACGATATTGTTATGGTAGTAGGTACAGTAGGGGAGCATATTGGCACCAAGACTTGCGAAGTAGCTACTTACAAATGTGATAAAAATCACACTGGTTTCGGAAAAAGTTATTTTGATTACTGAAGCGGCGGTAGCCTAATGGCTAGGGCATCGGACTCGCGATCATGTGGTTGCCGGTTCGAAACTTCTAAACGAAGCATATAGCTTAGTACGAGGGGTTAACAAGATTACGACCCTTATTGCTAGTAAGTTAAAAATAAACATATATATGTTTTGTTCCCTAAAATTTGTAAATAAGAAATAAGCACACATTACATACGCCTTGATGTCTATACACCTGCCAGCTGAAAGCCCATTGCGCACTCCTTGAAAAAAAATATGAAATAGAAATTGCGTAATTGAAAGTAGCTTATATATTTAATACGATGCCCTGCAAGTGGATATAGCCCCTAGATAAATATAGGTATAATATGTCGTACAGATACTGCCAAGAATTTTTCCATAAACATTAATTACAAGTTGGATGTCATGTACTTAAATTCCAATATCAGTAATTCCAGCGTAATTAATTGCATTGGACATCGAAATGAGTCTCTGATAAACATTAATTTGTCAGTAGGTAATTGAATTTATATTGTTTTACTTCAGTGCTTGATTGGTGAAACCCAAAAAGTATTTAGTGTGTTTTAATAATTATTTGGACGAATCAGTTCGAATTGTATCCTTAATGTTTTATTACTCTTAAAAAATGTGTTTCTAATTATTTATTCCGCAGTGCAGTGATATGACCATAGGACTGCCAAATCAAAGATCTCGACTTCGAATCCAAGACCTCTGATTTGTCGAAGTCATGTACGTAATTAGAATAGAATAGAATAATCTTTATTGTATACCATTTTATAAGGACATAATTAAACTGAGGGTACAATGGCGGTCTTATCGCTATAAGCGATATCTTTCAGACCTTTAGATGGATAGAGAAAATGTGAAATAAATAATAATAGGGGGGTAGTCCGTGGTGTACTTAAAAACTAACTTAAAAAATAAATACGATACTTATGTAAACGTACTATACTATATCTACCTATATATACATATATTATATATATGCAATATTATAAATAAATTATATGTAATTATCAAGCGCATAAACGATAAAGGAACACATCGTGCGAGAACCTGAGCGATTTTCTAGACGGGCGGCGTGTAATGTCGGCCAATCTACACTGGGCCAGCGCGATGGTCGCCCAGCAGATGATGTATGTGTTCACTTTAGAGACATATATCGAAAAAAGACAAAGGTCAGGAAATACAATGTGAGCAGCTTGAATAAGTACGTTCTTGGTATGAGTAAAAAGAACGACTTAAGTAGCTCATGCTACAACATTTCGAAAGCCTTGATAAACATATTTTGGGAGTTTGGCACAAGGCAAACATGGTTAATGATAAAATGAAAAAAAAAAATGTTATCTGAACTTGGTCTTGGTATTTCAGTTAATTATTTGTACGAATTACAATTTCTTTTTATTTATTCCGGAAACATGAAGTTGTTAATAAACATTGCTTCTTATTAATTTAGTACTAAGCATGTTTTTTTCCAGATCATCGGTATATTATCTGCAGTTATTTCACAAATATCCTTCTAAAGAGCTTATGTACTTATGTTATTTGAATTCCGAACCAAATAAATTAAGGTTTGACATTCAAAGAGGCCTTATCTATGCAGATACTGAAAGGAAGAATACTTCATTTATTTTGCTTTTTTATTCCTTATTCAAAAGCAAAGCTTTATGAAAGCACTTTGATTGATGAGGACTCAGGTCTATTTTAATTTTGTAAAAAGATTGTTTATAGCATAAATCCTTGTTCTGCGGAATTTAAAGGTATTCTTTTATATTCGATATCACGTGGCTTATTGAAAGAATTCCTTTTTACAAAAAAAAACTGTTATTATAAATATGTACGTACAAAATATTCAATAAAAAAATGGTCACTGGTTGCGTTAAAAATGTTGAAATTGTAGATTTCTCTATCGGTAAGTCCAGGACTCGAAAAAGGAAGCGTACACACAGATGTATGTACCGAAAGTCATTTTATTGGACGGGTGTGAAATGAATCACAATACATTTTTTATTTTAGGTAACATCTGATATACGTACGTTGATTAGATAAGGCCGAGCATTCTACTAATAATATAACTAATATTTATGGGTTAGGAACCTAGAATAAAAAAAGTAGGATTAACATACATAAATGTATTACATACTTTAATATTTATTACAAATTCTAAATTTAATGAGACTTAACCTAGATATATTATATTCAAAGAAATTACTATCCTTAAAGAAATTTAGTTACCTATCCATTAGATTAAACCACTACGAAAAGTCACCCATAAAATGCAAGAGGTTAGTTAAGAGCTCAGTTAAAATACTTCGGCTTCTTTAACCTCTAGTTCTCTATTGCCCATATATTAACCTCTTTTAAAGAAACTTAATAGGTACTATATAATATCAATTACTTAGCAGTAAGTAAAGTTACGTGAAAAAAGATTTAAACGACCATACATGGAATATATGGAACGGCCAGAATTAAAAGCCACTTTCAAAATTGGTTTCGATATAGATTTGGATACTTGTGGATTTTCTTTTAAGATGCTGATGTCAGTAATAAAATGAATGTTCTACATCTTTTTTGTAAATCACATGCAGGAAAACATATGCTGTGATTTTATTAATGCGTATATATTTTATTTAAACTAAATCCTGAAAATAATAATAAATATAATTAACTTTATAGGTATTGGTCTTATATTTTCCTTTTTAGGACCAAAAGGCCATAGTGTTTCTCTGCCAAGGTGTTATGGTATCTTCGGAGAGGTTACATAACGAAGTAATATTTCGTTACAATGTATGTCTGAAACCAAAGACTGCCTCTTCCTGTAACGAGCTCACTATGTTTTGACCTAATTAATACATACTCGGGAGCCAATATGTGAATACGTCATTAATTTTCATTAAATGTTCCACAAAATACAGGTTTTGGTTACAGTTTATTAATTATCCAGGATCATTTCTATACACCCTTTTATTTCTGTCTTTATATACACGTATACATATTATCTCCTCAGGGTGCGACGGCCGATAATTTAGTCATCTGAGGTTCTTAGGAAACCGATTAGTTTTCAGTGTTGGTAGTCATGATTAAACAGGGTTTTAAGATAAAACAATAAGAAAGGACTTATTTACTTAACGTACCTATTAATTTTGGCTTAAAACATGAGTGCACTATTCACATTGCTAATTTTTAGTACGAATCAAGTGTCTCTGAACACCCCGTACTGTGCAGAAGGTAGGATAGAGTATTCTTTAATTATATATACTCGAAAATTACCAGTATACCACAGCCTCAGTTGATCTGCTGACGTTATAACTTATTTTAGCTCTATTTGATTCAAAGCGATCAACGTATCTGGACACAGTATCAGAGTACCTATATGTTAGCGTGGATACCACGTGAATAGCACACATGTAAGTAATCCTATAATTACCTCAGTGGAGAGCGGCTCCGTTTTCATTGGCCGTAAAGCTCGATGGCTCCAGTACAATACTGGACCTCCCCTATTGCACTATAAAGTGTCGGCTAATAGGGATTACTACACTTTCACGTGCTAGATTTAACTTTGATACAGATTTTGGACACTGCAAATAAACAAGAGACTACGTTTTAGAAGCGCTCTCTGAGCTGAACGTATCAGTGTGGGAATGAATAAGTTTATGCTTTTTAATTGGTTACTAAAAATATATTACGCTATAGTATAAAACTGAAAATATTATAAGACTCAAAATTTTCGTTGGATGAATATTTTTTAAAATCATTGGACACAATTCACAACTAGCATTCTACATCCATTTACATTCATAATATCGCATTTAAGTGTCAAATTTTAGACTAACTCCTCTCATATTGTCAGGAAACCCATGCTAACAAGTGGGACAGATGATGATGAGTTTCAACCTTTGGCAAATTCGTGTGAAACAAAATGTTTAAAATTATCGTCATGCGGTACCTTTAAGAGCGGTATAAGTGTAATCCCAGCATTGCCGGGCTTAACGATACTTTATTGTTGGCAAGAGATCAGCACGTGAAGGATGAAGGTGCGCCGCTAACTTTTACGGAGATAAAACTTGTTTGTTAGTTATGTGTTCGTATTAAACGAGCGCCCACACCGCACACAGCCCCCACTGCCTAACTTATCAAATCATGGATGAAAATTATTACAATCATTATCCTCTTATATTTTACTATTATGAGAATGGAATTTTAAATTAGAATTAGGAGGGATGCAGTAAAAGTAAAATAAATTAGGATGTAAAATACCTATAAAACAGAATTAGCTTGAAATAAAGTTCTTGTTGGAAAATTGCTTCCTTCTCGTTTTCCGCAAGATGTGAACATAGGATACGGAACTCATTTCCATGATGATGATATAATTTTGGTCTAAAATTGTTTCGCAATCGTAGCCGTTTGTTGTATTTCCGTTTAGCCACTGTCTAGTTCAAAGTGTGAATAGAAATTTCGTGGTTGAGGTAAAATTAGCGTGTGAGTTTATACGGGCATGTCCATTGCAGTGTTTGGAACAGGTCAGGACAGGCGGCCGACCGCAGTTTGCGCTCGCCGCATCGACTGCATCCAACTGGTTTCCCGACGGACTGACACAGGAAATTAATATAAATTCCTATCGCATAAACTGGCAACGGGCTCACTATGACGTCACGCAGACAGTGATGAGGCCTATTGTGTGAAAGTGATTCAATCGAACCTCACTTCCCTAGTTTATTCACGTTAGTTTGAATGTGAATGCGGTGTCAACCGGTTGACTAATATATTTGTATTATTGTATTGACTGAATCGTGAATGTATTTATGTAAGACCGACCCGTAGGTAAAGCTTTGTGGCTGCCTTGATCTAGAAAATGCATGACTACTATTGTAAAAATGGACTATAAAATAGTAAAATATTGGCTATTTCTTAATTATGACTATACATCTAATAAAATAATTGATATATTTTGTTCTCAATAGGTACTTTTTCGTGTATCCTGAAAGTAAATAAAACACTCACCCAATGCTAGAGTGCACGGCAGTCATTTTTGCATAATGTTGAAGTAAACAAACGTTTCCTAAATAAACACTTGACAACGCAATCCTGCCTACTTAGTGGCAATACCATCTGACAAAGAGTAGAATTGCTCTTACCTTCGAAATGAAACAGTCGCTTTGTCGATTTTGTGGGGATCTTGTAACGACACCTTCATTGAAAACGTACTGTGTGATTCGTGACTCTTTTTACGAGAGCTCCTGCATGCGTACGTGTTCGGGTTTGTTTGTTAACTTTTGTTATAGATATATACCTAAGCATCACATTCCAAGTATATTTTGTTATTTTAGACGTCACAAGGAAATTCAGAAAAGCTTTTTTCCTACTTTACGAACTCTTTCCTCTATAAGAAATATTGCCTCAGTATTTAAATACAAGGCGTATAAAATAAGGATCGTAAGGTTTTCTAAAGCTTTCACTTGAACCCGTCTTGACGAAAAACTTCACCTATAAAATCCTTAGCTCCGGATTAAAAAAAACACTTAATGGCGAAACTCTTATCAAAGTTTTCTTGGTGTTAAATAGTAGGCGGTGAGATTAAAAGCGTTTATTGGCTTGCTTAACTTTGTCTCTTAATGTCTTGAGGTGTCGTATTTTAAAGTCGTTGTAATTGACTTCTCTTGGCGCGAAGTTAGGTTGTATACATGCTGAAATGCAAGCTGGGTAAACTTTGCAGAACGAGGCAAATCAAACTTTTTATTTATATCAAGCAGATAATTATGTAGGTATGTTGATAGATTAAATAATCAAATTCCAACAACTGTGGTAGTCCAGTTCGTTTATTTCAACGATAAGCTTAAAATTATGAGATTTCGAGATTTAAAAATCAACCCTCACCATCTAGAATTTAAAACCTTAATCGTTGCACATCAGCGAGAGTAACGGCATTCGTTGGCCACGATCATCAAAGTCGCTTATTGTTACGCCACGGTTCTGTAAAAAAGATTAGCACATTTGCCGTTAACGATCCCGAAAACAGGGCCACATCAGACAGCATCGGGGCCGGCGAAATAAAACGAAATAGCAATAAAAGTAAATCGACGGGCCCGGCCCGGGGCCGCTCTACGTGCCGGATTAAATCAAACGTTATTCGTCTTAGCAAATTACGGTTCATGTTTTTGTACATTCCCAGGACTTGATGCGCGGAAATGTAAGCCGGGTGAAAAGTAGATTTAAATGCAATTTAGGAAATCCCGTCGAAGGAAATTTAGCTACTCCGTTCTGAAATAAATTAACGGCTACCTGAATGATAATACGATTAAGTTAATTTATGATTTATTTTTATGTCTGTCCATAATCATTCCCATTATGCGTTTGATTATTAGTGGAAACGTTTTAAGTCGTAATATTTACGCAGAGATTGAATTCTTCACTGACAAAATGTAATTATTTTACTACGAAGAAACATGTGCGTAAGACGGGGCTTTCACTTCCTTGCCTATTGAAAGTATTCTGTAGAATAAGCTAACTATTGCATGCGCTGACTACGTAAGTTCCGGCGACCGAGGTTTATACGTTGCGTTTAAGTCCTCGCGAACAATATTAAAGCCACGATAAACTTAAAAACAAGTTTAATCCGGCTTGCCGCGGACTCCATACCTTCATCCCAGGCAATCTGCCTGCATTGCCGTTGAATTAGTCTACTTTAATGGCTGTGAGGCACTTGTTTATTTATATGAATTTTGTCTTTTATTTTCGTATGTAAACGTTTGAATGTTTCTGTCTAAGAATTGTAGTTGCCAAACATGTCAAAAAATGAAAAATGTTGCTATTTTTCACTGTAGGCAAACAAATGAGAGCAGTAAAGTGTTAAAGCAAGTTTCATATCAGTAAAAAAAATGACGACATCAACTAATTCTGAAGCGTACGTATTTTTCCTATAAACTAACTCCATTGTTGTTGTCCTCCAGAAAGTTAGTCGGTCGAGTGTTTGTTGGAAGTTTTCGGGCATCCCGTTGTTTTTGAGGGCTCTAGTGTCTACGTGCGCGGTTACAGGTGATTTTCCACAGTTGAAGTGTTCGCGTGAACTTCCTAAGTATGAGCCGAATCGCAAAGTTTATCTTACTCGGCTTCATTGAGAAGTTGCATTGGCGATGTTTGCTGGGAGACAATGAGTTTGTCTTGTGACTTCGATATGCGTTTAAGACTGCGCTTAAACTATTTAAACTTTTATATGGCTGTGTCTACGGAGAGCCTTTTAATCCGTAAAGTTACTGAATAAGTCAGATCATTTTGCGCTCGTATCACCTTAAAGAATCCTTGTGATGTTTAAAGTATATTCTTTTGTTTATAAGTTATGTAGGTATGTACTTACTTCATTACGTAATACAAAATAAATCACGCAAAAATAAGTTGAAGTTAGCTATTACAAGAGGAAAATAAAAGAATAGCTGCGATCTTTTATGCATCGCGGCACCTTCATAACCGACCAGATTTTAATGAAAAAAGTTTCCTTCAAAGACATTTTAAATGCAAAATATTAGCAGGATCTACTTGTAGCTAGATAGACCCATTTGCATTTGGATGTTTTAATTGTTTGTTTTAACCAAAGGTATTTTTAAGAAAAAGTTAAAAAAGCTTGTGTAGTCGGATGTCGATGTCTCGCCGTTACTGTGTGAGCGTGGTTCGGTTTCCGATTGCATTATGGCGGCAGTCGCTAGACATTACTGAAGCCATTACCTTATCTAAAGTCCCTCTCGGATTTATTTAGTTTTCCCTCGCCGCAATTTATCGAAAACCGCTCGATAAAGTTGTCAACAGGAATGGATCTCAAGCCAATTTTAGAGGAGAAAGCACCGCAAAAATATAAAACGACCTTTTGGCTCTACTTGTGTGGTTAAATTCTAGATGTGATTCTAGATATTTTTATATTTCCAGTCTTTTATGTTCTATGCATTTACGCAAGAGACAGCGGTTATGATGTTGCGAGATTCTGTTGTTGAAGACTTCGGAGATAGCATTTTGTATTTACCCTTTCATATAGTGCTTGACACTTATGGCATGCATTTTCTGGTTTCTATTACACGGGTGGACAATATCTAGTCTAGTCTCGAGTACTTACATCTTATTGGCTAATAAATGTAAGAATAAAACGCCGCTGAAGCAGAGATGGTCTTTTTTAATATGAGTCGCGGCGAACGCAGGCAAAATTTTGGTATTATATAATAAGTTTTTTACAATACGTGGATACTAGAGAGTTGCCCGCGGCTTCGTCTGCATAGGATCCCGGTTATCCCGTGGGATAATAAAAAGTCAATGTTAGAAACAATGTGGCTATTCTAAAGATAAAATAATTATTAAAATCGGTACAGTAGTTACACGAGTTTATTTTAATAAATCTTTCTATCTTCGTTACAATACTAGCATATAGATCATGGAGAAATTAATAACATATTCCTAGACAAAAGGCAATGAATATCCCGTAATGTAATGCATGTCGCAGATTCATTATTTATTTATTTTAAATAAGGCGAGCAAACGGTTATAGTGAAGTTTATGTTGAGTGGTCTGACTAGGTATAAGAAAACGACGACGAAGCAACTCTATAAACATATTGTTAATGAAACAATCTCTGAGAAAAACGTTCTTTATTTCTAGACTTTATTATTTTGTGTGACTACGTGTAGAATTTTTGATGATTATTTATTTTGTTGGTTTTATTTGAGTAGGTTTTATACGAGTCAATGATACTGATCAATTAAGTGAAGTCATACAATTTAGCAAGATTTTATCATTAAAATAATTTAAAGCGACTAATAAAGTATTAAGATATAAGAGTTTAAAGTTTTTGGTAGGGATTCAGAGGAGATCATCATCATCATCATCATCAACCCATTACATTGCCCCTGCTGGGCACGGGTCTCCTCTGTACGAGAGGGATTAGGCTATAGTCCGCCACGCTAGCCTACTGCGGGTTGGCAGACTTCACACGCCGTCAAGAAATCTCTCAGGCATGCAGGTTTCCTCACGATGTTTCCTTCACCGTTTAAGAGCGTGATAATTAATTATTAATACGCACATGACTTCGAAAAGTCAGAGGTGCGTGCCTTGGATTCGAACTCGAGACCTTTGACTTGGCAGTCCAATGGTCATATCACACGGCTATCACTGCACACTCAGAGGAGATGCAGTGTTCCTTTCCAACAACACGAGTGTTATTATGCAGTTTGTATGCCACACAGAATAATTGACGTCACTTGCTCAATAATGCTCTCTCTGTCTAGTATAAAATTAAAGTGATTATAACTTCCTTAGTTTTGCAACGATTTTAGTTTTGTGTGTTGTTTGGCTTAACTTTTTTATGAAGCCATAAATAATAATCGGTCAACTATTTTACTTATATCTTAATAAAATAAGCTGCGGTAGCCAGCCAGCCAGCGGTAACAATACTAAAAGACTGGATGTTGACTTAATATGTAGCCTTTCAGTATTGTATGATTAATTGCCTTTTAAGAAGCGGCGGTAGCCCAATGGCTATGGCGTCGGACTTGCGA
This sequence comes from Subacronicta megacephala, assembly GCA_958496365.1. Taxonomy (NCBI): domain Eukaryota; kingdom Metazoa; phylum Arthropoda; class Insecta; order Lepidoptera; family Noctuidae; genus Subacronicta; species Subacronicta megacephala. The sequence continues at coordinate 8,399,895 of OY292523.1, read as the reverse complement.
CCATGTGGTTGCCGGTTCGGAACCCACCCATAGCACTACCGACGTGAACCCACTCGTAACACAAGCATTTAGCTTAGCACGAGTGGTTAACAAGAATACCTACTAGTAAAATGCGACCCACATTGTTAGTAAGCTTTTTTAAAAAATAAATAAAAATCTTATTCTTATTTCGAAAAAGTTCTTTAAATTAAAAAATATTTTTATCTTTTTGCACTGATATGCATAGAATGATACAATAAATTTCTTAAACTGAATATATAGTTACATTAAATTATATAAATGTAAACACTTCTGTACGAAGTAATAAATATATCCGAAAGGGATAAGTCCGCTTAACAAAATTTATTGCTCGTTTCCTTAACGCCGTCAATTAAATATATATTAGGCTACATGCACATTAGTCAACATACAAGCAAAGAATTTTCTGGAACAAACTCGACGTTTACGTTTCGTAGAGTACCCGTACGCAAATCCCTTTGGGTGTAAAAAACGAAGGTTTGAAAGCCAAACTTACCCAAACGTTTTTAAGCTGTTTCCCGGAGATATTGGCGGTCGACGAGGCTCCAAGAGCATTTTTCACAGGTTCCCGGATATCGGTTTGACTAATATATAACATCGGACATTTCGGACGCCGAAACTCGATCGGGTGCTACCTTTTAGATTATGTTCACTAATTCCTCCTATTCGAGCTTTGGGTGAAATTAAGCGGCCTGCCTGTGTTTGTAGCTTTACGTTTCTATTTAAGAGAAGCAAACTTATTGGTGTAGATTGAATGTACTCAAGTACACATCGTCCAGTTCTTAACGATTGATGGAAATAGCTTTTATTTACTGGCATTATTGTATTGTCCGTGTTATTATATTTTAAGTTAACGAATTCGATCATAACATAATATATCATTAAAACCTAAAGGGCATATGCAAAAAAACTGGTGCAAAATGTTATAAATTATTATCAGTATTTTAATAAAAAATAAAAGTAGAGCTGTATAATTTTTTACCGTACCTACGTAGAATAAATTGTTGCGTCATGGGTATTTTCCCTTTATGGGTATTGAATTTAGTTGACCTATACAAACACGACTTATGTTGGTTCAAACTACCAATTGTGGGTGTTGTTTGATTATGAAAACAAAATATTAAATTCTAGCTTTCCGCCCGCGGCTTCGCCCGCGTGGACTTTACGCTTCTTTTCATTTTACGAGATAATATACAGCCTATATCACTCAGGAATAATGTAGCTTTCTATTGATGAAAGAATTTTCAAAATCGTTTCAGTAGATCTAGAGATTACCCCCTACAACGTCACAAATTCACAACGTCATAAACTCACAAATTCACAATCTCAAAAGTTTTACCTATTTATAATATTAGTATAGAAGCTTAGATTGCATAATTTATGGCCATCTCAATAACTATTGAAGCAATTTGTTTATTTCTTCAAAACGTGTGCGGCTGTTGAGAATGCTGTTGCTACATTCCTATTGATGTCGCTAAAACAAGAAAGTGGTTTTACATCAATAACACAAAAGAACTCATAAATGTAAGATAAGCGCGGACGAATCCAAGGAGAAACGTTTCAAAGGAGAAAAGTATTGAATAAATAAAGAAATCGACACGTTTTCGCGAACTCTCAATTTATCTCAGAAAATTTTATTCATATCCGGCGAGAGGGGACGGCTTCTGAAGATCTTGACATATGGACACATGTTGAAGACACATAAGCTTTACTTATTATTTTTCCATTCTTTATGTGCGCCTTATCCGTATTGATACGCTTTGATACGCTTTGATACGATAATTATGTAGCGCACCGTTTGGGTCGGTTACGCAGACACTTTGTCTGTTGGAGTTGTTTTGTCACAAGTACGTAGGTATGTATATTATGTGAAAAGATTAAAAACTTTCTCCACAACGTCTTTCGAAGCTCTAAGCTCGCTGTCATAAGGCAAGTTAAAGCTCGAGTTGAAAAGCGGATTAGGCCCTTAAGTTTGTTGCGAGGTAAAGTAATATTCTCGAAGAAAACAACAAAAAAGAAAATCCTTAACCGTGCACTCCGCTCTGAATATTAAAACGTTCTCACTAATACTCCTGATTAAGTTTTCTCTCAATGTTTCCTACAACCAGACTCGCTACGCGATCTGGATATGACGACATACTCAGGAATTACTCTATATGAGTAAATTACAAACTACCTATATCCTAGTTCCAGTCCCTACTTACCAGGTACTAAAATTGAGCTCCTTGGGTTTTTCATTAAATATGGTTCAAACATATTCCAGAAAATATTGTTAAAGAACAATGAAACTATTCACAACACTGTTTCTTCGTAAGCCTTTTTATCCGAGGGGGTTCTCTCGGAGGGTACGGCGAATCCGTGCCCTGTTCTTATAATTTCCTTGAATGGTGAACATTTGATTTAAGTACCGTCCCAGGGCTAACAACGACTCTCCGGGGACCGCCCCGACTATTTCCTTTTGTTTTTGTGCCGTTTTTTTAACAACTTTTTCTCAAAAGGATTCGCTAAGAGGCCAGTACGAATACGGACGTTTAAAGCAAATCCAGTGATTAGAGTCAAACGATTGACGTTCACTGTGGGATTTCGTGAGAAGATTAATGGTTGCTATCGAATGGTAATTACGGAAATGAAACGTGTAAGTTATGCAAATGGTCACCAGCCAATTCTCGTATTTGAAACTAATAGTTGGAAAGATCAATCCAGTGGATATATGTATGTAAAAGGTATGAAGTAAGGTTACCACGACATGGTCATAGGCTTTTGCACTAGTTTTATTTAGATGAGAAGTATTTATTTATTTTAAATATTGTGTTACCAATAAACCCAAGATGGAACAATTGGGCGGATACGAGTGGTATTCAGCACAAAGGCTTAACAAGGCAACTTGCTCGGGTTTGTGCATACATTACCCCGCAGTTATTAATCGTACAGCGGCAAGTTTATGCTGAGCCTGCACTTACCTCGCGATTCGGCACTACATTGTTAAAACTACAACGCGGAAAACAGCGCACTGCAATTTCTTGTTACGTATGAGTTACGTGGAACATTATCACCGAACTTTCACTGTTTTTATTAATTGAAACACTATACTATTTTATTTAGAATTTTGCTTAACATTTATTTTGAGGTTTAATCAAGAAACTTACCAATAAACTAGATGTTCTAAAGATAAACTATTTTATAAGCCCGCATTGAAACCTATGTCAGGATTTCAGGATCAAATAATAAAGTAAATTCATACCACGAAGTTTGTAGACAAACGATTTGGCAACCACGCCAAAAACATCGCGATTGTTTTCCATGCCAATACCGTGGATAAATGAATATTCAATAAACAATATTATAAACCTTAATTCTACAGTAAAGTTTTGAACTGTTTTGTTTGCGTGATTGGGACCGGTGAGTAGTTCATAGTTTCCTATGGCTTGCAGAGTGTCTAAAATTACGTTTATATTTATTATTTACCTTCTCCTATCTTATTTGACTGATGATTTCATCTTGTTTTGTTGTGTTTTAGTTTCTAAGACTGACAGATTAAATCTAATCGCCAGGGCGACTGTTGGGTACGGATGTTCTCTCGGAATGAGAACTGTCTATAAATGATATTTGTATTTCTGTGAGTAGATCTTTTAAAGACACTTTTACAAATCAATGTTTTACATATTTTTAACTAGATGGCGCCGGGGTTTCCGTTCTGACGACCTCTGAGAAGAAATGCCGAAACGGACTAAGATAATTAAGGTCTCTTTGAAACTTTATATAGTAGTAGTATCAGATATGCAAGTGAAACAATATAGAGTATTGTCTGAACAGGCCTTTCGAAGGAAGAGTATGTCTCTTCATTTATAAGGCCTGTTCAGATATTCGATATTCAAAATACCTACGCATAATATTAATATTTACGACAACTTTATTAAGTCAATTTTAGAAGGAAAACTAGGAAGGGGAAGACCTAAAAGAATTTCATTGAACAAGTGAAGAAAAAAGTTTGAGTAGAGTCGTATCAATAGATCAAACAGAAGGCAGAGAATAGAGAACAGTGGCGATTGCTCCACCGACAAGAGCTGAGCTCTTAAATGAGAGAGAGAGAGAGAGAGAATATAATTATATTATAGTCCATCACGCTTCCCTAGTGCAGATTGTTAGTTTCCTTAAGATGTGTACCAGCGAGTAATAAAAAAATATTAATACGCACATGATTACGAAAAGTTAGTGCATGGTTTTTTTATAGTACGGACAGTGGTAGGATGCCTAGGATTCGAACTCAATATGTATATAGGCAGACTATGGTCTAACATTATAATATGTTTTGTGTGTTGTAGGTTGTTTTTGGGGTATTACTATACCTAGGCGAGTTTTAGGAAATAAAAGAGGATAATGTGCACTGCGCTCGGTCGGATTTCTACCGGCGATGGAATTGTGAATTTGCACCGATGTTGTAAGCTGCCTGGCCAGCGGGCCGTGTCCACGTGTGCGCCCAGTTTATTACCGCACATGTGAAGCTTAGATGTTAAGCGGGATACTGAAAAAAAATCAAACAAATATGTATATAACTGTAGTTTTCAAACATGCTACCCGGATTGTGGTGACAGAATCTCATTGAGACAACCTCTTTTTTGGGCACAGAATTTATAAAACTTCGGTACGACTTCTTTAAAAAAAACAAAAGCTAGTACTAGCTTTAGCTTTTTCAAGTCAAATTTCATCCAATTCCGCCATTTTTGAAAAGAAGACAAAACAGTTGGACGTTTTATATTTTTTCGTATGAGGCAGATAGAATGCAATAAGGTTTATTTAGAGATCCAATTAATCCGGAAATGCTACTACTCTGGTAGGTAAAATAATGAGATATTTGGCGTAGGAACTAAGTGGATATTAATTTATCCAGAAAGTGTTAATAAAAATAAGTATTGAGAATGGGGTAATATTCCACTGAATGTCTTCGATTAACAGATGGATGATACAATAGCATCATGTGCACACGTGTAGTGACGAGATACGAGATGGCTCGATTGAAAGCGTAACGCTCGTGGTATTCACGTTCATGCTCCACTGACTGCTGTCCATTCAGCCACTGGCATATTACGCCTCAGAGTATTGCTGCATTTGAAATTTACTCCAAGTTAACTATCGATGACATCGCAGCGGATTTCTTGATTACCATACCATATCATCACGCCTGTATTCCGCGAAGGGTTAGCAGAGGTGTATTAATGTACACCAGGGGCTGGACACTTCTATACTTGATACTTATTGTGTAGGCAGTAGCGCTATCTCTCGATAAATCCCATAAAACAAAAATAAGTTTTATTGCGTTGTGCCTCATAATACCATAGATGGAGCTTATTCCAAGAATTGGTACTAGTGTTACTGTTTTATCGACATTATGTGGAATATGGTGGTTGTTAAGTTTGGTTGTTTTCTCTCAACTTCAGTCACTGCTTCGTGATATTTTGTGCGTTATTATTCAGAAATTGTGTTATGTTGTAAGTTTTCGATGTGAAACACACAAAGACAAAGTAAATATATTGATTTACAGTTAGTGCAAAAGTGTTAATCGAATTCTGTGCGGTAAAATGAGGACTATTAATGCAATGGACGTAAATTGTAATGGCGTAAATTTATTATGAAAAACAAATATTATAAAGCACCGAAATAAAGAAATTTCTCAAAAACTTGTTTTTTTTATGCACTATGACTACATACAGAAGTATATAAACCTAATATAGGTTAATATATATATATATATATATATTAATATATAATATATGTAGATACGTACATATCTATATATATCTCTCTATATAAAACAATCAGTACATGGGAAACGTCAAAAGATGGCCTTAGTGTTCAACAAATGTCATTTGTGGTGAGTGGTGACACGAATATTGCTGAGAGGGCTCTCTTTTCCTAGTATATTATTCTACTCTTTGATGTACACCCACAGATCCACAAACTCCGAGCTGCTACTGAGAATTTCATTAAACAATCCAATAACACTTTGCTCATCACGGTAATCGAACCCAGGGCCTCTAGCGTAACAGTCGTGGTTGGGACCACTAGACTAATGAGGTATTCTTTCTTGATTATTTCGTGGATAATAAAATATTTTTCATACTTCATTCATTTTTGGGGGCACGGTTTACTTTATTCAATCTAAAATTCCAAATAACTGAGTGAATGTAGAAAGAAGATCTTTTAAAATTACCTTAATTTGAATTATGTAAATCTTAGGTACTTCAATGGTTATCAAAGGGAGATTTGCTACTGCTGTAGTGCGGTGATCGTAGCCGTGCTATAAATCCTACAATAAATTTCTATAGACGGCGATTAACGTAATTATTACTGAATTTGAGAAAATAGAGAACTGATCTATCAGTTAACTTAGTGAGCGTCTAAATAGTCATTTTTATAAAAATCAAATCACTTATCGAGAAGATGTTGGTTAAATCATAGGATTCACTTGCTCGAAAAACAAGGGTCACCTACTTATAGCGTAAAATAATAATTTTAATAAAAAAAAAATAAAAAATATATTTAAAAAGCGGTGGTAATGGCTAGGGCTTCGGACTTGCGATCATGTGGTTACCGGTTCGAACCCACCATTGCACTACCGACGTGAACTCACTCGTAACACAAGCATTTAGCTTAGTACGAGGGGTTAACAAGATTACTAATAATGTGAGACCCACATTACCAGTAAGGTTTTTAAAAAAAAACAAAAAAATAAAAACATGAATTCTCTAACCAGCAGCGCTCAAATAAATAATTATAATAGGTTTATTGGCAATTTAAAACACAAACCTTACATACAAATCCAATTAAATGTTTTAACCTTTTCTCAACAACATAATTATGTTGGGTTCGGTTCAACCAGACGTGGCTGAATATCACTGTTTTACAGGAAGGGACTGCCATCAGACCTGCACAACCCAATTTCTGGGGAATACTGATATTTGAAGGATAGACTGGATGTCAAGCTTTTTGGGATTTCAACCTTTTCCCACTAACTATGTTATAGGTGTATCACAACTGGGACCGACGGCTTTAAGCGCTTAAATCAATTGTTATTGAAGTATACACAATTTATGAAATCAACATAAATCTATTTATTATTTATCTATACATTTAAATTTAAATTTAAGAGAATGGCCTTTGTAAGGTTCAATCTCAAAGAGAATATTACATTATTTGAATAAGTGCTGGCAATAATAAGGTGTACTTGTTAAGAAATTGCTTTGAATATTATTTCAGACTATATTTGTAGGTAGGTACGTCTTCTTTGTTTTTTCTTGAACCTTTTATACCCTCTTTGTACGTTGAAAAAGCGGTAGGTACTTAAATCTAAGCCGGCGAAAAATTTAGCGAAACGTGAAAGTATTCTACAGATTCATTCGCTTTTCATTGCATTTAGATAGGGTATGTGAAAATTAATTAAGCAATGTTTAATAACCTGTTGTTGTTAGTAGTGAACCATGAGTAAGTAACTTATTTACTAGATAATTACGAAAAAGCATGCGTACTTTCTACGCATTTAGTGATAAATATAGCTATGCAATGTATTTCTATATCATTGATACTTTCACAAGTTTTACATTTTGTAACTAGATGGCGTTAGCGTTCCTAAATGGCAACCTCTGAGAAGAAATATCGAAAAACACTTAGAGCATCATGGTCTCTTTCAAAGTCAAGACAGTCGGAGTATTATCAAATATGTGAGTTTTACAATGTAGGGAGATACCTACCTCAACAGGCCTTTTCAAGAAAGTGCAATAGCAGCTTTGAGTTACAAAGCTTCACAGCTGTATTTTACAAATTGTTCTCGTTAGGCAGCGATATATTTATGAACAACCACAGTTCGCCGGTGTGTTCTTAGGTAGCTACCATGTTATGGAGAGCGAGCGTGCAGAATTTTGAACTCGGAGTTGCTACTTACTAAACTACTAATATTTTTCCCGATCATCTCAGTCAGCGCCTATAACCGCTGGAAAGATAGTCTATGGTTTACACCCTGATATGAAACACATTGCTAATTGCAATATTTATTGTTGACGATCTTAAAACCCGTAAACTTTTCCAAAATTGGAGTAATTTATACTGACTTTACGTACCGAATGTGATAGTCTATAATAGTGATATGATTTGAGTTTGAATCCTAGGCACACATCTTGTTGCAACAATAATATACATATATTAACAACTGGCTGATAGAGCCACTAATAAGCACTTACTTAAACGAAAAAGGAAAACATCGTTAGGAAACCGTTTTTTTTTCGACGGCGAATGTAGTCTGCCAACCCACACCTAGCTTGGCTGTCACCTAAAGCTCCTAAAGCTCCTTCTCATTCTAAGAGGGGATCTGTGGTCAGCAGTAACAAATCGATCTAGTAGGTCTAATTTCTAGGAAAAAATGATTTCGCCGTATTTTCACGAACTCGTACAAAATAGAGTACTAGAGATCAGTGTCTCAGGTACATTTAATGTAAAAGTAGAATGGTAGTAGTAGTAGGTAATATAGCTTAACATAAAAATATAATGATTAAAATGTTTCGCGAAACTAAAGTAATAAAAATACAAATATGTTTTTTTTTTTTTTTTTTTTATGGTATAACTCGGCAAACGAGCAGGCGAGTTACCAGATGGTAAGTAGTCATCGCCGCCCATGGACATCTGCAAAACCGAAGGAGATGCGTTGCCGAGCCTATTTAGGGAAAGGGAGGGGAAGGAGAAAAGGAGAAGGAAGGGGATTGGGAGAGGAATTGTTAAACATTTATGATTGAAATAGGACCTCTTCAGACAAATTTGTACATTGAAGGATTTAAATTAGGTCACAAATGGGACACGGATACTACCAAACAGACTAACTGAAAATACAAAGTAGGCAAATCAGTTGCGGACTAAATAAACCCTTTAGAGGCCTGAGGCGACCTGCGGGGCCTCAATATTTTATTAGAAGTTTCTGAATAAACCGTGTTCTGAACATACTCCGTCCAGTTTTCAGTTCACGTTCTTCCTAAAAGGATTCATCCCTAATATTCGGTAGGTATAAGATCAGGCAAAAGTCATGATAATAGCCAATGAACATTTCTACATATATCATTGAGCTGTAAAGAAAGTTTATCCTCCCTTATCGCAACCTTCACTTAACATAATAGTATTGTGTTATCTATTTGATGTCGTTAATCTGTATATAAAACTATCAATTGTCATGTCTTCACTCTAATAAACTCAAATGACATGTTTTTTTTGTGCTATTCGTAATTGTCAGGACAGATTTGTTTGAAATTTCTTTTTATTTCACCGGAAAATTGGATGAATATTTCAATACATAGACATGAAATTTACCCAGGCGATGCCAGGCACAAACAGCTATCTATCTATAAACATAAATAAAAATATTCATGTTTGCTTGGGCGAAATGTTTTAAATTCCGAAAGTTATTTAACGATTGCTTTGAAATTTTACGTTCTGTTGCATATGACCACATAGGTAGAGAAATAATAGGAATTCGCAAGTGTTTCTATACTTTTTGCGCCATTACAACGTATGTTCAGGTACTCCTAGTGTAGTTGATCACTAGAAAAGAGGAAATATTTCTTTTAAACTGCAGGCGCAACAGTGGTTGAAAGGTATCTACATACACTATATAAAAATAAGTCGGGTTTTCCTTCCTGACGATATAACTCCAGAACGCACGAACCGATTTCCACGGTTTTGCGTTCGTTGGAAAGGTCTCGGGCTCCGTGAGGTTTATAGCAAAAAAAAACTCCGAAAAAAAAACACGGGCGAAGCCGTGGGCGGAAAGCTAGTCTTTTATAAATTGCAATGAACTTACATAACAGTAATAATAAGCGGTTCTATCGACTAAATTACGGGTTAAACTACAGTGTAAACTTTATTGGATTGTAAATGTAATAAGCTTACAGTAATATATGTTAATGTTTACTTTGAGCGTACACTGTAAGCCATTCAGATGTTTTAAGCGTCACTGACAATGCTATTCGAACGCAAATGTTAGCTTTTATTTGTGGCTTCATTCGCATGGATTTGTGGCTTTCGAGTTGTGACAACATTATTGATCAGTTGAACGTGATTGAGAAACAAAGGGAAATATTTTCAACAATAACATTTTGGATTTATGATAATATTGAGGATAAACAGATTTGCAATGTGTGAAGGATTGGTATGCCGTGCAAAGCATATTGTAGCCTATGCAAGCTCTTTCTGCGGCTGTCATCATGAAAGAAAGGAAAATAGGTGATTGAAAAAAAGTTTTAATACCAAAATAATTGAAATAGGTCGATATAATGACGTCAGACAAATGCTCCGAAAAACAAAAAGAGAGAAAGTAAGTAGGTTCTATGTTGATGAATGTGGGTTCTAATTATTGGAAGCTTGCCTAAGATCAACGCATTTAGCTGGGAATAAGTCCAACCCTAGGGATCAAAGTCTCTTCATGGATAAAGCTGTAACAACGTACCAGGGAAAATACACACAATTTATAAATTATTTACCAATCGACCGCCACTTTAACGTGTTATTAACTCTGTGTAATTACTTGGCTGATCTAAACCGCTAACGTGAACCCGTAATTGCATAATAATACAATTATTAATTGTGAATGTGCTACCGGTATTAACTTTGATTGGTGTACAACGTTGGGATGCAAATGTATACTATGTATACTGGCCCTTAATTTCCAATAGGCGAAAATTTGCTACTAACTATAATAATACCTGTGTAAACGGAATATTCACTAAATACTAACCATTTTACATAATTACTATTGCTATTGTGGTTCGGGTAATTAACACCATAAACAAAGGAATTCCTAAATGACTAGTTGTTTAATTAAATTCATTATTTTGTCCATTTTAATGAAGTTAATATTACTTTTCGTCAGTGGCTTAGCGATCGTCTGCGCCACTGGTTGTGGGATCGATCCCTATACGTCTTAATTTTGCTTAATTAAGCGTACGGTTTATATTGAGTTTTTTATTTAAAACATAAGTATAACATACCATCACACTTATATCCCTGAAGGCAAAGGTGTGCTGGTGCATATCCATATTTGTCGCGATAAAATACAACCTTTTATAAAATATAATTGCTCGCCATTTTAAGTAATGCTAGCTATTTTAAGTCGCACTAGAATGTTAGCTTAAATTATTGTTCTCTAGAGCAACATTTAAGATACATATACGAGTAGCTGGAGAATTAAATACTGTAAAACGTATATAAATACGTATAGTGCGACGTGTAACTGGGTTAATTAGCGGTGTTTACTTGCATCAGCCATGTAATGTTCCGGCACTGCTGCACTTTCCTGAATGAATAAATTAGGCTGTGACCTAAGTAGCCAGTTTGAGTTGGGTCTAAAAATCTAGACAAATTGTTTTCGAAAATGTTTGAATGAATTTTTTAACCATTTCTGTTACAGTTAAAATGACAAAACAATATGTACCTAATCTATTCACACATACATACACATTATTTAAAATAACTATGTTTTAACATTAGGATAAAAATTTCAATACGACTCATGCCGTGGTAATTTTGAAAAAAAAAACTAGGAAAACACTCTTGAGCAGGGACTAGTACGAAGCAACATTAAGCAGCTCTCTAAACGGTCGTTTCACCTTGTTACGTCTCTTCTGTTATAACAGGCGGCTAAGTCAGGTAATAAAATTTAGTCCAGCGAACAATTCAGACGACGTTAGTACGAAATGAATGCTCTAGCTCTATCATAAATCACAAGTTTTAATGGTTATTTATTCTGACTGTTCGAATCGAGCGATGGCAATCAGTCGGGAGACTATTTTTATGACCTGTACCGGATGCGCCATAAAGTGAAGCATAAAATCAGTAAGCCTCCGAGGGAGAAATATAAAAGTAAATAACACTTAGATTGGAGATTTAGGCACCGGTGCAGAGGGCGAGACATCCGCTCGCCGCTCCAATGAGCCGTTAACTCAGGAAACTCCGTATTACATTGACCCGCACTTTTGATCATTTTAATGTACACGATGAGGAAAATATTAAAGATGTTTTTCCTGATTCGGAATATATATGAAGGTGAGTCCTCGATTTCTTCCGCATCAATGCAGAATATTTTTTTGTTTTATTGCTACATACTTGACTTCCAAAGAAATTTGTCTTTAAATTGGTTCAGTAATCTTGCAATAAAGACTTTGATTGTTTATATTTAACAAAACATTCTAAAACAGGTTGTATATCTGTTTCTTCGAGGCCTGGGTTGGCTATGTCTTCTAAAAGTCATGAGAATCCCAACACAAAGAATAATTCATGGATGTTAGGAATACATCCATTTGTTTATCTGCAACTTTACCGCCAGCGACTGACCCCCGGGACTGTTCTCGGAGATGTCACAAACCAATGATAATTTGGGCACTACAACCAATCCGATAGTGAAGGTTCATATCAGTCAGATAAGCTGAATTTATGAGAATCCCTAATACTTAGACAAAAAAAATAGAATGTTTGTAATAATGTATCATTACTTTCAACTAAAATAATAGTTGGTGTACTTTCTGAAACTGTGCTGTGGGAGTTAACAAAAAAAAAAAATACAATATTCATTGTATTTTTCTTGATCTCACTAAAAAGTTTTTTTACTTTTGCGAAAAGTATTTAAACTAACTGCTTAGTAATGCTACAAAATCTTTGCATTAAAAATAAGCCTTGTGCCCAATTAAGTTGTTTCGCTTAAAGTTTGTATAACAAAATATCGCTGAATCTGTAAATGGCATAATAAACTTCAAAACAGATACCTATTTGCCTTGCATTGTGGTAACCGACTGTAAATATCCATGTTTCCTCGTCTGTCATTGACATTCACGGCGTTCTTAATGGTTCGTTAATTCGAGCGACGCTAAACGTTCGTATTGATCGGTTTTATTGTTTAGACACAAATTTACAAGTAGGCTTTATAAACGGACATTGTTTGAGTACGGGAACATGTCAGCTTTGTGAATATTATATTACCTACCTGCCCATATTGATGTGGAGATGGAGAATCATACATTATGTTCGTTCACCTTTATTGTGCACACATTACGGGCTCAAGTTTTCGGGACCGCTTGTCAAAGAGGCGTAGATAAAGTCGCCGCTCGGATCACCTTGTAGGTACCTACATCAATCACCCTGACATGACTCCAGTTGTTCGCCCAAATGGATTATAGGAAGTCGGCGCCCCGCCCGCCCGAGGTGAGTTTCAGATTTGCCTCGCGTCACCTACATGTAAACATTATTTCCCAAAGTGATGCGGTGACACGGCTAACTTTACCAAAGGATATCTTTACACAATTTTTTTGGGTATCGTCATCCGTATGTGGGCAAAGAAAACGTGTACTTTACAAATACTTTGAGCTCTTACGTGTAGCCTTTGTTGATATTTCGTCAGAAAGAAAAGTGAACGAAAGAAAGTTGTGAAGATTCGTGGTTATTTATGAGATCATTAGCGGCCCACTCCATGTCTTCGAATCTTGATCACGTTTTCAAACGGGACTCGATTGGGATTCGGATTCGAGGTCGACCAATTATCATAATAAAGTGGCGAATTTCCTTTATAAAGTAGGTTCGTGTTATTACCGGGGACAATCGTAAATTATTCAGACCTCGCAAAGATGAATTTGTAGTGAGCTAGGCCGCAGATTCAAGGCCCATGAATTCGTAATTTGTTAATACTTTTTGAAATCTTACCAATATAAGAAACAAGTACATGATCTAAAAGCATTAAATAAATTATCGTCGATTAAGTTAATTAATTTCATCTATCAAGTTGATTACATTAGTCGAGTTAGTGAAATAGCTAATATTGTTACGTTAATGAAACAGCGCAGCGTGGCGGTCTCATAATAGTGTAGTTTGTGCACATTAATCGCCGGTGCATTTACCTGCCCGTACTTATGCATATGGACATTAGTCAAACCAGCTGTTAAGGCCAGCACTAGCCCCGTGTCAGGGCCCGTTAAAAGCGAGATATGGAACGTAACAATTAGGAACGTATTTACTGGATAATAGTTATGGTGATGGTGCATCACTACATAATAATATGTTATTATCCACTTGAAAACATATAAATAAATAATCTAGTAACCTATAAAAGTTAAATAACTCTAATAGACTACCTTATTAGTCTAGTGGTCTTAAGCGCGACTGCTACACTAGAGGTCCTGGGTTCGATTCCCGGGTCGGGCAGTGTGTCATTGGGTTTTTCTATGAAATTCTGAGTAGCAGCTCGGTGTTTGGATATGTTTCCGGTTAATGGCAATAGACTCACCTCCTAATAGATGGGACCTAAATATACCGGCGAACCGTGGATTTACATTAGTACATCTCTGCCTAACCCTTCGGGGAAAATAGGCGTAATCGTATGTTATGTTAAATAACTCAAGTGAAGCCTATTTCCCATAATGCTAATATCTAACATTAAGCTCTAGCTTCTAGTCCGTTCATAAACAAATTAGAATCATTGGCAAAATTTCTGGATAAAAAACATCTAGAATTTGTAGTAATCTTCAAAGGCATTTTTTGCATGCCAAACAAGCTCAAGTTACGCGGCAAAATGATAGATGAATAATTATTTTTGAAAAATTTCAAAAGATCCAATTAGCCCCAAGCACTCGAATGGGTTTGTGGTTTAGGAGGAGCAGTGACTAGCGAATATGGACGATGCTGAAATACGGGACGAATTTATATCCGGAGCCATAACCGATAGAATAAATTATCATGGGAAAACTTCCTCTGGTGAGCCATCGCTGCCTTGTATAGTGAAATTTAGGAGTAATAAACTCGATCCGCTTTCTACCCCTTTTAGTGGGTAGTCCCTTATATACAAGTATATAAAAACTTGAACTACAGTAAACCACTAGGGTAGAACTTCGATGACTGCAATTAATATAACTTTAACGATAGTAGTTAGGTATCTTATGTTATAGTAAAGTGTGAACTTTTGTGGTTTTAATAGTTAACTGTATTTATTATGTCTAAAAATGTAGTACAAAAAATGTACTTTGTAACATGTTGACAAAAATGTTTCGGTTAATATAATTCTTTGAAATCTTTTAGACAACGGACCAGCAAAAGTTAAAAAAACAGGAAATATAGCCATCTTTAAAAATGCATACAATTTTACGTATCTAAAAATAAATATGCGTACAACTTTCTATGCAATATAACATAAATTGTAATAATAAAAGTTTGATTACATTCAACATAAATTACAATAGAAACCAATCATTATATTTTATGCGTTGCATCGATAACCAGTTAGTGCACAATGGACACTCAACAAGGGTCAAGTGGTCGCGGGGGAGAAATTTAATTTACTGTCGGGATCCCCTGCCAGAGTTTGTACCGCTTTCGACTTAATTATTTCACATCTATGAATTATATTAAGATTTCATTGTTACAACGTTCAAGTATTTTAGCATAAAATAAAATAAACCTACTTGTGCCTAGCGATAACAAGATTACCCAATTTGTTTTTATAACATTCTATTTTTAACTGATTTGTTAATTAGATTTAACGTTGATGTATCTTCCTACTCATTTTGTGGAAATTCAGGGAAACGCTTTAAAATAGAACCGACCGGGGGCGGATCACGAAATTGTATATTGTTTGTGCAGCAGAAAAGTATATCGTATCAATCTGACCTCACCTAAATTGGCAGTATTTCTTGTGAAAAGAAAATATAACATTTATTCAGAAAGAAAACTAAGATGGTTGAAAGTAGGTAGCCTCTTTGCTTCTCAAGGGGAAACCCTAATTTCTGCCGGATAAAAATTAGGGCTCCCTTGAGATAAGCCAAAAATCGAATTCGAGCGAGCGTAGTCGCAACCAAAATCTAATTATTATGATGTATATTTAAAATACTTGTTATCTAGTATTTAATATTCTGTTGTTGAAAATTAATTAATGACTAATAATGAGAAACTCAGCAGTAATGTTATATAAGTAAACATCATCTGTTTCGTAACGAGTTGAAGTTCTCGTAGCTGCTACGCCGTAGCCAGCGTAGCGGATAGCGTAGCAGATATTCGGACGCCACGTTTTTTTAATGATTTGTACACTGCGTTTTGAAAAAAATAAACATACAACTGAGTGAGTTATTGCCCTCCACAATGTTATTTATGATACATACGGATGGCGATGGATGATGGTATATTTCCAAATAAATTTCGAATAGGAAGATGATGATGAACTATATTAACACGGAAAATTGGAAAATTCGGGCAACACTGAAAGTGCTGCTTTATGTGTTTTTTGGACAGCGTCACAGCGACTTAAAAAGATTTTTCTTTTAGAATTGAAAACAAAAATTTTAAGATAATTCAAAGCTAAATTCAAGTCGTCATAAGCCATAGAAGTTTTACATCTTTATGGTAGGTATCCAAACTACTTATATAGAAATAGATAACATGCATCCGACAGAACTGCTGCGGGCGAGAAAAGCGAGTGCTGAAATTGTGTTCCTACATTTCTAAAAGCTCCGGTGCGAATATGGCCCGAGAATATTTGTAAATATTTATCAAATCAACTTTTCTGTTTTGGCTTAACCGAACCAGGTATTGTACTAAAATATAATATAACATACCATCATGGATTAGGCGTACTTAATGTACACCCTCAGTTCGCCGGTATGGCTAGCTCTCATGTAGGGGGCGAGCCTATTGATATTCACACATATGGGCTGATTCTCACTCTGAGCTGCTACTGAGAATTTCATAGAAAACTTCTATTAACACGTTGCTTGACCCCGGATTCGAAACCAAGACCTCTAGCGTAGCAGTCGCGCTTAGGATCACTAAACTAATGAGGCCGTCTGTTATAATGTAGGCAGCAAAAAATATTATTATGATTAACTTCGTATTTATTGAAATCACTTCTCGGAGAAAAATTTAACCAATTTTTTTTTTTACTACAAGATTATTCATAGGATCGTTTCCAGGACGTTTCCGGATTTTTATGAACGTAGTCCCTACGCCACTTGAACTATTTAAACTTTATTTATTACCCTTAAACATTGAAAACAAAAACAATGTGTCATAGAATCGAATGCAAAGGCTCGCTGTGTGTTTATTTGTATTTTGTTTTAGCATATTATTATTTTTTTGAAATATTTCCTTCATATGGCACGTATCACTCTGTTTAGCCATGGCATTTGTTTGATTTGAAAGCACATCTAAAGGATTTATTTGTTTCACGTAAACGACACGCGAAAGCACTTATCTGTATAGAGTGGAGGTGGTATTTTTGTCTCTAACATATTTTATTTGTACTATATACATTTACATGCTATTTCTTCACGAAATATTGTACATGACAAGATCGAAAAAGTGGTCCTTTTGCCGGTTTGTGTATTTATTAGAGGTCACAATTAAATTGTATATGCTCAGTTCAATTATTGGGAATTAAGCGAATCGTATATCAATAAGTTCGAAATCCAAAATAATATACGGTAATGAGTGATATCGATATTTTTATGTACCAATCAATAAAATAAACCAAATAGTATCAGATCTATTACAATATTATTATGATAATGGGTGTAGGTATTTTGAGCTAGTGTTGTGCCGTTGCATGTTGTCTTAACTTTTTTGTTTTTGGCGCTATAAATTACTTTTATATATTTGAATCAGGTTGTTTCGTGTTTTAAAAGCATTTCATTGTTCGAAGCGTGCAACGTAGTTACGTCGAGAAAATGGAATGGTGCATTTCGCTTCCTGTGCCTTGGGCTGCAAATGAAATGGTTACGGAAGTATTTTTATGTTCACATTGTTGTCTAGAACGAAATCTGTTTGTTGTCTTGTAAGAACAAAATATAGTATACTGATAGAAATTTTTGCTACTTATTTTAGAACAACTTCTCATTCAGGTAAAATTGCCGTCATATTGGTGCAGATAAGCCGTAATCTGACCTATCGCTTCACCTTTAGGTGACTAAAAACAAAATAAGGAATATGCCATTTCTTAATACAGAAAAGATTTGATGTATCCTTGTTCTGGCTGTTACATCAATCACGCGCCATATTCTCGTCGCTGTCACTTGTGAGGCATAAATAAAGCATTGGAGGCTTCCAACATCCCCCGTATTGATGTATTCACAACGCAAACTGGTTCCTACTTATTGTCAAAAACATCGTTTCTATACAAAACGACGTTAGATTTCATCGTTTTCTGGTAACATTCTTATGGAATTCTAAGGGCATTTTGAAGAAATATGGAGCTATGCCTTTATTATTTTATTAATGTGATCTCATACTCTTTTATAAAATAGGTATTGTATATTTTCGTTATTATCTATATCACCTTTTTTCCAAAGTTTCTGTATTTTTTTGTGGTATAGGTACGTTTTATAGATAATAGTTGACCCGTGCCCACTTCATTGGGCGACCTATGATACTTACCAAGAACGTGACTTATGGTAAAAGACTTTTCAAAATCGGTTCAGTAGATCCAGAAATATCCCCCCAACAACTTCAGAAACTCACAAACTTTACCTCTTTATAATATTAGTAATAATATAATTTTTTTTTACATTGAAATAAAAAGAAAAGGATACTTCCTGTATCAATCTGAATTGTTTACAGAATAAAAAATACTGAAAACATATTTTGAAGCACAACATTATGAAAAGTAATTTTGAAATTCAGGAATCATTTGAATCGTCCATAGTAGGATTTAGAGCGAATTGGAACTCAAACTAGAAATGATGCGGAACAGAATATTTGTCAGGAGTGAAGTGTGGGCAAAGCGATCTGGGTAGAACTACGATTAGCAATACGAATTTTATACCTGTCTCTGTAAAATGGGAGCCGCATTCTCAACTTTAAACTTAACGTTATAGGTATTAAATCGGCTTGCTAGCCAATGTAAGCCGATATTCGAAATACCAAAAATTTAAGCTCAATTTGTTCGTACCTCGGTTGCGCAAATACACTTTGCGATGTTTTAGGCTATATTTTATTTGTTATCAGAAAAAAAAAAATGGCTAATTTAGCTAGAAGAGGCTCATATTGACTGCTGTCAGAAAGTATTCATTAGTTAAATAAAAATATCACGTTATTGCCAAAAATGTTTGTTTCTTACGCTTCACGCCAACGTCAAATTCATCACAAACGGTCCAGCGATTTTCGCTGGACTGATTGTGATGAATTTTGGTCCAGAATTATATGGGACCCTAGGGACGGATATAGCCTACTTCTAGTCCCTACTTCCCTACTAATCCCTGCTAATATTATAAATGCGAAAGTAACTCTGTCTGTCTGTCTTTCTGTCTGTCTGTCTGTTACACTTTCACGCCTAAACCACTCAACCGATTTTTATGAAATTTGGTACTGGGATAGACTAACGCTTGAGAATGGACATAGGCTACCTTTTATTGCAAAAAATAGTTTTGAAGGGGTTGAAATAGGGGGTGAAAGTTTGTATGGGAGTTCATCATTTTTCAAGATAAAACCATGAAACTTTATATTAAGGCACTTGATAAGAAATAAATAAATATTTCTTAGTTCTAGCGTTTTTGAAATTTCGACCTGTGTGGGTATGAAATAGGGGATGAAAGTTCATTTAGAAGTCCAAACAAAGTCACGCTTTCAAGTTTACCCCGGAACCGATTTTGATAAATTTTGAAACAAAACTTGACTCAACCTTGGGAAAGGATATAAGCTACGTTTTGTTGTAAAAAAGGGGTTGTAATAAGGGATAAAAAATTGTATGGGAGTTTGTCATTTTTGAAGATAAACGCTGAAACTTTGTGTTTAGGCACTTGATAAGAAATACATAAATAAATAAAACATTTGATATGGGGTTTTTGAAATTTCAAACTGTGTGGGGATGAAATAGGGGATGAAAGTCCGTTTGGATTTAGACGATATTTGGTACAAAAATAGACTAGACCTTGGGAAAGGATATAGGCTGCGTTTATTTGTATATATATCTGTATTTGTAGTCTACTCGAGCAAAGAAGCGGACGGAAAGATATGTAAGGATAATTTGCAATTTCCCGCCAGAATTGAAAAAAACTAAACAATCAAAATCGTGTTGTCCACGCGGGCGAAGCTGTGGGCGGAAAGCTAGTTGAATATAAAATAAAATTTGAATATCTATGTAACGCGAGCGAAGCCGCGGTTTTAATATGTTATTAAGCCCGTGGTAACAAAACATTTCTGTTGTAACTTGGGAACATTATAATTACAGTAGATCTTTATTCAAAGTATCTATTACGCTTCCCTCGAAGGTATAGGTACCGCCACCGATTATTAATTTAAGTTATATACTATATTACAGTTCTTTAGAAATTATTCTACGAAACAATCATAACCAGCAAAGCAGCCTTTGAAAGTAAAATTATGAAAGTGCGTTGTAAGTTTCGCAGTGGGTGCTAAGATTTGTATCGTACAGGGTTCATTCCCAGCTCTATGCACGTTGTTTAAATGTTTTTTTATATAAATCCATACTAATATAATAAATCTGAAGAGTTTTTTTTTGTTACCACTCGCTAATCTCTGGCTATTTTATGTGCAGTGATAGCCAAGTGATACGACCATTGAACTGCCAAGTAAAAAGGTTTCGAATTCGAGTTCAAGGCATGCACCTCTGACTTTTCGAAGTCATGTGCGCATTAATAATTAACAATCACGCGCTAAAACAGTGAAGGAAAACATCGTAAGAACCTGCTTCCTTGAGAGATTTCCTTAACGGCAAAAGAAGGCTAACGTGATCGACTATAGTCTAATTCCTCTCGTTCTGAGAGGAAACTCGTGCCTAACAAAACAATTTTTTTAATCCAATCAAAATATATCAACCACTGATATATTTTGGTTGGATAAAAAAAATCGTCTTGCATCTTTTTGCCCAATTTTTGAGGACTCTTATAGGCTATCCAAGATCACGCTACGATCCGTAGTTGCCGAGCAACCAGAACAAAGCACGAGGCAAAGCTAGTTTAATATGTTATTGTAGGCATGATATGCGCAGTGACTGAGCGATTGACTCGTCCGTCAAGGCCGTCGGTTTATTCAGTCGGTTTATTATAATATTGTGAAGGTTTGAGTTAGAAGAAAAGCCTAGCATCAGGCAATGTTTTGTTAATTAATGTATAATATAATTAAAGAAGCCAGATAGGTACTTGAATCCTCCTTTCTGTAAGATACGAGCTTGATCAATTTAAAATATTTTTCTGTATTGTACAACATTGTGGTGTCCTTAATAGAAAAAATATGTTCTAAAAATGATAATCCTTAGAGCTATATAGCCTTTTTGAAATATAGGAACATGGGTAAAAGAAACATTGAGCTAACGCAAAAGGAGAACATGCGAAATTTATATCGAAATTTTTACTCTAAACACGAAAAAAGATAGACTTAAAATGTTTTCTAGAATATAAGGATTCATGCAAAACAGGGGCGCGGAAATAGAATATAGAATAGAATAGTTTATTTTCTCACCACAAAAACATTACATGATTAAAACTATCTAAGAGGATACATTATTGGTCATATTATATCGTTCTAGTTGTTACAATAGGACAGCGTAGTGAGCATTGGTTGTCATTAGACTAAGTCGCCCTATCCACTCGTACTAGTTAAAAACTGTATCACGAGCGGATAGTCTTCCTCGCCTTCAGATCAACAAATTTACACAATACCTCAAGGAACTTATTAAGCTAATAACCATTATAAAGTGCCAGTAAATTACATGTATAGTGTAAGGTATGACGATGTTTTCAGTTAGTTAATAGGGTAAGTGTATTTAAAAAGATGTATGTGTAGTTTGTGTGTTTATGATGTCAGTCAATGTGCTTACGTGTTTTTTAGTTTTTATGTGCCTCACTTATTTATATCAGTTTTCAGTAGATTTTCGGTCGAATTATAGTCCAACAGTTCCAGGAATTCATGAATAGTTTTCTTTAGGGTTTGTGTATTAAGTTGTTTTAGATTTACATTTTTACTTACGATGTTATATAGGCTTGGGCCAAGATAGTTAAAGAATTGTTGCGCAAAGGAAGTCTTTTGTTTCGGTATCTTATATACAATATCTGTTCTTCGCCTTGTTTCAAAGTGTGGTTTAACTGTATTCTGTTTGAGAATAATCAATTTAATAAATAATTTTCGTATTGTGAGGACGCCTAATTCCGAATATAATTGAGTTGTCGGATATGTATACTTTTTACGACGCATAACTTTAAGTATCATACGTTGGGCTCTTTCAACTTGTAGCATAGAGGTTTTTGAAGTGCCTCCCCAGACACTTAGTCCGTAGGCTAAAATAGACTGGCAAAGGGCAAAATAGACGTTGCGTAGTAATTTTATATCACATGTGTTTCTGATTGTCTTAAACACAAAAATTAGTTTTCTTGCGCGCTTGCTTAGGTTAATGATATGTTCTTTCCAGCTTAGGTTTTGGTCTAGTGTTACTCCAAGGTACTTAATATATTCAGTTCTAGATATTGGTTTACACTGACAGTTACTAGTATTGTCACAAGTATGTGCTTGTATTATGATTGAATTTGGAGGAGGTTGTGTTTTAGCGTTTATAGTGAATGTAATAAGTTTTGTTTTCTCGAGGTTGAGTGTTAACAAATGATTATCCATCCATGTGGTTACTGTGGCAAAACCCTGATTTGCCGCTTCTGTCACATCCTTCCAAGTGCTAGAGTTAAACAATAAAACCGTGTCGTCAGCAAATGTTATTATTTGACCATCATGTAACTGTAAGTTACAAAGGTCATTAATATAAATAAGGAACAGCGTAGGACCTAACACGCTGCCTTGGGGCACACCAAAACATATGTTTTCTTCTCGGCTTTGGCTGTCATTAATTTTTATCACTTGTTTCCGGTTGGATAAGTAGTCCCGGAAAAGTTGTAGTGGTATTCCACGAATGCCTAGGCTCTCAAGTTTTTGTAGAAGGATGGGAACAGAGACGGTGTCGAACGCCTTTGCCAGATCAAGAAAAATACCAAGAGTTTTCTGTCCTCTATCCAGATTCTCAACTATATATGATGTTAATTTATGTAATGCGTCAGTGGTAGATATTTTTTCTCTAAATCCAAATTGATTTTCTGAGAGCAGTTTGTGATACTCAAGGTATTTCTTGAGCCTTGTATTTACCAACTTCTCCAGCACTTTTGACAAAGTGGGTAGAAGGGAGATGGGTCTATAATTCGACACCAGTTCTCTGTTCCCTGACTTATAGATAGGAATTGTGGTGGACTTTTTAAATGCATCTGGAAAAATTCCCTTAGAGAAACAGGTATTAAATATAGTAGTTAATGGCATAACCAGGATATCTGCTGCTTTTTTAATAAAGATAGTAGAGATTCCATCCCATCCCGACGAATTATTAGAATTTAAACCAATTATGGTTTTTTTAATTTCTATCTCATCAGTTGGGAGAAGTAGGAAGGAGTTTAATGGTGCCATATTCGATTTTTGCGCACATTGTTTGCATAGGTTTGACTCACTTATCCTAGTCCTCGACAAAATTGTATTTGCCAGGTTATTACCTACGTTAGCGAAATACCTATTTATACTATCTAATGCCTCTTGAGTGGTAGATTTGATGGACAATAGCTCTAATGGTATTTTTTGTTGGGTATTTAAATTACACATTTGTTTAACTAATTGCCATTGGTTTTTTATGTTACATTTTGCCTGTGCAAACTCTGATTTGAAGTAATTATTTCTCAGATTCTTTAATAGATTATTACATGTATTGCGATAGCGTTTGTATGTTATTTTTAGAATTGAGTTTTCAGGGTCTTTTTTTAGTTTTTGGTGAAGTTTGTCTCGATTTCTCATACATCTGCATAGTCCAGGAGAAATCCAGGGCTTAATAGTTACTTTTCGCCTCGGTATCTTACGAGTCACTGTGTGTTTTGCTAGGATTTCGCTTATGGTATTCAAGAACACGTTTGTCATAATATTTGGGTCACCCATATGCAGCCGCATTTCCCAGTTAATATTTTGGAGGTCTCTTATGGCGGCATCATGGTCGGTTTTGGTGTAATAAAGATCCCTTTTGGGTCTCTTGCTAGTTTTGAGGGGTATCGCAACCATAACACTATAGTGATCCGTTAAAGTTGAATGACATACCAAAGTTAAAGTATTAAGTTTATTTTTAACAAAGCAGTGATCAAGACAGTTTGCTTCTCTTGTGGGCAGTGTATGCGTGGGAAGCAGTCCATAAGACGCAAGTAAATTCATGTATTCGGAGACTTTTGTGCTAGTACTTTCCAGATTAATATTTATGTTCATATCGCCCATTAAAATAATATTTTTATATTGCTTGAGACTTGTGAGGATTTTGTCTAAAGATTCTAAAAAGGAATTTAAGTTTGTAAAGACTGGAGGTCTATATATTGATATAATTGCTATATCATTACCGAGTGTTGTCACTAGGCAATTCACTTCTCGACAATAACTTGGTTCGAAGACATTTACATGTATCGTTTCTTTTAGATATAAGACGATACCATCATTTTGATTAAGGTGTGTTTTAGTGTGAAAGTATCTATAATTCTCCATTTCAGGTATAATTGTGTTTTCGGTTAGCCAAGATTCAGTAAGCATTATAAGATCATAGTTGATGTCTAGTCGTTTAAGAAGAACAATTAATTCTTCGTAGTTACGATTTAAACTTCTTATATTTTGATTTAAAATTGAGAAACTATTTGGACCTGTGTTAAACGCCGCCTTGCAGTGCTCCGGTAAGTCAATTGCTATCGCATCTCCGACACTGACGAATTCGTCAATGTCCTTTGAAATTACTTGTATATCAACCATAATCCTTATAAGTAGACACAAGGATGCAGTTTGTAGCGATGCGACAGCAGAGACAGGATACCGGAACAGCATTAGCTGCAGAAACTAGTAGATTGCAGGCACATAATAAATAATATTGAGGAGTTCTGGAAGTCACAAATAGTAACGTGTGTATATTTTGTGTTAGTGTAAAGTATCTGTGCAGTGTTGAATTATAAAATATAGTTTTTAAGTAAGTTAAGCAATAACAAAAAATCATATTATCTAGCATTATAAAAAAAGAAGAAAACATGTAAAATATCAAACATAGCATGCAAAGTTTTGATTTTGATAAAAGTAAGACAATATTAATTTTCTTAAAATAACTGGTGAGAAAATAGTATGAGTACTTATCTAGTCACTTTTCTTTAAATAACTGGTGTATATCATCTTCGCATTTAATTAGTATGTGCTTGTCTCCTTCAGTTTTTCTTAAATAAACTTTACCAAAAGACGTCCAGCAGAACTTGTAACTATTCTCCTTAGCAAAATTTCTGGCCAAATAAAATAAATGTTGGGCTTTTGGTGTTAGGCTTTCGGATATAAATATTGGTTTGGGAGGACCTTCTATTTTAACATGCGATGTACTCAGTTTATTGCCGTTATTTTTTTTATTGAAGTTTCGAGCTCCTTTGATCACATTCTCCTTAATTTGAATAGTGGTAAAGTCTACTATTATTGGTGATATGCCTTCTTTCTTATTCAGACGAAATAGGTCCCTGATTTCGTGGCGCTGGACTGGAATACCGAGTACAGTTGACGTTTCTAAAACGACTTTTTGAAGGTCTTCCTTTGTTTCTCCTTTAATTTTTGGAATATTTCGTAGTTCTATTTTTGACATACTTGACGTCCTTTCCAAGGTTTCCAGGCGGTTTTCTAGCTGGGTAATACGCTCACGATCTGATTTCCTCTCAGCTTCTAAGTTTTCAGTTTTTGTCAAAATTTCATCGTATTGTTTAGAAAGAACACCCATTTTTTCTTTTATTTCTGTGTTCTGGGCGATTATTTCTGCCAGAGCATTTTGTAACGACTCTAACTTGCTGTCCGTCTGAGCTGTATGTGACTTGAACAACTCGCGAACCTCATTCATAAACATTGCGCAGTCATCGTCGCGTTTACGCTTGCGGGTATTAATGTTGTCAGCTTCAGAGATGACTAAGTTGGAAGTTGGACCAGGTTTTTGAGTAACTTGTGTGCATGGTATTGATTTTATCTCAGATGAAGTAGGGGTCATTGGTGGCGTTCGTTTAAGTGGCATTTTTTAAGATATTTTGTACTAAATGCAGTAATAATTCAGCAGTGTTAATTTGACGAAAAAGTAAATAAATATTTAAAAATGTTGTATGGGCACAATAGACCGAGTGTATGTGTATAAGTCTGAACAAAAACTCAAAACAAATTACTAGAAATCTTTTAAAAACACAAAAAGATTTGCGATTTCCCAGTAGCGATCCTCGTAGACTGCTCACTGCGGTCTTAGTACTCTCTATATGTGCCAGGCCGACTTACTTGGTGACGATGAAATAGTGAAGTTGTTTCGTACTAATAATTCCAGTATTAAAGTGAGATGTCCATATAAGGTAGCGATTTGGATCGATGCGTGTTTTCTGACTCACCGCTGGTCAAGCCAATAGCAAGGCGAGAGCGTTGTGACTCACTCGTTGTTTACTTGCGATTACGGCTTCTTTTTATTTCGATCCTGATTGTTTCTACACAGTACTTAAATTATATATATTAGTTATTTAGTGAACACTGACTGTATACATTTTTTTTTTCCACTTATAAATCTAAATTTATGTACTTTTACTTTAGTAGCATGTGTGAGGAACTTTGTGCACGTCTACTGTAAGTGCGCGCAGACGAGCGAATGATGAAATGACGGAAACCGCTTGTCGCATTTTCTGATAACAGTACATACATAATGCAAGTGTTTTAAAAAGAAATCTGAAAGTGCACATCGTTGACGTCACTGGTTTTTAGCGTTCGTTGCCTCTATTTTTTTTTTGCGTAATCACCGTTACCCGTCTGGATTATTCAGGGTAACACACGGCCTGCTGGGAGTGGCGGCATATTTTGATGGCACGTTTTGCGTAGCGGTTACGGCGGTCGTTCTGTTACTATCATTGTGCCGTGTGTCGAGGGTCCGATTCCATCCTGAGACAAACATTCGTGTTCCACGGATATCTGATTCGGGTCTTTGTGTCCGTTAATTGTATATTTGTACGCACAAAAACTAGTGCATAAAATTGCGTTTTTACAGTTGTATTGCATGACGACTAATTTCACTAACTTATCTGTGTCGCGCTTGATATCAAGTTGAACTCATAGTTTTCATACTACTTTTTTTTGTTGTGGGTTACAAAATCCTTGAAGAATTTACAGGAAATTTGGAACATACTTATTTTAATTTGTTCCCTGTTAGTCACTATAGAACTTGGCATACAGAAGTTAATCTGTTGCTACAAAAAAATATTTTTTTATACTTATAATTCATGTAGTTTATGTAAGTTTCTTCTTACAGTCGGATATACTCAACTTATTTCAACAAGATAACTGTGGTAAGCTGCGATGAAATGGTTCTTTATCTCCTCTTCCATTTCACCTTTATTCTGCGTTTAAGTATGTAACTATGAAACATTCATGCAATTTCAGAGCGGGGCGGAGTGGCCTGTCAAAAAGGGTTACTGTACAGTTTCTATTACCTCTTAACCCTACAAATGTTCATGTTGAACATGAGCGGTGAGTAAGAATTAAAAATGAATAGAGCAATATACAAGTGTATTGTTAAAAATATATTGTGATACTTACATACATATTTTGTGAGCGGATAAGGTTTGAACTATTTTAATAAAATCGATGAAAAGATAATGAGCAGACACGTGGGCATGAATATGTATATCCCTTTGAAAACGTCATAAAATTTGCGGCTGTGTTATTGGACTTGCATGAGTAAAGCTTCGCCTCATCTCACGTTATGAACACAAAATGAGTAAATATGAACTTTGGGGGGCGCGCAACAATGAAAATGTCACTTTATGAAATGGGCCCGCAGTTGATTAATGGAGTTAGAGTGGGGTGCTGTTCGGACCTTCTTACTTGTTTATTCATTCATTCTGAAACACCGTGTGGTAAAGCGTCGTAAATATAAATATCAACAAAGTATGACGCGATATGACTGTTGTATCGTGTAATGCGAAGTCACGATTTGTTTGTTCGGAAAACGTATTTGAGTAATGTACTACATTTTACATTTCGAGAGATACCGTGATTTGCAGACTTTATCAACAAATCTGAAATGTTAGTGTGTGTGTGTACAGTGTTATTAAAAATCATTCAAAACATAATAATCATTATCATCATCATCATCTTCATTGATTTTAACAGATTTATGGTAGTAAGCAGTCTTGTCGCGGGAGACTAGAGACATACCTATACTTAATAAATAATGATGACATTGATATAAAAAGTAAAAAAAAATATCTACTTTTACATTCCGCTATACTCGTACAATGATATGTATGAAATGGTATACTTACGTAATAACGATTAGAGATCATTACTGAGAAGGGAAAGTTAGATACAACTTACTTACTTACCTACATCAATTACCGAGGGCAAGTAATGGAACATTGAGATTAGATACGCAAATCTCAGTAAACGTCTAGAAAATATAGCAATCTATCAAGTTTCTGTTTGAAACTTGGGTGTTAGCGAATTAGCCAAATCTCAAACTACCCTAGTTTACAGAGATAGCAAAATACAAGGTCCTACTTCGTCATTGACACGCTTATCTATTGTATAAATACTGTATTGCGACTGAACTTGTTGTAACTGAAGGAACAAGGGTATCTTCTGACAATTGGCATACATTATGAATAAGAAATCCTTGTGTTCCGTTTAATCATGAATTATTTAATGAGAGTGGTTCGGGATAGGACAGTTACTATAAATGTCGTATGACAAGATAACAATGCGATAGACGTTTTATGAAACAGCTACGGACTTGATAAATGACCCGAGCTGGTTCGAGGCGGACGCACCAATTTATGCATAGCCGTCATCGGCAGGATTACAATGCGTCATGCTAAAATGACGCTGCGGCTCGAAGAATATGTTGGATTTAGTTAACAAAGTTTTTTTACACAGAAATTTGTGGAAAAAATTGCTGTATGGTAACTGAAATTATAGTAAGAATTGTACCGTGATGTTCACGAAGTTAAGAGTTGCAAGTGCTATCAAATCTATAATACAACCATAACTATATTAACGGAACCTTTTTTTAACTACTTACTTTTGATTTGAAAACTTATAGCGTAGCTATATTTTCTGGTGGATTTTATTTTTCACTCATAAAGTAACGCAAGGGTATATTTATAAAAAAGGACCGCGGAGGTTTATAACTCAATGGGGACGACGAATTAAAAAAGAAACCCTAAACTGGGTGAGGAAAATGTTGTATTTTTTCGTTTGTGGGGATTTGAAGTAGTTGTGTCAACCACTTTTAGGGTATATGGATGAAAAATACTTCCTTGATACTTCAAAAAATAATCACGTTGTCACGAAGGTCGAAATTTATATATTTAGTGACCTTTTTTTAAATAACATAGTATAACCTAAGCGATAACGTAAACATAAATGGTATATTGCTATATAATTGAGACACATCATAGCTTATGTTAATTTCAGCTGTGGAAAACAGTAAAAAGTAACGGTTGTGTTTAAATAACTAATAGCTGTCGCAGATAATAAGCCTAAAAATACCACCAAGGAAACAGGTAGTGACGCAAGACTCCCAAAAAGTTATGCACTAAAGAATTAAAAAGGTTCAGTAAATATTACCATGGGTTGCTTTGAACGATATTGTATTTCGATATGATGCTGCAGAGCATTGAGAGTGGTGTTTAAATAGGCTGCTAATCCTACCAATATTGAAATATCTGCGACAATATTCAGCCTGAGAGCTGTGATCCGCTTTTATTAAAACATCGTTTTATATGAGGAAAGCGAGGAAAAAATATTGTCTCCAGTTTTTATGACACTGTTAACAATATATCCGACCTAGGTAGCAATTTCGAGAAAGTGTGATTTTATTTTCCATCTCGTAAAATGTAAGAAAAATATGCCACATACTTTTATATTATTAGTAGAGATGTTCTTTAAAATATACTATTGGTTGTTCCAAAATATACGTTTGCGGTTGCTAAGCTTCAGTGAATTTAGAATAAATAGATCTTCATCTACATTAATTTAAATTTGAAATGGATGTATAATTACATTTAGATAGACTTACAAACACGAATCTGTTAGCTGTAATTATGTGTAATGTATAGAAATTCAGAATATTGATTGTACGATGATATTTACAGTTGTTGTTGTGTAAGTGGCATGTTATTAATAAAAATACTTGTGGTATAATTCATTTCAAGTATCCAGCCCGCATTTCCCGAAGGATAAGGCAAAGCGTAGGTACCTACACCTACACAGTTGTTCCGTATATTTAGGTCTCACGTAATTAGGAGCGAGCCTGTTGTCAAACTGAAACTAAAATAGAAAAATAGGAATTGATCAATCAACTTTCCAGCTATTAGTCGTGCTTACGACTACTAGAATGATGAGGCAGTTTATTTTTTGGTTTTAAAAATAATGAAAAATACATAGGTACGTACATTTTGTCTTTTTTCCATAGGAAAAGACTGGAAGTTCAGAACGCCATTTGCTACGATTCATGCATACTTCTTTTGTTTCGTCCACACGCACATACATTTTGTCATACCCATGCGCCGGTTGCGGGCACTACGCACCTAACATTTCTCAAGCATCTCACCAATAATGAAAAGTATTCTCCATTATTCTCAAACTACTCTGTCTGGCCCCTCGGGGTACTGCTAATTTGTTCAGAACTTAGAGCAACTGAGCATTGAGCAATGCTATGGTGTGTAGACAATATGTAACATTATCTGGCTCTATTGTGATAAGTACACCCCTACATGTTATTATAAGTTCAGGCAATGTTTTGGAAGTGTTATCTACATTAAGAGGATAGCTCCGTTCCATTGTTTGTGCATTTCACTGTGAACTTTAGCAACCTATTTCCCACGCAAATTGATCACAGTACTGGTTTATTATGAGTTTAAATCGAATATTTTTTAAATTGGGTAAACCTTACAAGTATAATCTATTGTGTTGATTTTGCTCAAATGGCATTTAGTATAAATAATATCTATTCCACATTCCATGAACAAGTAAGTTCTATATGTATGTTTCTACGAGGATGTAAGAGGACTATTACCAAAATATTTTCCTCGAATACAAAAGCCTGTGAACACCGATAATGCTAATTTATAGTATGTACTTAAGCCTTTTAGTAGGTCTCTGTAATTGCTGCAACCTGCGGGCATCGTAGAATATTAGGTGAATGCTAAATTTTTCCGTAAAGACAGGAATGATTCCTTTTATGTTCCCACCTAACAAGTATTAATGGTGTCGGCCGCACTACCTTTGCAGAGATTCTGTCATTTGCGAGCAATTACCGCCGCCCTCGTTTACTAAATTGTGTAAGATATGATTAATAACGTTTTTATTAAGATTCCACTTAGTTTCTGAAGTAAAAAATGTGGGCCGATCATTCTTTTCACGAAATTGTAAGGGTACTTTAGGTGCCGTCTCACAACTGGCTAAAACGACTACTAAATAGGCCATTTTGTAGTATATAGGTTGGACGGTTCGTCGACTAACGGATGACTTTGCAAGGTAATAAAGAGCCCTGCGATAGAGCTAGTAAGCAGTGGTAACATTTTTTTTATCATATAGATATCACCATCAGCTTGTATTCGTCCACTTCTGGACGTAGGCCTTTTTAAGTGAACGCTACAGAGGCCGATCTTCAGCTCTTTTCATCCAGTTGCTGTCAGCTGCCTTCCGCAAAGCCTTCCATCTTATCTTATTATTCCATATTATTATTAAATAATATTTAGGTATTTTTGTAAAGTTCATCTATTAAAGACACACCCTAAAAGTATTTTTTTTAGGTTGTAGCTGGATAAAGCTGACGTTTCTAATTTATATGAGCAGAGAAGCTTCCAGAGCGGATTTTCGTGTGTTTTCCCAGGTTTAAAAAAAGTTTTAAGGTTAATTAGGTACGCCTGAATTATTACCTTTGATCCACTGGAAAACTTACAAGACTTTTAGGAAGCGGCCTCTTGATCTCTAGAATCTATAACTACTATACGATTTCATGTATCTATCTAGATCGTTAGAGATCTCCAATGTGTACCCAACTTTATTGAAACACTATTTACCTAGGAAGTATATTACAGTATAGTACATTGCAATATTTTTATATACCTCTCCATTGTTTTATTATTCAGACACAAATCGACTCATACTCTAGAAGTAGTGATACAAAAATATATACCTATAGGAAAGAATTGAGCTCACGACCCTAAACACAGGCAGACACTCGGCGTTGAGCCATTTAGGGAGTCATTTATCGTAGACTTAGTGTTGGGCTCAGACTTTATGTAACAACGAGTTATTAGGTCGGTCAAAAAGATGGCTCATAATAGTTAGTTATGGGCTCACCTATTGATATAAAACTTTCTTCGCAGATGGAATATTGCTTTCATTCTATTTCTGGCTGTTAGCATATTACCACCGTTAAAAGCCTATAATAAAAAGGCATAATAATCTAACAAGGGTTAATTAGCAGACAATTCCTTCTCTGGAGTATCATGTTACAATTGGACAATATTACCTTGTGTACTATTAAAATTCAAATGACTGGATTGATGTATGTACTGCTTACGTTGTCAAGTGATGTTGAGTTTAATTGATGAAATTTTTTCAAATAAAATAGAATGAACTGAGATTGGTATTTCAATATGAAGAAATATAATAATGCTGCATCTGGACTATTGAGATTGAAAATATTTTCTGTAATATTTGCATAGGTTACTTACTACTCGACGAAAGGAATCGATTTTCACTCACAGCTCTCGTGTGTAGAGGTGTGGTATAAAGATTTTCCAAATACGAGTGCAACGATCAGAAATTTTGTTGGTTACGTCTTGTTACCTCCGCCGCCGCGCCATGCCGTAAGCTTGTAGGAAATGAAAAATAAAACCAAGCCCTGCCATCTTCGTCCGCCGGCCGCGGCCGCCGGCGAGTTTCCCAGAAAGCCGAGCTCACTCTCAACTACCATCTTATTAACGATAATGTTGACTTGCTCGCTTTGTGCAACTCGGTTTACGCAAACTTGGGCTTAGATTTCAGTGGTTGGTTTATCTTCATGATGTGAAGTAACGTCGTTCAATTTTCCAACTGATTAATTATTGTTTAACTTTGCTTCGAACTTGGTTTATTCAATGCGATTTAGAATTTAGAAGGCATCTCTACCCAACAGACAATTTTGAGGGGCTCGAATTTTATTTAAAATTGTAGAATGCTAACGTACACACTAGGTCATGTAATATTTACTAGGGAATATTTTACTAAAAGTTATATTTTGGCATTAAGTTACAAGTATAAAAATAAATAAAATGCAGTGTTATAATACTCATGTTTGAGTCGCAACAGAAAAGCACAACAGAGAGGAAGTTATTATTTTAATGGTGGACTGGGAAGTTTTAAAAATGTTGTAGTTGCTTTCATCGTTAATGTGATGGGTACGAAAACTACTTTTTTCTGATAGAAGCCGAGTGAAATGTAATGCGTTGGTTCGTAAATTATATCAGAATATAAAAGAAAACATTTTTATCTTGCGTTTTGTAATGTACAATTTTACTTCAGAAGCGTTATTTAACAGCGCGGTTTTAATGAGGGACTGCTATGACGGAGATAAAGGAAATAACTGACACTTTTAACGTTAGCTACAAAACTACTTAACTCATTTAATATAACATAATATAATTACCTGTCGCAATAACATAAATGCTCAAATTATACGAGTATTGGCACATATTACATGTACAGTTAACACGAAGGGGATTAATATTATTTGATGTTAAAAGTTAATTAATAGTTGATAAATGGCAATACGGTGTCAGTCAGTCTTATTAATTTAGCGTGCTATATACAACGACAAATAATAATTGGATTAATCAAAACGTCAGGGCTCATCATCTTGTCATCTGGAACCTTCGGAGTTGAGAAATGGGAGCTCAAAATTATGTAATGTTGGTCTGACTTTATGTTAGTATTATTTCGGGATAGTATTACGAACCTTATTCCAGGAATGAAGGTTCACTAAAGTATTTGCGTGACCCTGATCAGACAAAACAGGACATTGTCGGCTGAGACGGGTCGATCATGTGGCCGAAATTGGCCGAATAGTTTGCCGACGCCAGGAGAAAGCAGTAATACTAAACAAGGACCAATTTGCGGTCCTGCAAAATATGCGTTACATATATGCACCATGTATATGGACATAAAATTCTGATTTTCGGTGTATTAACCATTGTGACAAACAATATGTGCCTACTTTATTTATATATGGAAAAATCCTAGTAAGAAACAGTAACAATAATACCTAAACAATTTCGGGGAAACTATAAGGTAATTTTATTGCCGATTGTATAACGATCCTTATTAATATATTAAGACGAACTAAGCTCAAGTGAAGCGTAGTAGATCAACAGATTGGTCATAAAGTATACACACCAGACGCTGTCAGTGTGCGTATGGTTGATCATTCTTAACACATCGAGACCCCAGCTTCGCACTAACTCAAATCTGGCTAACCTAACTCAAAATCTAGTGCATGTTTTATTTTGATACGCCGCTTAGGAGCCGAAGTAAGTAAATTATATTAGGACGCGAGTGCAACAGCCAATATTATATTTACCGTACATATAAACATTTTTTTCGAATATGATCTTAAATAAGTTGCGTACATTTATAGCATTTCATGTTATCAATAGCACTTCCCACAGTTTTAATTCGCTTCGCTCGCGAGATCATCACGGAAATAACATAACATACCATCACGCCTGTATTCCCCGAAGGGGTAGGCAGAGGTGTACTAATGAACACCCACATTTCGCCGGTATGTTTTGGTCCCATGTAATAGGGGGCGAGCCTATTGTCATTAACCGGGCACAAATCCAGACTCCGAGCTGCTACTGGGAAATTCATAGAAAAACCCAATAACACTTTGCTCGACCTGGGGATCGAACCCAGGACCTCTAGCGTAGCAGTCGCGCTAAGGACCACTAGACTAATGAGGCAGTCTCATCTCAGTCTCATCACGGAAATAAACAATTTTATTGGCGTTACAACGCGTAACAGATATCACAACGGCGTCAAATATCGTCGACCGCGATACAATAAACGTACCAATATTGCTCGGCGACAGAACCGAGCAGATAAATCCTTGTAAACAAAATTGTGACTGTCATCGATATCGTTCTTTATGATTGGAACGTTGAAAGCAACGTGAAATTCAAAACGTACAAAATTGACCGCATACCGCACCCTTTTCAAATGTCGTATACTTATGTATAATAATCCTAAAACACACCCTAAATCCTTTCAAGCCGTTGGACAATGACTTTGACGGCAAGCTATTATTATATTTTATTTTCGCTCCTGACTCCTTATTATTTTTACACTTTTCTTTATACGAGGATATCAGCAATAAAAACCAAATGTTTGTTGCTTGATTGAACCGCCGCGCCGTGTGCCGTGTTGTTTTTGTGTATTTTGATGTCTACTGGGTTGGATACGACGACGATATTTTGATTGCTGCCTATCAAAAGTGAAAAACAGATTGATCTCAAAAATCACCTAGTGACAATTATTGGCTTCTCACTCGTGCCCCTTCGAATTTACTTTCTAAGTAAACGCAAAGTTTATATCAAGTATCAAAAGTTAGGAACTTCAATTTCAACTATCGTTACAGGTATCGTTACATCTTAAAGTTCTATTTAGTTCAATCGATCATTGCCTTTAACTTTACCTACCTATGTACTTGTATTGCATAAGATGACCGTTCAGAACTCCACTTCTATTGCGCTGCGGGCATATTAATAAGTCATCGATCCTGTTTAATGTCCCGAAGCGACATTTACTGTTATCAACATCCAATTAAGCGTTAAATGGTATTAGTATCACGTTCGTAGAAAGATATTGGCTTTAGGAATAAACAGATTACGACAAAACTTGGACACAATAATTATTACAATTGTATTTAAATTAGTAACACTCTACAGCCGCCATTGTTACAAAAATAACTGTTAGTGGTTTAACGGCAATTTGACTTTCAATACCTTTAAAAATATTGTGGAGATAGGTCGACCGGTATCCGCAGTTTCACAACACCAATTTACAGCGATGGCCCGATAAGTAGGTACGATAAATTTATGGCTTATTTTATAATAATAAAGTGCCCAGTGTTGGCGAAATAAGCGCGGTTTATGGCTAATATAGCGCAGGCTGTTCGCAGCGAGGAACTTTGTTGCATTTTGCATAAAATCGATATACCATCATAGGGCGGTCGTAACCTTACGCCTCTGAACTGCTCATATCACTAAAGTGCTTCACTTTTCATTTTATTTTGTTTATAGCTATATAAACAGCTTTTAAGTTTTCCCATTGTATCATTCTATGATTTATAACTTGTATTGGACATTAGTTTTTGGTGTATAATAAAAAAGCAAATAATTTAGTAATTGAGTAATATCTTTTTTATAGCAGACATGCGAATGAGACTTGTAACATTGTAATTAAGTATAATATATTAGGTACCTGATTATTTAAAACTGCTGTAGCTACATTGTATGGCTTTATTCACGAAGAAAAACCGAATATGACTGCCTCATTAGTCTAGTGGTCCTCAGCGCGACTGCTACGCTAGAGGTCCTGAGTTCGATCCCCAGCTCGAGCAAAGTGTTATTGGGGTTTTCTATGAAGTTCCCAGTGGCAGCTCGGAGTCTGGATTTGTGCCCGGTTATTGGCAATAGGCTCGCCCCTTATTACATGGGACCTAAACGTACCGGTGCAATGTGGGTGTACATTAGTAGACCTCTGCTTAACCCTTCAGGGAATACAGGCGTGATGGTATGTATCTATGTATGTAAATACTGATTATATAAATCTCTAGTGACAATTGTTAACGAATTGATGACTGACGGAGGAAGTTGGTCGGCTGTATTAAAAGACCAGAAAAGAGACATGCAAAAATCCGGACGTGTGTTCACGCAAACGAGTGTAGTCCGGCCGTACGTTGAATAGACGTTGCTCGGACCGAATTTTAAAACCGGTAAAGCTATATTCACGCTCGTCAGTTACTCGTGACTCTTGGCAGTAAGTGCATTAAAGTGTCTGCGCTCGACCGCAGGGTGCCTAGTTGCCCAGGTACCGAGCCCATTATTTTATGCAAAATAAGCCCGAGTGCGAGAACTGTAATAATTCTGTAAACAATAGAGCTTTGTTGCTCGTCTGCGAGTGCGCTTAATGTTTTGCAGCGACGACGTCGTGATAGCCTGGCATGATTATTTAATATAAAGTGTGGAAATTTTGGAAACTTTTTTGAAAACTGTGTTTGTACTGTTTATGTTACTCGCTCGAACTGCAGTAAAACCTAAGATCTACCAATTCCTAATGGTAAATGTCCCAAAAGGTTTGCGATTCGAACCTTTACCACCATTCCGTTGGTAAATCTTAGGATTTACATTAATGGCACGGTAAATGTTGAAAAACTAATGAATTTAGGATACCAGAGCGAGCGTAGCGAGCTCGGAACTTGGGGCATCCCGACTCGGATAGGTTAGGTTAGAAGGGGATGGCGGGGTCTGCAGACCCTGCCATCCCCTTCGTAGTTATTTTTTTTTAAACCACTCAGAAGTAGGAGTTTTATTCCTAAAACCAACATCTACCAGCTGACAGTGGTAAAACCTAGCATATACTGAATTCGAATGGTAAAAGCTCGAAAAAATCGTCGTATTTTCAGAAATACTTACATTTTCATGTCGGTGAATCCTAAGACTTACACTTAACCACTGAGCTAACGAGCCAACAGTTGTAGTGTTGAATCTGCCCACTACATTTTATTTAGTGATGTCATCAACATAAAAAGGTCGATATTGTAGGTGTTATACATATAGTGTATCGAGTGTAGGTACCCCAAATTCTTTAGTGGAAGTGGCATCAACACTCGATACCCCGTGAAGAATAGAATGGACACAGTATTTTAACAAGATTGTATTCTGCCGTTATTACGTCATGTTGGGCAATTGCGCAGCAAGGTCTTAAATCTTAAGATTTCCCGTAGTACGGGCTTTTACAGTAACATTTATACCAAAGTTGATACTAAAAATAAATATTCTTCCTTATTCTAATACTTTTTTTTAAATATTTCAGGTAGGTTTATTTAGATTGATATAGCCGCAATAAATGATAATAATAATAATAGTCTGTTTAATTAATCTTGTGGTCGCACGTGTCGCATTTGAGCTTGAGGTTCTTGGTTCGATTCCCAGGTCGAGCATTGGATTGGGTTTTTCCCTCGGAGTTCGGAGTACGCTCCTAGGGACACCTACACCTTGCACATTTGAGGTGCAAGGTGTAGGTGTCCCTAGGAGTGTAGCAGTATATCTCTACCCAACCTAATGGGAATACAGGTATGATGATATGTTACGTAAAATAATATTTTTAAGGACGACAAGTTCCATTCATTATTTGTGGTTATATTTTAGAAAGTACTTATTCAGTCTAAAGTCTAAAATTATACTCAAAGGCTTATGAAATGTCATTTATTTTATAACTTTACATAAACAGCTAACTGTAACGGTCTATAGACAAAGTTTTCAACGCGGAAATAGTCCATTTCCAAGATATGTAGCTCTTATATAAAATGCTAAACATTGTAATTAAATATAAATCTACATGTATAAACAATACGTGGGTTTTGTAATCTATGATTTACTGTAACGATCTTGGAAATGGCACAAACATTAACCAATGTATGTACTATAGAAGGAATAATCTTGTTTAACGCAAGCTTCAAATACGTTAAACATTACATAGCTATTTATTTATATTACAAAGCACGCCATATTGTCTTTATTGCAGAAGTGAGTAGTTTATTTACAAAATGTATTAGGATTACGTTCGCAAGAAACACAGTAACAGAAATATATTCATTTCATTTTGCACAAAATTTATCATATTTACATTACCTGCATAAAGCTTTCCTCCAAGGAACAAATTAGGTATGTACGTTTATTAAATAAAGCTTATCATATGAACTTATTTTTCTTAGTATTAAATGTAAGTAGTAAACAAAATAACGGATTCAAACATCTATTTCAGGCTGTTACGGAAAACTTAAATTTCTAGATCAAAATCTGGAATCATGGGAGAAAACGGGAATCAATCAGCTCAGGTTTAAAAAAAAAAGTAACTAAGTTTTACTTGAGAAAAATGAATAAACGAAGGGTTTGATGGTAAGTTCGTCATTTAACAGTTACAGTGCAACGTCAATCCATTGATTAAAATATCAAGAATATTTGTAAAGATTGATATTATTTATTTGAAACAAGACTTGGGTATCACAACTTTGTTGAAAATGGAAGAAAATAAAATATAAAACCAAATATTGATTTTGCTACAATGCAATGTAATGGAAAGAGTAGAAAATTCTACAGGAACGCGTCAAAATAACTTTATATACTTTGTATCGATGGCAGGTTTTGGGGAAAACATTGATTTTCAACTTAAATGATGGTCAATTAATAGAGGCCTTACGATGACGTGCTAATGCGATATTTTTTAGGTTGAAAAAGAGAGATGGAACTATTTAACCTGTAGAGCGACATCTCTTTCTCACGAATGATCGCGTTAACACTGGGCTGTACGGCCCCTGGCCAGTGAATAATAGTGTAACGAGTCATAATGGCACGATACTATCTTAATGCCGCCAATGACGTGACAAAGCACGTAGGGCGTAGCGTGAACGCGTTTTTTTGTGTAAAAGAAAATACAATTTATACAGCATATGTTTTCACGACCTACGTACACGCGTGACACATTGTTTAACAATTGCCAGGAGGTATCTCTTAGAATTTTAAACATTATAAACTTATTTAATCACAAAATACTATTTTAATCACTTAATTTAAAATAAATAATAAATATGTGACGGGATTCTTACAAACTAAACTCAATACTGTTATGCGATCAGATATGGCACATTAACCGTACAATTCTATCAGTCTTTTAATTATATTGAAAAATATTTACAATTTCTATTAGATAGTTTCTACATTTTCATAAAAATATGTGAAACAAATGTATTCGTTTTAAATAAATTGAGATCTTCGATGTGTTTATGTAATGGATCTTTAAACAATGAATAAAATCTATTTCATGCTTGACAACTGACACAGCACCTATCCTAATGTTATCACTTCTATTTATATCGTATTTCTTTTAGAACTAATGTCTCATTGGCACTATGATATGATACGGATATTGGTGAACACCGCATGTCAGCTAGCGATCAAAAAACCTCCGATGATGAAGAATAAAACGCCTTGATTGATGGTGGAACGCGAAGACTGGGTCGACTCGTAATCTGAACATTAGATGTAAGTAGTTTATAAACTATATAAAAGGGATTTTTAAAACAGAACATACCTAGTATCTAGTTAAGATTTAAACTGTTGTTGATTGGATATCGAGTAAGTTATTTTGACACAGCATAGAAAATGAGCGCTCTATATTGAAACATTTTACCAATTTGCATCTTTTTCCCTGCCAATTATATCTCGTAGGCAACTTTATCGAGACAGAGCTGCAGGAACAGTAAAAAGCTTTTAAACTGCTAAATTATGTAAGTAAGTATTACACTTACCGACATCTTTCCACTCTTCGACCTCGTAGTCTCCTATGACTCGGTTCTCAGCAGAGCTGTCCCGCCAACGATTTTTATGTTTACCTGACAGAAACAAGTTACATGTGATAGAAATGTCCCATGAGAAAAATACGATGCGGAAAATGATTGCGTCGTAAAAAAATCTTACATGTTGTTAAGGGGCTATTGAAGTGAACAAAAAATATGACTGCATAAAGAGTATGAAATAAAAGGAAACCCAAATATATAACAATAAGAAGGCACATTGGAAGTCAAAGCGTAAACAAAATCGCTTTTCTCACAATAATATTACTAACGACCCAATTGTACGGAAGCATTGGGCTGTGGCGGCAAAACCAATAAATACAAAATCCACCAGCGACCCTTCCGTGAGGTAGTGGGTCTGCGATGATTGTATAAATGTCATGGCTCACACTCGAATTTTTACTATTGATGTCCCTTATCAAGAACTAGGTGTCAGAACCCATATTTCCAACTTCGATCCGACAGAATGAATGAACAAATTATTCCGAGCGGATGTTATAACTGGGTGAATAATCCGGTTAAGACATAAATGATATATCCTTCGTTTGCGTGGCAATAATTGAAAGCAAGGACATTAATCTTACGCTTAATAACACGAAGAAGAAAACTTAAGAAATTACCTTTTTTCCTTTGTGGAAATGTGGGCACGTAGTTGTCCGTGGTACTTGTAGTTGAAGGTGCGGGAATTTCTACAATGTTTTTATTTGATTAGTTTCTTTAAAATAGCAGTGTTTCTTGAAATAATAAAGGGGCCAGTAAAATGTTACATTCAAAGGACTAGAAATATCTTAGATTATTTATGTGGATAGGAATAATCTGGTATACCGTCAAGCCGGATAAGCCCATCCGTCTCGCCGAGGGAGTTCTTGGCTACGCAGCGGTAAGATGAAAAATCTCTTGACGACACTCTTCGTATAGTCAATTTCATCTTCCGACTATAACTGTCGTCACTGAGCGACGTGATGTATTTATTTCCTGCAGAAGGATAAACGGAGTCATTAGTAATTCGATTCATTGCTCATTCCGGAAAGCTGTCAGGCTAACTTACCAATTACGCAATAAATCAATTACGTTCCAGTTAAACTCATTTTAGTTTTAGATCAATTTGTAGCATGAACGTACCTACGTCATAGTTTTAAGAGGCTAGCTCTTTCACGGTGAATACTTTTTTCGTGAGTTTGTAGAAGGCGGGTTGCTTTATTAATTAATCAACCATACTGTACTCCTAATTTACCTACATCATTTCGCTACCCCGAAAGTGTCTAGTGTTCGGAACCTTATTCAGGTTTCAAGGGCGCCAGAGACTTAATTAACCGACGTCACGGTTATTTTGGTAGCATACTCGTATATGGTGTTGCCATTTTTCAACGCCAGACTACATTGTATTCGTAACCAATAAAACGAAGAAATTTTCATGTTGTATTATAATCTAACGCATTGTATTTTTGCTGCGTCATCATTTTCTTTGTTATCATACCTGATATGATCATATCTCCGCGGTCGGTGGTCCAATAGTTTATGGAGGAGGGGTAGGCCTCTGTGTGGCATTCCAGCGTCACGTCTTGTCCGATGTATGCAGCTTCCAGCTGGTTGGGGATAGACAGCATCGGTGGAACTGTATGGGGAACAATTTATTTTAGACATTTATTTATTAAATGCCAGAAACAAAGCAGCACGCCAGAAACAATTCAATTTTTTAGGGTTCCGTAGCCAAATGGCAAAAACGGAATGTCTGTCTGTCTGTCTGTCTGTCCGATCGTGTCACAGCCTTTTTTTTCGTAACTATAAGAAGTATGCTGTTGAAACTTGGTAAGCACATGTATTCTATGAACCGCATTAAGATTTTAACACAAAAATAGAAAAAAAAAACAATAAATTTTGGGGGTTCCCCATACTTGGAACTGAAACTCAAATTTTTTTTTTCATCATACCCATATGTGTGGGGATGGATAGGTCTTCAAAAATGATATTGAGGTTTCTCATATCATTTTTTTCTAAACTGAACAGTTTGCGCGAGAAACACTTCCAAAGTGGTAAAATGTGTGTGTCCCCCATGTAACTTCTAAAATAAGAGAACGATAAAACTAAACAAAATATATGATGTACATTACCATGTAAACTTCCACCAAAAATTGGTTTGAACGAGATCTAGTAAATAGTTTTTTTTAATACGGCATAAACTGAATATTTTGCTCGAGAGACACTTCCAAAGTGGTAAAATGTGTGTGTCCCCCCTGTAACTTCTAAAATAAGAGGACGATAAAACTAAAAAAAATATATGATGTAGATTACCATGTAAACTCCCACCGAAAATTGTTTTGGACGAGATCTAGTAAATAGTTTTTTTTAATACGTCATAAATCGTAACGATACGGAACTCTCGGTGCGCGAGTCCGACTCGCACTTGGCCGGTTTTTTTTTATTTGCTCAGTATGTAGGTATTTACAATAGGGTGATTACAATAATATTAAATAATTCTTGTACATTCTAACAATTTGGCATGCAAACACTGTTGCAGTTTTATCATAAAATATAAACATATTTAAAATGTATCATCATAGAAAAGCCAATACGGAGTAGTAACACTTACTTAATAGAATTCAGTGAATTTATTTTTGAGGCTGATACTGGTTCCTCTTTTATAAAATCGGGGATGGGGTTAGAAATAGCCTCCTTCAACAAAGCACTACTTCGTTGGTCTAGTGGTCCCAATCGCGACTGCTACGCTAGAGGTCTTGGGTTCGATCCCCAGGTCGAGCAAAGTGTTATTGAGTTTTTCTATGAAATTCT
This sequence comes from Subacronicta megacephala, assembly GCA_958496365.1. Taxonomy (NCBI): domain Eukaryota; kingdom Metazoa; phylum Arthropoda; class Insecta; order Lepidoptera; family Noctuidae; genus Subacronicta; species Subacronicta megacephala. The sequence continues at coordinate 8,356,361 of OY292523.1, read as the reverse complement.
CAGTAGCAGCTCGGAGTCTGGATTTGTGCCCGGTGAATGGCAATAGGCTCGCCCCCTATTACATGGGACCCAAACATTGCGGGGAACTGTGGGTGTACATTAAGTATACCTCTACGTAACCCTTTGGGGAATACAGGCGTGATGGTATGTTATGTTATGTTATGTATAACAAAGCACTCCTTCCACCTGTGCGTAATAAGTTACCAAATCCTCAACAATGCTGATGTTGTAGCGATTAATATATAGAGCACCTTATTAATAATAATTGATATCGCTTCGCAATGTTGAGCCGTCATTCAATTTTAACTTTTCTTTGCACTCACAAAGCGCCGGGCAGCGCTTGAAGTACGAGTGAAAAGAACATGAAATTATCTGATACCTTGTTACAGAGAAACTTCTCTATTCAATACCGTTTGGGCGAAAATCTACTTAATAATACAAATGCGATCGAAAAAGGTAGGACTCAATGGATTATGAAGCAATTTTTAGAATATTAAAGAGCGTTTCTTGGAAATGATGATGTTTAAATTATTAAATGACAAAAGGGAGCTGCGCTGTAAAGGCAAACATAGAGCGCTTCGTCGCGGGGTATTCGGTAATATTTAATTTGCATCTTCAAGTTGTGTTGAAAATGTTTACGATATTTTTATGACAAGAATGACAAAATTTGTACGAGTTTATGTGGATGCCTATACAACATTGTTTAGATTATAATTTATGTACTCGTAGGTTGTGACATAAAATTATTATACTTTGTGCAAGTCATATAGATATAAAATTAGGTTTTGCATTGTTTACCGTTTACACAATTTTATTAACTACCTGAAATGAATTCAAAAGAGCAAATCTCTATTAAAAGAGGTAAATAGTATCAGTTTACTACCTGCTAAAAATTTCTCAATTGTAATAAAAATCGGAACTTTAACTAAATCTGGATGGATATTTATAGCCATATGAATAAAAACTGTGTGATTAGTCTAGTGGGGTTTTCGTTGGTTAAAAATAATAAATATAATATTTTCATGTGTAAGACTTTTAGCGTTGATGTTGTATGAGTTGTGTCTGAGGACGACGAGGGGGCTAAATCAAAGTAAGTCAATTTCAAAATATAACCACAGACACGACCGAAATTAGGATCACATTAATAATTGTTTCAATATTACCCTTTACTGCTGTATTAAAACTTACGTATTTTTAGGTGTAAATTTACCTAAGTACCTATGTATAATTCGGCTTAAGTATTACTGAATTTAGGCACTTTATTAATAAGTTCTAACAATAGCGAATAGTACCACGCACGCACCGGTACGTAGGTAGTTAACGCACGCACACCTAAGAATGAAAAATGTTCCTAGTCACAAAAACTTTGTCTTATTCTTCTCATATAAATAACACAACACGTGATGTATGAAGAAATGATATCATACACAACGTGAATATAGTATACTATACACTTAGTTACGTCTTTGGTGCATGTGTTATATTATCTGCAAAGAGTTATTTATGACTTCCTCGCTCATTAGCGTAGTAGTCCTTAGCGCGACTGTTACGCTAGAGGTCTTGGGTTCGATTCCCAGGTAATGTAGTCTTACTGGGTTTTTCTTGTATTAGCTCGGAGTTTCGGAATTGTGCCCCGTGGCAATAGGCTCGTTCCCTATTACATAGGACCTAAATATACTGGCGAAATGTGGGATTAGTACACCTCTGCCTAACCCTTCGGGAAATACAGGTGGATTGATATTTTAAAAAGATATGAATGAATAAAAGCAGGCAGCGACGCATATATATCAAAAGAATAACATTGTCATAAAGATTTGTCTCGGGTACTACCTAAATGTAATGAAAACTGTCAGTGAATTCATAAGGAAGGCTCGTTGGTTAATCGAGTGAAAGTTACGTGAGCGTTTCACGTTTCTCGTAAGAAATGAAGAGGACTGTGAACGCGCTGAGATACGGAATGTGAATTAGGGGAAAGAAAAGCGTTTCATTGGGTTCGGTGGCTCGCAGTGTAGAGGTGGCGAGGGCGACGCGGGAGAACAGATAGTATCGCCATTATCGCGTCCGTACCGTATTCACGTCAGCATAATGCTCTAATTGGGCGCAATTACGGCCGATCCGGCGGAAGGCACCGCCGTCAGGTAGAGACGCTCGTGTCCTCGTAAATACTCGTTAACGACACCCACCCTGAAGAAAAATAATATTTCTCGACGCTGACTCCTGGCTAAAGAAAACGACTATGTTGAAATGCTCACGTACTTACGAAAGGAAGAATTTTGGGCCAAGTTAACGGGCCGAGACAAATGTGCGGGCGTATTCTTTCGTCTAGATGAGGAAATTATAGTGAGTGCAGGTATAATTCAAATTTCACAAGACTGTCTCGAATTACTTACGTAAACAACGTGAACTTGCCTCATTCCGCGAGTGTACGCTCGTGTCGATTTGTTTGTTTTTTTTCGAAGTTCTAGTTGGCTGTATTGCAAATGAAATATTTAATTTCTAAATATTTGGAGTAAAAATAATCTCCTTGTTATTGTCGAATATGAAAGTCGAATATTTGTTGTTGGGGGGTACATTTAAAATACAATCATAAATGAAGATTATTCAATTTTGTATAGCAAGTCATTATCATCAACCTATGTATTGTCCCATTGCTGGACACTGGTCTCCTCTTAGAAGGAAGGGGGGGGGGGGGGGGTTATCTAGCCTACAGCGGGTTGGAGTAAAGTAAGTACCAACTACCAAATTATTAGATCTAATAAAAATATCAAGCATAAGTATGTTTTTTATTAGGGGCATCACGCCCCCACCACATTCGGCTTGTTTGTCAGTCAGTGTAATAAGTCAGTAATAAGTCACCGTAAATTTTAAATGGCATATTAAAACGTAAATTTAACAGAGCAGACGATTAGTCTATAATAATTATTATGTTACAGATAGAAAGATATTAATTATGTGTTTACTAAGGCCCTAATAAATGTACTAAGAAATATTTAGTATTTGACATACATGCATGAAGATAATAACGTCCGATTCTACAATCATAGTCAGTCGTAATCTATATATATAAAAATCAATGCCACTTTTCGTTGTAATTTTATAACTCAAGAATGGGCTCACCTATCCAAACCAAATGTTTAGGCTTTGTTCGGACTATTTAGTAAGTAGATGGTTTATGTGAAGTTTGCACAAAATACAAAAACAAGAAACCACGCTGGCGAAGCCGAGGGCGGAAAGCTAGTTTATAATAAAAAAAAATAAGTAATTTTAAGTAGACACCGAAAACTTAATAGTGTGCAGAAACAGCGTGTATTTTTATCAAGTATCTTTCTGCAACATGTTCAAGAAGCTAGTACCTACGCTATAATTCTTAAACTTTTGTGCGTTTTTGGTGCATTTATGTTGAAAAATATTAGATAAGTAATAAACGAACATTATTTCCTAACTGATATTAACGAAATTAACCTGCTGAACTCATAAAACATCTACGCAATGAGCTCGGAATGCGACAAGTGCCGTTAACTGTCGCGTAAAGCTACGGGCACATTGTGGTATAATCGATTGTCAAAAATACGTCACAAATGACAAATGATGACAAGCTTATATGTGCGAGTTGGTTAAAGCATTGCCGTAACATGCCGAACGAATACCAAAAATACAAATAAGACTGAATATATAAATTAATGTTTTTCGTGTTAATGAATTAACTGTCTCACTCTCTCTTTCCAGGTCAAGCAATGCGTTAATGTATGTGTTTCGATTTGTGCCCAGTTAAAGAAGAAATGCTTTAACTCTACTCCATGGGATATATGGCGAACTGTGGGTATGTACACGTACATTATTCTTCTCTGCCTAACTATTCGGGAAATGTAAGCGTGATATTTTTACGTAAGTACGTATTATGTTGAGTAATCAAGATAACAACTTTAAGTAAAGATGGAATTATTTCACTATTAGAAATAAACAAAACACGACGGCTATCCACGGATTGAGCTGAAATGAATGAATTAACTTTGTCACAATATTTTTGTTTGAATTAGATTAACAAAACTATTAATAAAAATCTAAATGATTGCATAATTAATTCAGCACTGATCATAATCAAAATGAGCGCTTTATAATAATTGTGTCGTCGTCGTTGCTAACCTAATTAACTTTGCAAAGATTACACAATGTGAAAGTTAACAGTTTAATTTAACAATAACCAGTCATTGAGAGCACGAAACTAAAGTGTTGTTTATAGCACTCCATAGATCGTGAACAAGGAAGAATAAAGTTTTGTGGAAGTTGTCGCACAGCATTCAAGACAGCCCCATACTGTGCAGTGTCCGGGGCGACACCGGACGGGCTTGAATTAATGTTTTTCTTACTGGACTAATCCTAGTTGGAATTATTTAAATTAAGTAGGAAGCAGCTACGAAATTTATATTGTTCGTTTTATAAGTAAACTAGTGACCCGCCCCGGCTTTGCACGGTTGTAGAGTATGCGTTTGACTCTAGTTTTGCCGGATTGTAAGCACAGACTTCAGGGTCTGAAATAGAGCACTCTAAGTAAATAATCTTTTAGGCTCTGGCTCATGATCGAACACAGTAAAATTGTTTGGACTCGATCAAACCTAAATGGGAGCCTTGTTAGGCAAATCACTACTTAGATTTGATCCCAAATTATTACTACTATCGTTATCAAGCTTTTTACCGTCGCAGTACTAGGCACGTGTAAATTACCACATTTTTTTTGGGATAACTCGGCAAACGAACAGGCGAGCCACCTAATGGCAAGTAGTCATCATCAAGTTAATTCGGTTTGCCATCCATGGACATCTGCAAAGGAGTTGCAGATGCGTTGCCGATCCAAAGAAAAGGAAGGGGAAAAGGAGAAGGAAGGATACTGAGGGAGGAATTAGGCCTGCGGCGCTCCCCACTCACAGTACTAAACGCAACTATGAATACTGCTACTTTGGAGTCGATATTCTGTGGGAGGGTAGCACTTCCCCGGGCGTGCTGACCCATTCTTGCTGGCATGTACTCGTGCCAGCGAGACACTACTAGGTACTATTAATTTTACTATTATACACACGAAAAATAATTCGCGTTTAATCTTATCTACCAATGTCGCATACTACCGTGAGTATATTACCTAATTAATGCATGTCAAAATTCGGAGTAAAGTATTTTAATTTTTTCTGAACCTTTCCCATTATACTTCACTTGGATTTTTGTTTCACGTGGGTAAAAGCGTTAACGTTTACTTTGCACACAAACCCAACATAAAACCATGGAGATCTTTGGTAGACTTTCTTGTGTATTTTATTTGCTATACCTATTCGCACCCGACAAAATTAAAGTTTTGTGAGAAGAGAGGAAACTGAAAAGATTAGGTGTGCAGAGAAAATTTTCTGACCATTCCTTTTAAGTAGATAGGAGCAGTGAGTTCTATAGGTAAATTTCCATGCTTATGTGTTAATGAAAACCATTAGTCGATTTACTCAAAGTTTAATAATATACTAAGGTATACTGAGTAAAAGAGATATCACAGTCAAAACTGTACTAACATGTGAGATATCTCGTACATATATTTTAAATACTCATTCATTTAATTATGTGTAATCCAAACGAATTGACTTATGAAAACTAAAACGACCTTTGAATACCATAAGACTTGTTTGAATTTAAATAAACTGTGACATAGTGTATGTAGTTCCTTCTCCGTTTAAATGTATTTTTTTAACGAGTATGTGATTGATACCATAGTTCCTACAACAAGTTGTAAAACGGGTACACTTTAAGCTATACAAATTCAGTATAGTCTGAGCTGGCATTGTAAAGGCTTTCCGTACAATACGAGGCCAGCCTATTCTGGCTTTTGTATAGCTTAACTTGTAGCCATACCTACAATAGCAGTTTAGTATAAAGAAAAATAAAACTGAATGTGTCAAGTCACGACTAATTCTAGGCAAGTCTAGGCGAGCATGACTTATAGACTCCGAGGTCAATTAAACACGAAATAATGGTAATAATTGTGAAGTGGGTAGTTTCTGATTCGATTCGCGAAACCAATCGCAAAAGAAAAGAAAAAATATAAAAACAAATTAACAAAATCGAACCAATAACATTTTTAAACGAAAGGAACGCGGCTCTTACAACATCAGCAACGATGGTTAAAATATAGAACTTACAGATATCATCATCATATAACAACGCTGAATAGTTTTATTTGTTTTTTCGCGTTAAACTCTGGAACTATCAGTCAGATTTCAAAAAATATTTTTAAATTTGAAAGCGATTCTATTCTCGAGTAAAGCTATGGGCTACTTAACATCAGGCTACGACCCTTTGGCTGGGTGACATCGTGCACAGCAAGTAATGTCATAAATGTGAAATTTTGTATGTTTGTTACGCAATTTCCGCTAACACAGCTAAACGGATTTGGAAGAAATTCGGCATATAGATAGTTTATATCCTGGAGTTTCACTGACTAAAAACTTTTTATTCAGGTTAGACCTTATTCTGAAGTCCACGCAGACAAAGAAGCTAGTGTAAATTATACTTTCTTGCTTCGTCCTCGAGATTATTAAACTATGTAGTAACGCCTTTCGGTGGTACTACTCGTCACTCGTTGAGAGAATATCATCTCTAGAAATTTTCTATTTACTCTGTGCCCCGCGCCAGCCCTGCTGTCATTCGCGTTTTTAGTGCGCTACGCTCGTCACTAAAAATTTACTCGTAGCTGTTTTATGAGTAAATTGTCCAATATTACTGCAAAAACACCCCATAGGTGTATAAAGTCTTGTAATAGTGAGTGTTTCTATAGTGATTTTAACATTAATTTCAAGAATGTAAACCGATTTAACCAAGTTACACCCGGTCAAGTTAAGACCTGCATCTACAACGAATTTGGAAAAAACAAATAAAATTGCAATTCGAGTAGCCGAATGGGGCTGTCTCACGCATAACTTTTATCTATTTCAAGAGATATAACTTACCATAGGTATGTAAACCAAGTTACGTACCTACCTACCAAGAATTTGGGAACCTGGGAGTAACAAAACAATGCAATTCGAGTAGTCAAATTGGGCTGTCTCACGCATAAAAATTATCTATCACCTCGGACAGATCATCAGGACTGCCCACGCTAGATAAACTGGACTCTCACCATAACAGCAACAAAAACAAAACAATGCAATTCGAGTAGTCAAATTGGACTGTCTCATGCATTCAATATATGTATTTAATACCTCGGACAGATCATAGGACTGCCCAAACTAGATAAACTGGACTCCCACCTAATAATAAAACAAAACAATACAAGTCGAGTAGTCGAATTGGACTGTCTCATGTATTGAATTTATTTAGCACCTTGGGCAGACCACCAGGACTGCCCAGACTTGAGTGGAATACCACAATAACAAATAGAACAATGAAATTCGAGCAGCCAATATGGGTTGCCTGCATGAGGCAATTAAAATGTATTTAACAACTGGGATAGATCATCAAGACACTAGACGAATCCCAACGTAACAACAAGAAGAAAAATTTAAATAAGGAATTATGGAAGTTTATTGGGACTTGCATTTAAATTGTCAAAACAACTGAGCTGACCCATGCATTACACTTATTTAGCACTCGGACAGGTCGCATCAGACTGCCCACGTTAAATAAATTCCCATCCTTCAATGAAAACTGGTAGGTATCTACTTTAAGTAATTGTATTACTTACGAATGTGTATATGCAATTCAGTCAGATTAAGGGACTGTCTCACTGCAATTCAACAACACATAATGAGCTACCGTGGTCTGTGCTACAAACACTAATAAGCCACTGGTTTGTGAAATTGTTACACACACTTGATTCACCATGCACCTAGTCTAGGTTTGTGAAAAATCATGCCTGACAGCAATAGTGTAACAGTAACAACTTAGTAAGTACCTACAAACACAGGTACAACTATGCTACATTATCACAGACAAAGTTGACAAGATGCTGACAATCGGCATTATGTAAACAACTCTCATATGGTTATAGATAATTCACTAATACATAACAAGCAAATTATGTCTTTTTTATTATCAGAGCGCTTCCTTCGGGGGCACTCCAGTTTAATATTGTCATCAAAGCAGCTTTTCAGGAAACCTTGATTAATCGGACCTACATCAAGCATAACATAAAGAGGTAATTCCTCGGGCAAGTTGATACTTCAGATGCAGTCAGTGACACCATACTGAAAATGGAAGGAGCCATCACAGCTAGAACAGAAGAAGCAACAGTGCCCTGCCTGCAACGACCACCACATCTAAACTGTGAGATATTTATCTTTTACAGATAAACAATCATGTCCTCACCAATCTTGGTAATGTATTCATTACAGTTACCATTTTTTCTTAGAAGTGTTATCTATCACAGATTAATACATCTGTCTTGTATACCTATGTAAAACACAGCCCTGTGAAGAAAGGTACAAGAATAACCAATGACAACTTGTAAGAGTGCTCAATTATATATGGCTGTACCATATTTATAAACTTGTAAATATCAATTTCTTATTAGAACATGAAAAACATCAAAGGATTGCTACCTTGTTGGAAAAAATTATGAATTCAAGTATATTTTTTCAGTTTAATTAAAAACTGTGTATAAATGTGACTCATTTCAGTTTAGAACATGCATACTTTGATTGATACTTGACAAGTCAATCCTGATGTGTGGTTGTTACACTAACACAACAACACTTTTCTTACAATACTTTACTGTCATGAATATGATAAATATTTCCTTATTTATCTAATTTATTTTTTAGAAGTACATATACATAGCTACAATTAAAATAATCTGAAGTCAAATCATTGATACACTATGACTACTGATACTGGTATACACAGATGGTCAGATAGCATGATATGCTATAGAATATTGGTGAAAACAATTTTAGTATAAAAAATTGTAACGGTTAGAATTATGACTAACTTCTACAATTAAAAAATCAAACATATTATGGTTAGAAACCAGATATTACACAACAATCATTTTATAAAATACTAGAATATTATTACAATACTAATAAAATCATACTAATTAATATAATTATACAAAAAAAAAAAAAAGGCAGTAGCAATAGTACTTAATGTATACAACTATACATATAATTTAAATAATATTTCACCTACATGCTGACGCCTCAACGAAGGGGGGGGGTGTTGCCTTCAAAGACGGGATAGTGAACCAGAGTGAAGAAAAAAGGAGTATCTAGTCACATATATTCTCATCACACCTCTGATACGTCTGGCGACATTCCTTGCCCTTAACCTAATATAAATATATCTGTAGTATATATAATATCCATAAATATTATTATTATATTGCCTTAACTGTCATTACAATTGAGGATCTTTAAGTACAAGGGGTCTCTCTTGACTCAACATACTTAGTTGGAGTTTGCAATAGGCTATCCTTTTTCAATAAGTATGCAAATCTCCACATAGCAGCTGACAGTTAATTAACATAAAACATAATCAAAAAGTTGTGGGAAATTTAAGTTATTTTTTCATGAAATCATTGGGATGTCCTAGGACATGTCCTATTGATGTATGCATCAACATAATTAATTAGTTCTTTAATTGATACATACCTACAAAGTAAATGATTGGATAACTAACAAGTTGCATTTAGTCACAGACAAAAAATCGACGTTGACAAATATTATATTATAATATATAAATACCAGTTAGGTACATATAAATATAGTATTAGTACTTATCTTCCATGGGTGGATTCCATTACCTACACACGACAATATTATTTATTTTATTTTAAGTACATACATCTCGCGTACCTACCTATATTGTGTAAGTTTTCCACAATCATGGAAAAGGGGTATCTCTAAGAGAAGATAACCACAACACAGGATAGGCCCACAATTGTACTATACAACATAACTTTTATATATATATATATATATTTAAAGAAAATAAAAATGATAACAATAATTCAAAGTTATAAATAACCATTCAATAACTCCATAATAAAAAAAGAAAAAAAAAAAAAACTAAGCAATATGCCTAAAACAATTGTATGTGTTATCAGGGGAGCACGGTAGTGCCCCCGCCAAGTCAAGCTACAAATTTACAAGCTTATTAATGTCTAATGAATCAACTTATCGACTTTCCTCCCCTATTCGTCTTCTAGCCCTAAATTTTTTTTCCGTAACTATTATTATCAATAAGTATAAAAATACTTATTCCACACGAGTTTGGGTTACCAAAGTCATAAAAACCAGAAATTACTTTAAATTCTAAACAATCAATAACGGATATTGAAATGGTTACGTTAGAAAAACCTAACATTTTTCCAAGATATTTGATGAGAACAAAAATTTAATGTTTAAATTATCTATGTTTCATCCTTCAATAGATGAGTTTCTATCTCCAGCTCCAGTACCTATTATCCAAAAACCTGTTCTTATTTCAAAACAGATGGACACAAAACGTACAAAGCATTTAAAGCATGCCTTAAATAAATAGGCAATTATAGGTTTTGTTTTCAAAAATTGCGTTACGGTTCACGCATTGTAAAGAAGCTGTAATATGGTAAATAAAAACATTAGACTTTGACTGAACAAAACATGACATTTAATGTCGTATTAATGATAGTAATAGTAGCAGTGATGATGACCAAATATTTACTTACCTTCGTAATTAAAATGCGACCTCTAAAGAACTCATCATTCAAGAGTGATAAAAAATCAGTCAAAACAATGTTATTATTTTATAAACAGTAAATGTTACGTTATATTTGTACACAAATTCGAGACATTTATCGCCGAGTTTCACTTGACAGATTACATTTTATAGTTTTAAACGTCGCGCTACGTATGTATATATATACATATGGCATACGCACGCAGGTACGCTTCGTGCATGTACACTGAAAAGTTTTCCCGGTACATGACGTTGGTATAAACCATAAAAATAACTACTTTATCCTTGAGGTCTAGGTACCGAAGTTATTAATCTTTGATTCTCAAGTTTCTAATTACAAGCTGTGTAGGTTACTAGCCTACTTACATTCTAATTCTAAAATATATATATATATATATATATATATATATATATATACATAGATATAAAATTTTGGCGAAAGGGTCTCGACCTCGGGCCGGATTCGAACCTGCATTTCGACTCGGTACCAGTAAGAATCCTGTACATGGTTCTTGCGGATAAATATTGTAAATTAATAAAACTTGAATTTGAATGATAAGAAATTATTATTATGAATAGGTATTATCGTTAATACCATGATAGAAATGTTTTACAGGTCACTTTTTTCGGACAAAAAATTTTACTAAGTATATTTAAAATTGTTAGGTACATAAAACATACCTCATTAATAATAACAATTATTATTATTTACAGTTACTGCCTTCTTGTAGTTGTTAAGACTGTAACCAGTTTTAAAACAAATTTATCATTAAAAAATTATAATCAATCTACTAAGAGATAAATCTATGATGCTTAAGTCTGATTTATCTTTTTCTAACCATACAACTCTTATAAATAAAGGAATGTATTTAATCTGTAATATAATTGTGTACCTTTATCACATAATTTATCATATCTAGGCGATATTACCAGAACTTGCTCTCAAAGTCTACATAGTTTAATAATCTCGAGGACGAAGCAAGAAAGTATAATTAATGATTAAACGAACTTACCTGAAGTGAAGTTCTATCATAATTATACGAATTGCTTCGTCCGAAGAGATTAGTATCACCCTCCCAACCCTAACGGCATAGCCCAAAAAGGGTTCTGGTAATATACCTAGGTAAAAAATCTCTAAACTAAATGACAGCAGGGCTGGCGCGGGGCACAGAGTAAATAGAAAATTTCTAGAGATGATATTCTCTCAACGAGTGACGAGTAGTACCACCGAAAGGCGTTACTACATAGTTTAATAATCTCTTCGGACGAAGCAATTCGTATAATTATGATAGAACTTCACTTCAGGTAAGTTCGTTTAATCATTAAATATAAAGTCAAAGTAAATAACTTACATTGCACCATGAGCACCACTCGCTTGCTGATCGACGGCGGGACCCCGTTCGACGCGATGCACAAGTAAGCGCCCATGTGAAGCCGAGATACTTTCGATATTGTTAAGTTCTCGCCGTCTACCACGTTCACTGCAACCAAACAACTCTTGTAAGATATACCGAAGAAGTACGCCTTTATCAGTCAAAATAATTATTGACTAACAATTTTCAGTTAAAACTAACATTGTTAGTAAAGAAATGACGCCTTTACTACCAAGACGAATAAAATTACTAATCATTGAATGACAATAATCAGGCCTCGATTATTATTATTATATATTTATAGGTAATGACGTATGTACATTTTAAGTAGCCATTCCCGATATTAATATAGGTATTTATAAAGATTGAAAAAAAAAAGGTTTTTAATTATATTTATGTTGTTTCCGTTTCAAAAGATCCATAGAATTGTATGTTGTGAATAACGAATAATGCAGGAATTTAAAAAGATATTCCTAGAACTGATAAGCAAAATATTGTATCGTGTGCTAAAAACGTTTAATTTACGTAAAAAATATGTAAAAACGGGGTAGCGTGAAATATGATATAGTTGGATATAAGTGAATTATGGAGGGCCCTCGTAATTATTCGCGTTCGATAGTACATTGTTAATTCAATTGCAAAAATATTTCTGTTATGTGCTGGTTGCGGGGAGAATTTAATAGTATTGTGTGGAACAATCGATTGGAGGCGTAATTCCAACCCTTTTGCGAGCCATTGCTTGGTGCCCAGTTCTATTAAAATAAAACTGGGTACTATGGAATTAAATATTTTTTACGATACTCGTAACATGAGCTAATTTTGTTTTTTATTTTATGTATTTGACAGTAATGACATAATTGTTAACTAAAGAAAAAGTCGATCTACGGCAGCATTCGAATCGAAGTCCCTTCGATAAAGTACATTGGAAGCTTTAGACACTAAGCTACCGAGATCACTGTCTATGATATCGAATTTCTCTTCCACAATTTAAGTCTTAAGATGGCGTCGGCGCAATCTGTTGAGGGATATAGTAATACGTCTCGTTATTAGATTTCCCATTAATTATGAGCATGATTTTTCGATACAGCAGACGAAAAGAAAAGATCCCTAATATAATTTTATATAATGAACTAGAAAGCAACGCAAAGTTAAAACAGATGACAATATCGTCGACTTTTTCTATAAATAACCAATCATGATATTGAGATTGTAATTGTTTGAAAAATCGTTCAACCAAAAGGATTGTACTGGCCGAGTCGTAGGTGGCGCCACTAGATTGTCAGTTGTCGACTCTATTCAAACATCGCTTTTGACGTTTGTAACGTTTTTTGGGACGAAATATTCGAGTATCGCAGTAAGTCCTTTCTAGTAAATTTTTCGCTTCAGGGATTTCTTCCTTTCATCTGCTTTGTTTCGTCGAGCGAGCGTCAACATAATGATCGTCCGGAACTAATGTTTTGACCGGATATTTATGAGAGCACCAAAATCCTTTGTGAGAGTGTTGGCTGTTCTTTCTGTTTCCATTTCAAGGGGCATAATACACATTTAACTTGCTACAAAAATTAAGTGTGCAAAGAGAAAGATAAAAGTAATTCTTTGAGATATGACTTAATTTATGATTTTTTAATTAGCATTTATATTTTTGTTCAAAAGATCACATCAAATTGGTAAAAGGAGATAAGCAGATTGATGCGATTGTTCCCGAACAATTGAAAATGGACGTCGTCACGTGTGCTTCTATTAAAGAAAATATTATGTTAGCTGCTTTCGAATCATTTCAAATGATCAGAACGTTGCCCGATCGTTTGTATGTTTACAGAAGAAATCTTTTTTGAATTAAGAATTACAAAAAAATAAAATGACAGATACAATGACTGACCATAAACAATTATTTTGGTGCAGAGAGAATGGGTTAGCAGTTTGAAAATTGGAATAGCAGTCAAATTAAATAGTGCAAAAAGGTTTGATTCAGCTACTGCACAAATCAAACCATTAATTTGATTACCTGACTCGCCGTTGCAGTTGAACTCCTGGCCGTCTTCTCGCCGCCACATGACGTAGGGTTCTGGGTAGCCTGTCGCACGGCACACCATCGTGACATTTGTACCCTCACGGACAACCATGTCCGATGACGTCATGTTATCAATGATCACAGGTGGCACTGATGACAAATGGTATTGAATATATTAACAGGCTTATAATTATATTCCAATTCCAAAAACTTTTTAAAAGAATTGCTTGCATTCGTTTCATTTCGTTTGGTTTTCAACCGACTTCAAAAAGGAGGAGGTTCTCAATTCGTCTGTATGTTTTTTTTTTTTTTTTTGTTTGTATGTTTGTTACGCGATATCTCCGCCAGTTGTAGACCGATTTTTATGATTGTTTTTTTGTTTGGTAGGTTATACTTCTACTAATTTTATCGAAATCGGTTAAGCAGTTTTGAAAATATCAACAAAAATCTAAAAATTGTTTACATCGATGATATTATCGTTTACTCCGAAACATCGCTGTCTTATTGGAGCAGTGCGTTTAGTTGGCTAACAAGTAGGTATTTCTAAACAAAACTTTCCACAAAAAATTACAAAATAAAATTACTTTTAACAAAAAAGTTAAACCGCCTTCAAAAAATAATAAAATAATTTTGTCTAAAACAGTTTGGGAAGTCGGTGGCGAAAATAAAAGACCCACTCAAATAGAAGTCACCGACTTCCCAAACTGTTTTAGACAAAATTATTTTATTATTTTTTGAAGGCGGTTTAACTTTTTTGTTAAAAGTAATTGTTTCACACAAGATGTTTTTCTTCGATGTGTGTCGTGTCAATTAAGCTTCACAAGACTATATTAATCTATAGGTTTGCTAGATATAATTTTAAATTTTATAAGAAAGGGTAAGGTCACATTCTATCTACCTGCCCTTTAATCGGGTCCGTACCGCAACCACAGCAATGCTGTATGAATTTGCAACCCTATTACGTACGAACTGGGTAAGGTATAGTCGGGTATTTATTTTGGGTATTTTAATGTCAAATATTAACCCACTTTTGGTTCAGGGTACATATACCTTTAGTAAGTAGAACTTAAATCAATATCTACTGTCTTGTTTTTGCTTAATGATGCGAGTAGTGATGGACAACCCGTACTTTAGCAGTACATGAAATATAATGCTGACTACAACTGATGGAGGCAATATACTCACCTACGACCTGTAGGTATCCCTTCCTGGAGCGCATGGGGTCGGTGTTGACCTGGCACATGTACCAGCCGCGATCCACCTCCTGCACGCTCTTGATGTGCAGGTACCACGACCGGTGGTCGTTGTACGACAAACTGATGCGCGGGTTCTGAGTGATTATGTTGTGGTGGATGCTCAGGATTGTCTGCGTGTCCACTCGAACCCACGCTACCTATATGAATAATGAAAAAAATAAATTATATACGCTAAAAAGTAATAACAGAAACAATGTTTATTTAACAGAAACATGAAATAACATTTTCTTTAGAAACAACTTTAAGAAATAAAAACCGTGCTAGTGAGAGTTTCTTACGCCGAGTGTTGTAGGGTTTCTTCTTGGTATTATGCGACGGAAAAAAAGGTTAGAACTTTTTTTTTTCTGTAATTTGTATCTACTTTTCCCCCCATCACTAATCATTTAAAACAACATATTTTTCATAAAAATACTCTGGCACCTGAAAGATGAAGTAGAAGGTTTTTATGTCGGTAGGTTTTTATTGTGCCATGTGTGACATTAGCTTATTGCTATTAATCGATTTCTGAGCTATTTAGCTTCTGTGTTAGGACGCACTAGCGAGCAGCGAGCAGCGAACTAAGTCCTTATTAAGATATTTCTAAAGAGCATCTCAGAGGTATATTTGGAAATGGAAGATTTCTAGAAATGTGACAAATTTTAAGGCGATAGCAATCGCAGTTACTACGCGAATAAAGCGTACTTAATATAATTATTTACGGGAGACTAAGACAAAGAGACACTGATTTCAAAGGTTTCTTTTTCTCTTACCTTTTTGGTCCGGAACCCTAAGAAGACGAAGTCCATATTATATTTCTTTTTTCATGGAGAATCGAGGTTACCAACCTCTCAATAAATCTACTAAGCTTACTTATAGGTAAGTACCTATAATTAATTATGTATTGAATTTAATAAGTCTACCGATCTGCTGCTTTATTACAAGAATAGTATCGTAAAAATTATTGCTACATAAAAATAGATACTAGAATATTTTGACGTCGTTTAGGTGATTACCTACAGCTATGATATACAATTTAGTTTCTATCTACATCAAGCACATGGCTGCATTAGGCGGATGCACGACTCAACGAGCAGCAAATGTAAAAGTGCGGCAAACCAGAAACGTGTTTCCTTTAAAGTAAGTATTTCTAAGAATTTATGGATAAACTTTTAAGTATAGAAACTTCCATTTGTACTGAAGTGACAAACACATTTTATGGTTCCATAAGATAGTAATCTGTTACATAAAGTAACAAGTTTTATCGAGCTGAGTCATATGCACACGTAAACTTAGTTTTTATATCTGTAAAACTGCGGCACTTTACGGAACACTTCTTAAGAAAACTAAAAGAGCAGAATGTGAAATAATATTGTATATAAAAAAATACAATGAAATGAAGGGCAGACGTTCCTATTTTCGGAATTAATTTCGTCTCGTGAATATTAAAATGGCAACAAAATGTGCTGTATCAAAAATAAATCTTACGGCACAACACAGCACTCCAATTTCACAAACTAGCCGTCCTGCATGATTAATAACTGGCGAATCGTGCCTCCTGAGCAAAGTGATATTAAGTTGGCTTGTTAAAACTTTACCCCGTGCACCGCACGAATGAAGTTGTATGAAGTTCAGCTCTGGAGCAACGTTCATAGAATTACATGCCGCTCGTTCATCACGGCCCTGACGCCATCGACGAACGATCTTGGTAACCGCTGTTTGCTTACGTAATTACGTGTCTATTATCGACTAAACTGCATGTATATAAGAATGGGCAAAATATAAGCATTTGGCAGCACTAGGTTGACTTAAAGCTTACTGAAGATATCGCAGGTATAGACCGAGAGGTTTCATATTATCTGAAGGTAGACCTTAGGGTAGCAACTTGCCCGAGATTGGTAGTTGTGGGAGAACAGGAAAATGGGGAACTAAGCTGTATTACCAGCTTTTTTGATGATTTACTATAAAACCTTTGAGTGATTGTTGCTGAATATTGATAGATAGAGGGTACAAGCTAAGTAAAACAATACAAAATAAAATAAAAAGAAATAAACTACAAACATACATATATAAATCAGCCTATAATATTCCCACTGCTGGGTCAACGACCTCCTCTTGGTGAGAGAGACAAGTTCACATTACAAAAAGCATACGGCACCCTAACGTTCAAAGCAAGCGGCAAACACAGCTTATAGACGGGAGCAACACCAATAATATGACTTGCGCGTTGCCATCTTAAGACTTGTTTGTTGTTGAAGTTGTTATATCTCATTTGCAAGCTCGGAATAGTTACCTTGTAACCTCGTAGGTCTTCGACGACGCAGGCGAGCAGCGCGTCCCGCCCCACAGTCACCGTCACGTTCGTAACAGGTTCCACGAAACGAGGAAACAATGATTCTAAAACAAATACAACAGATTAACGTTGTCGCTTGCTTTACAAACTATTAAATGTTTACCAACCAAATGGTTTAAGTAATAATTTTAACAAATATTTAGTTATTTTTTGATAATATTATATTTTTTGCATCAATGCTTTTGGGATCTGCATGTTGTAACAAAAAATGTAAACATACTGTAAAGGGGTGTTATTAAGCTATTGCTGCAATAACTTTTGCGCTAAAGAAAATGAAAATACGTACCACAGCTAGCTGTATTAGAATATATAATTTTTTTTGAAGATAAATTTAAAATAGTTGCATAACAAAAGACTGTTCACTGTTTCACGGATTGATGTTATTATGTTATATTCTGTATTCAATAATATATGTAAACCATTGAATCAAAATATGAACTCAAAATATGGCATGTAAGTATATAAAACACATATGTCAATGGGTAACATCAAGTTGTTTTTAAAATAAATTTGAACGCAGAATATTCTTATAAGTAACTATTAAGGAAATAGCGAATATGATTGTCATTGATCGACACTGGTCAAACGAGTGTTAACTCTAAGAAGCCTAGTGTCAAATGTAAGAACGCGCTATTAATTCCAAGTCGACTTAAACATTGCTCGCAGGTATTAAGCATTGATACACAGCTTCTTAGACTGCGTGGTTACCTTCGGTGGTATTCACATTCAAACTTGTCGACTTAAATTAATCAATCACGCCTTAGAATAATGTAGGGTCGTTCATGAATACCTAGATACAATAGGTATGGTATATTATATGTAACTGAGAGAGTAATCCATCAAAGAAGGTACTTATATCTCAAATCATGTACTCTTTGATTGAGTTATCACTACATAGTATAAAACAAAGTCGCTTTCTCTGTCCCTATGTCCCTTTGTATGCTTAAATCTTTGAAACTACGCAACGGATTTTGATGCGGTTTTTTTTAATAGATAGAGTGATTCAAGAGGAAGGTTTATATGTATAATACATACATATTTTAGTATAGAAAAGCCAATAAACCACGCGGGCGAAGCCGTGGCCGGAAAGCTAGTAGGTATCTTACAAGACTTTGAACAAAAAGGGGTAATAATAATAAAGCAGACTAACATACATACTATCGTACTTTTAAAAGTAATTCAGTAAATAGGTTTCGTCAATTAGGTCACATTATAGTTGGGTCTTGACCGCTAGTCTGATCAATTCATCTATAAATTAAAAAAGAATAGTTACGCTGTTCTTGTTATTTTATATTATGTTATATGTTTACGTTTTGTAAATTAAATAACCAATACGACTTCCTGGTAGTTTTCCTTATAAGATTGCAGTAGATATAATAGATTCAGTCTGTTTGCGCGGTAGCTTGTTAACCACGACTGGCCATAGCCCGTTTGGTTATCTGCAAAGTGTGTATCAAATGGCGGTTAGGGCTGGTCGCATCGCGGCCTGTGGCTTCACCCTTATAATATGACCAGATATTGCTTTAGAATTACGACGTGATTTAATTTCGCAGGATGCTAATGAATTGTCAACATAAACTTTAATTTCAAACAACCTTAACTTATAATTAAAATCAGGTAAGTATTAGAGTCATAAGCTCAAAATGGGTTTGACTTGGTAACTGCCAAATCCTATTATAAGGATTCTGTTTTTACATTTTCCGAAGCTTCTCCTTTAACATGAATAAAACATATCGATAAAGCTGAATAATGTCCGCCACTTTTGAAGTGAGAAGACTTACGTATGTAGACGTCAATGCTAACGCGATACACGTCGATATGAATGATGCTTCAATGCTGCAACAATCTATTTAGGCTAAACAACCTGAGACACGGAAAAATATCCGCGAATGATTGATGAGTGAGAACGCGAATAGAACAAATCCATCCAGCGCCCATCAATCTTAGCGGTACAGCGGTGCGGGCCTCTGTGCAAGCGACGTCGTCGTCTCTAATGAAAGAAGAGCTTACCGAGCACGTATAAACAATCGGAAAATGTTGTTTCTAATATCCCACAAGATAGATGGCCCGTGAAATGTGCTCTTAGCTGGGATCAAGCCTTTTTAATAGAAAAATGATTGCCCTACGTCTTTTGTTCAACTTGGGTACGGCTACATAATAGTGTACAATGTCGGTCAATTCTCTAACGTCACATTGTCGAAAACTGTGTAACAAAGCTGGGTTAGCGACAAAACGCTAGCTGCATCGTTGTACGCTACGATATGCGACCTTAGAGACCGGTATTGCAGAATCCCTGTTATATTGAACTTAGAATAGATGATGCGAACAGAACATATGACATGAGGTGATTTTACTCCTTTGTTAACAAATTGTAGACAGAGAGTTACACAAATGTTTAATACAGGAGTTTTACAAAATATCTATCTGCATTGCGTTCACGAAAATGATTGAAAACATAAAGTCATTAATATTAGTATCCTATTCCTATATTTCGTTCAAATAACTTGAATGAACATTTTATTTCCATTACACCCACAGAGCTTGGAAAGCGAGAGGAGACAATAAATTGACCTTTTGATTAAAACAGATTGTCGACAACCACAATATCGTCGGTTACCGCTCATTTTTCTTTACGCTTTTCAGGTCATCTGTATTACTCAAGTAATAGGGAGGTACCTATAGTAGGTATATCGGAATAAGAATCAATATATCAAACTACTTACCTACTTCCAATAAACCTGAAAGTTCGGAGTTATGATATCGCTTCGGTTTCAAGTAATATCATCACGTGATTACAAATCGTTCGTAATAGGCAACCTCTATAACTTAAGAGCTCTCAAAGACGGTTAAGTCCCACTGTAAAGGGTTTAATTACTTTAATAAGCGCTAATACAGTGTAACGTGTTAATAATGTAGTCGGTGTTGATGAGACAACGAGATTACCCGGCCACTTGAAATATGATTACGGGCGGTCCGCTCATCAGGCTGTAAGTGTTTACGGATGCACGTGACGGGTCGCGCCTCCCTCTCGGGCAGCCCGGCCGCCTCGGCCACTGCTCGCGTATTTACCTAATTGGCACAGTACGTTGTGACAAAAGTCCGTGTTGGGCACCCCGGCAAATTAGATTCCGTGACCACCCGCCGCCCGCCGATGTCCGCTACGCTCGCACCGCTGCTGTTCGCTTTACTTACCTCTTTCACCCTAAATTGACTTTCCTCTAATTGAAATACGCGTCAAAGAGCCATTCCGCGATTAATCTCTTTGTTTGTTTTTATTAGTTCCTGTACCAACCTGTTGAAAGTAAGTATTAATCAAAGTACCTACTGCGCTACCTCAAAACTCGTTAGTGGCATTTTAAGTTGGTCTCATATCTAATTAACTATATATTCAAATAATATATATTATTTACTAGCACATTTACAATTTTACATTGTATGTAGTAAGTAACTACTGCTGAAATTGTAACAGAAATCACCGAGTTTCAACCACTGGTATGTAAGCCAAGATTAAACAATAATAGAAAGGTATTTGAATTAACAATATATTATTTAGTGATTACAGAACTCATGAAGATGACATAACATTGTACGGACGCTGTGCTGGCATTATATATAAAATAAATAGAGTACTTACCTGTAATGTTAAATTTGAAATGTTTTATTATATCAAATGAAATAATATTATATATGACATCATTAATGCAGATTGAATGCAAGTTATACTGTACAATGCAAATTAGGAACGCAAAGAAATAAACGGTATGGTTTAAAAATTTAATAATCCGTTTTAGATACGTGAATTGGTGCCCATCTAAAAATAAATTCGCTTGTAGCAAATTCGAGTTGCCGAGTCTCACGGTGGCTTCGGTGTGGCTGTGGGTATTCATGAGTATCGATTTTATGCAAAATGCAACAAGATTCACTTGAACGTGTCGGCTATACGATACGCATTATGTGAGAAACCGATCTATTCTAGAACTACATTGGCGCAGATACGAACGCTTGTAAATGGTGCGTACGTTGTCGGGGATATTGAGAGCAGCAAACTCGGGTACCGTATAAACTTGGTACACAATTAGCGGTCAGGTGTTGGAAGCGCGCACGCTGCGATACCAGTCCCTCGCAATAATAGCATGATAAAGCCAATTTACCCGGATATTCAATTCCTCTGCCTGTTTATTATTATCAGTCGCGCCTAATTTCAAAGGCCCCTATTTTCCCGGGGCCCTATTGTGTAAACCGAATGAACAAACAACTAATGCAAATTTCGGTTAGTTAACTAATTTGAAGTTTGCAGATTGATCACGACACTATCCAGAATAAGACGCTAATTTGTGGTTATTTGAGTTCATCGGAAGATTGCGGAGTGGATCATTTATTCGGGAGTCGAATTCAATTTTGGTTACACCATTAATCTTTCTAAGTTATTGTACCTGACAAATAATAAGACGGGTTTTCGGAATGCCTACATTACTCATTGTTTATAAGATTTGGTGAAAACGTTATTTTGTTAGTATCAACGATATGTCTGTAATTGCGTCGCATATGTTGTTTCATTAGAGTTTAATTGTTAACATTAACACGTGTGATACCAATTAGTACAGATGCTTAAGCCTAATCGCTTCACGGCCTGAGTTTGTAGCACTTCGTTACATCGTTGTTAAGTGCATCTAACGCGACTTGTACCATACTTGTTCTTGTAGTTATATATAATTTAGATTTAAAGTAATCTAACCTAACCTAAATAATTAGAATGAAGAATAAATAAATATATAATATAATATAATTCTAACTAAAATAAGACTAGAATAAATACTAAAAAATATATTTATTAAATTTAATTAATTCATACATTACGTTACATAAATACAATAAATAAAATAAGTTGCATATTAAATATAGTACAATAATTTAACACAGTTATTATTAATATCTTTAAAATAGTTGACATAAATTAGTACTTCCTCTCTCCTATATTGCTGTGCCCGACAGGGTCCACAATGTACTTATATTATTAATGTATACTTACCATCCAAAAAAACTTTGTGGAACGCAATAAATGAATGAATACTGAATACTGAATACTAATTATTGCCAGAGGATAGTCATACTTAGTTAACTGCCACAAAAAAAAATTAAATAAAAAATATAGTCCTTTGACATGTTTCAGTCAGCACCACCAATGGTGGTTAGAATTATTGATTTAATGTTTTGTAAGTCATATATATAAATGACGGATAATAATTGATAAAAAGAGAGTTATAGAGGGCGAGCCTATTGCCATTCACAGGGCACATATCAAAACTCTGACCTACCACTGAGAATTTCATAGAAAAACCCAGTGAATCTTTGCTTGACATGGGAACCGAACCCAAGACCTTTAGCTTAGCAGTCACACTTAGGACCACTAGACTAATGAGGCAGTTACAATTTGCCAAACAGAAGGAGGAATATTCCATAAAGGTGTAATCTAAAAATCTAATATACCTAAGAGTTCATGGCTAACCTTCAGTAATTGGAAAGGTACTAGAAGAGGAACGAGAATAGGCGGTAATAAATGAAACGTAGGTTGTTATTATCATAATCATAACAGACTCTTGAATATGTAAATATTAGAGACGGAACAGGAAAACAAGGTAATTATAAAATATGTCTTGAACAACGCAGAACGCTTGTAATTGTCTTTGCAAGATCTTTGTTTACTATAAAACGAAACTAATGTAATGATAGGTAATTATATTGTTCCAACAACGTTGATCTGACTATAAAAGAGAGTGTAGATACTTATGTATTTAATTGACTGGGGAAATATAAAGTGCTACGATTCTCATAGCAATTATGCTGGAAGCCCATTTCAATTTGTCTGGTTTACTTTAAAATATTTTGCGATCCAAAAGTTACGTCACTTATTCCTGTAGGTACCTACCTACTACGTAGTACTTTATACAGGGTTGGTCCTGAAAATGGGAGACCTGCTGCCTCAATATCCATGTTATAGTATAACGTGAGGACATCCTAGATGTATTATCTAGTTTTGTACGTAGTTATGTATTTTGTATGTAAGTATTTAGAATGTATATAATGTGTAACCGGAACAAATAACAAAATCAAAATGTTTGCCATCAAAAATCTTCAAACTTACAGTTCCCAGCTTCTCTGATAAGAAATTAGGGCGATCATAGTTTAATCTTTAAATATGGTTATACCTCTAAAATTGAGTCTTAAAAAAAACCGTTACAGAATATTAGTATTATGTAGGTACCCTTTCACCTATTTTTAGTAGGGGTTTCATTTTATCTGTACTCAATGTACCTACTCACTGTATCGCAGCAGGCCGACTACCACCACAGTGATACAACAGCTGCAAAACAAATAGGTTCTTACAAAAATTAGGTATATATTATACACATAAATACATGTTAATACTGCACCGTGTAACACTCAATGAGTTGGCGGAAACAGTATTAAAATCTCTCTAATAGAATTCCAGATTAGCTCGAAGTAGAGACAAATGTGGTCGAGAACTTAGTTCTACGAGTTTGTGTTGTGTTACGTACGTACTTAAACCTTAAGTACTATTACACAATGCCTTAGGGTATTACTATTTGCTTTCAATATGCATAGACTGATCTAAACAGGTCAGACTATTTAATTGTGAAACTAGATCATTTACTATTTTGGTAATTTAATTAATATTTATAAGCCACTTTTTAGTTTAAAAAGTAGAGTAAAACGTTTCCACTAACGTTATTAAAATATGTTAATAAGAATCCAATATACCTGAACGAATAAATTGTATTGTACACTTGAATGTAGGTACAATGGTAGAAACAAACAGAATAATAACTGCTATTATTTTACATCGTTTGGCCGAAATCAAAGCGTAAATGTCGCGAAAGAATACGAAGTTTGTATGAAGGTTATAAAAATATCTGGAGGACAGGTTGGCGTTATATTGCTGTTATAAATCAGTGCTTGCGACGGCAGAGCGTGGCGGCGGCGACGCGGCGGCGTGACGACGCGTGGCGTGCTCGGCAGTCAGGCAGTGCCACCTCGTGTCGCCTGCCGACTTTCTACATATGCATAAATATTGCCCCTGCATTACTTATATTGGGTGTACCTACTTTACAAGTTGTAGGTATTTATTTTAAGGAAAAAATATTTTCTTTAAACTAAAGATTTACTAATATGTTATGGACATACCCCAGAACATGTAAGATATCTTATATTCTGTAGTAAGGTACGCTTTATAATATTTAGTTTTAACTGTAGCTGTATGTCTATTATTTATACCTTTTCCATCTACTTCTATTATTTTTTTAGTATTTTCAAATAAATTAATGTTTTATGTGATCGTGTTTGTATGTAACGTCTTGAGTAATTGTGTTGTAGGTACTCTGCATGTTTTGCATACTTATACAAAAATACCCATTTTTATCTTTATATATTAAACTGAATTTTTAACCTTAATTACAAAAAAAACATATTAACACTTTCTCAGAAAGAAATAATGGTGACATTAATGGTCACAAACACTGATAATGAATGATACATTTATAAGTTGACGGCACATCTTTTTCATTTGGACAAAATATAAGCTATAGGTATTTATTTACTCAACAAATAAACGACTAACTAATATAAGAAGGTAAGTAGTAGGTAACCTATGCATCGATATCTATCGATATACAAAAAATACGAGTAGTAAAATAAGTATTTAATAGAATAAGAAAGCCTTATGAGCTCTACCTATTTGTACTCATTTTTTATTAATTGAGTGATTGCCAATAAACAGATAAAATAGATAGCGGATACTTCTTTGGTCAATTTCATAACGGCTGCGGAAATACGATGATTTATGCGGTCATCCATAAATGAATCGGATTCTCTGTGACGGCAGTTTTTATTTTTATAACAATTAAAATAAATGGCTTCGTTACGCCTTGCAGATTCTTTTGTTATTTACACAGTTGTTTGTTTTTAAGTTTGTCAGCGGGCAGTATGAACAATTAGAGCAAATTATATTTTCTTTAATCTATATAAATATAAAAGTTACTAAAGCTTACTACTGTTTTTTTTAATAGAAATTTCAGAATTTAAAGAGCCTAAACACGTGAAATTTGGCTCATTAAATTTCTCTGAAATATCTTTTGTTATACCTAAATGTGTATTGAATATAATTGAGAATAGATAACTCTAATTTAAATAAATGATTTGACCGTTTTCTTCTAGTTTTTTCGAATTAAGCACTAATCAATGATACTTACGTTATTTGAATTTTACAATTATTTGAACGTTACAATACAAACAAAGATGATAATATTGGTCTAGATAATATTGGTTTATCCTTTGAAAGACGTTAACAACCCTTAGTTCATCTAGCATATTATGGATGGTAGTATTATCTCATGCAAATACCCCTAATATTATAGTGTCCCCAAAGAATATCTGGCAAAAATTGGAAAATATGCTGAATTGGTTTGCAACAACAACGACACGTAACATTTTAAAGCGTGTACTGCAGATCGAGTGGCCGCCAATGGTTTCCGGCTCATATCGCCAGATTGGAATCGCAAGCGTGCCTGACCAAGGTGAATTACGCGAAACGGCGTGAGCGGTGACGCTGCGAGCGAGATTCACTTACTTACACTCGCTTCGTGACTGAACTCCATAGAGCGGTGCAGTTGAGCCGTAAATAAAATGGTATTGTCGCGCGGAAACCGCACATCGAAAAACCGGGGAACGTCGCGTGAAATGCTACCGGTGCCGGCATCGGCATAGACGTCGAGAAATATGGCTAAACGTTCCGCACATACGAAATATGGGACTATAGGCAGCGGTGTCGACTCGTGCCGGGTCGCCGAAACATGTTTTGTATATGTAGCTATAATTATAACTATTCCTTGCCAACTAACATGTTATTCAAGTGCCTTTGAATAAATATGAAATAAAAACATACACGTGCTCTTGCAATATATTACCTACAAATGAAAGCTAAACACATTTTATGTTCTTATGAAAATTGGAAAATCTTTGCTCTCATGAAGCACCAGTTGTATTTTAATACTGTTTTAGTTGTGAGTCATACCGTAGATTGTATTGTATTTAATACTTAGAACAATTATGATATATCAATGTGGAAGGTAGTTGGCCCTTTTTATCGTCCTCGGCCTGGTGAGGCGGGGTATGTCGGACATGTACCACACTTGTCTTTCCTTGCCATATAGTCACAGCCATTGGATTCCTGACATTCGTGCTGTGGTCCAGCGTTCACTGGACCCCTTCAAAGGGCAGGCCTTGTTCCGCATCCTGCTCGGAGGCACGTGTATGGTGAGTCCGCACGTGTATGGTACTGGGTTAGTATGTGACCCTGTGGACTACTGAGGGAAGAAAGCGGGAGTATATATAATAATTTATGTATGTATTAAAAGAAAAAAATCCTTACATTAGGGTTTTGTTGTTTTTTACAAAAAACAAATTCTTATACACGCCCAAACCGGAGCAATTATCATCCAACAGTAGGTATTAATTACTAGAAACTAGGTACTTCGAATTTTGAATAATTAGACGGAAAAATATTTTATGCAGGTACCTATTTGCTGACACCAATTCAAGTGTTTCTATTTATTTTACCACTACAATAGTATAAATTATAAGTAGTTTTATAATTACCTACATTCTTAAAAAGATTTATTGTGTTCAAAATAATGGTTGACCGATTAACGTGGCAGCTGACACACTCTTTCACCATTCCCACTGCATTATGCCTGTTTATTAATTCATAATGAAACCAATGAATTGTTCCGCAGCACTTTACTTCGCTATCTGATTTACAATTAAATTCCTTCGCCGACTGAATGTTGTAAAAAAATTGCACTATATTGTTGGATACTGATTGCTGATACTTACGCGAATATGTAGTATTGACCGATTTTATTCTCATCATCTGCTTATATACTGTCCCAAGCCTGGGCTGGGACTTCTCTCGGAATGAGAGGGGTAATGAGGGTTTTTCGGAGAGGAGATTTCCCCACGATGTTTTGCTTCATTCTTTAAACGTATGACAGGTAATTAATTTTAATACATACATTCATAAGTACATGATTTCGAAAAGTTGCCTTGGACCTTTAAAAAGCCTGAACTTGACTTGGAAGTTCAATGCTCACATCGTTAGGCTATTACTGCTTAGACATTATTTCTTTAGTTAAGATCGTATTTTAGAGAAACTGGAATCCATTCGGAACGTCGATATAACGCAGTAAAATTTGTTAAAACTATTCAATGCTATAAAGTATTTCTATTTCATAAACTCATACATGCACGGACTACGAGTTCATTGTATAGTAGAAATTGTTGTACATTCAAACTCCCGAGGCTGAAATTCTAATATTTGTTGTTACAAAGCCGTGTTGTGTCTCTGCAGTTAGGTGCACGGGTGGGTAATTTTCAATGGTTGTTGAATAAGAGCTAGTATTCAGCATTTCGTTCGTATTCTCGTAATGCCCATTACGTAGCATCTTGGAGGCAGCTAGAATAAACTTTAAGTAAAACAAAATTAGCTTTGAAATATTTCAAGACCCACAAAACGGTATGTACAGTGGGTTATAGCTGTTACTTGACCCACCGAGACCCTACTGTCCCACCCAGGGTGGGTCAGGCAACAGCTATAACCCACTGTATGTAGTTGCTTGTATTTCTCGAAGAGTTGAGCAGAAGTGTACCTAATGTGCTAAGCTACTACGTACTAAATTAAATTTGCACCCACAGTTCGCCGGTATATTTTAGACCCACGAGATAGGGGCGAGCTTATTGCCATTTACCAAAAAATCAGGAAATTCTCAGTAGATTAGTAATGGCTTTGTCCCCAAATCGATTTCCACATTTCCTGGAAAAATCAAATAACACTTTGTTTGAGCTACGAACTGAACCGAAGACCTCTACCGTTGCAGTCGCGCTTAGGACCACTAGACTAATAAGGCAGTTTGTCTTGTACCTCCTTCAATATCAAATCCTCCTTTTAATAAGTTATGTATATGTTCACAATTGAATAAGGCAAAGTTGGCAACACTATCAGTCTGAGAATCCCTTCTTCGGTCGCTACATTGGAACAGCCAGCCGTTAAAATTTCATATATAAAACACTGATTCACACATTCTCTTGATATTTTTCATGTTTTCACCTGAAGACAAATTTTCTTGAATATTGTCGAAAATATTCAGTACTTTTCAGTAAGCTACTGAAAAAATCCTAGAAAAATCAAATAACACTTTATTTGAGCTACGAACTGAACCGAAGACCTCTAGCGTTGCAGTCGCACTTAGGACCACTAGACTAATAAGGTAGTTTGTCTAGTTAGTGCAGTTGCCATACATTTATTTTTAAAGTAAATTTCTTCTTTAACGTTTGTATAGAAGTTAGTAAATTAGTTGAATACTCGTAGTGGATTGGACCGGAGGCGGCGTCTATTGAGATAGACATGTTTGCTGCCGTGCTTGTCTGAAGCCCCCACGATTTTCCGTCTCATGACTTCGTGTTCATATTTTTAATGCTTTTTGACTTTGCTCGATGCACAAGTGGCAAAAAATCCTAACGTATCATCACGCATATATTGCCCTAAGAGTCAAACAGAGATGTAGGTACTAGTGAACAACAAAAGGACGTAAAAGTAAAGGTTAGTTTAGGTCCCATGAGATTACAATTTCATAGATAAATCAAATAACACTTTGCTCGACCTGGGAATCGAACCCAGAACAACCACTAGAATAATAATTATATTACATCATATACAGTCCTACACGTAGTGTGCTCAATATCAGCTTTAAGCACCTAAGATTAGAAACAATATGTACACAAATTACTATACCAAATATTATTATTTTCTCTATTAGCGTATATTTTATAATGCATAGATACTAAAACAACAACGCGGATATTAATTTTAAGATCAACAGCACAGATCCGCAAAATTACACTTACAATTGGCATTTTATTTCCTTTTATACGTTTAGATGGACATTTTGTTGTTTATTAAATCAATGGTGTTGGAATGTGAAATCAAAAGTAATCTGCTTGTGCGGAAGCGCGGAAGGAGATGGATGACAGGGAAAATACGCGAGAAAATTCAAAAGGAAAGCAAGGTGGAGCGCGCGCGGAAAATTGGCTTCATTAGATAGAGGAACCGAGGGCGTGTTATATAGGACACACGGCCGCGCCGGACGGCCAACGTGATGCAATTTAATGCTCCTTACGCTAACGTTACTGTGCACATATTTTATATAATAATAATGTTGATAAACCCGTTGTTGCTCAACACAACACACTCCTTTAATTATACCTCAGCCAATGGGACAGGTTAGTTTACTGTATGTCTAATTATGTTACTGTATATTATGAGTTATTTTTGTACTGTGATTTTTCTATGCAAATAATGGCTGAATTTAATTTTGTCTTTATAAAGCCTCATATTTTCAATCATGCTTAATATAATTTAGGCTAGTAATATAGCAACCAAAAGGAGAAAGCAAAATAAATACGTAGGTTATATATTATATTATAAAGTAGTAGGTTCCTCCTTTTTCATAGTAAGTGGAAAAACTTAAAATCTATTATATTAAATAGATACAGTTATTTATGCCAATATCTGTTTCAATTGTCTTAGACATCAATACTAACAACAAAACTGTTGTATGTGTTATCACGTATGTAATAATAGATAACATTTAAATACCTAAGTGTGCTTTTTTTTCCCTGCAAATCCTCCTTTTAATAAGTGAATATTCACAATTGAATAAGGCAAAGTTGGCAACACTATCAGTCTGAGAATCCCTTCTCGGTCGCTACATTGGAACAGCCATTCAAATTTCATATATCAAACACTGATTCACACATTCTCTTGAAATTTTTCATGTTTTCACCTGAAGACAAATTTTCTTGAATATTGTCGAGCAACGTGCAATATACGAGACTGGTATGACATATATTACAAAATTTTATGAAAATGCTAAGATTTATGGTTGTTTCATAGCAAATATTAAATTTTTTCACGTATACAGGGGCGTTGAACCGGAAAAATCAAGTTATATTGTTACACATAAACAATGAACTTACATCTTATATAATCTCATTTGGGTAGATTATGTTCTATTTCTGAAGTCTTACTGCCTCGCAATAAAAATAATTATATTTTTAATGTTTTTGCTTTCCTGTAAACATTGTTTACATTATCCTTCAAGTACTATATTACGGACACAATGGAAAATCACCAGACCCGGTACGGGCTTTGTTGAATTAAGAAAGTAAGAGAAGAATAGTGAATTTTGCCAGAGAGAAGCCAGTTTGCCAGAGAGTGTATAAAGTTATTATAAAAAGAAAATATTAAAAAATTGTGTTTGCTGCGTGGCTTACATTGCACAGTTTACAAGTCTTTGTAGACTGAGGCAAAATATTAGGTAATATGATTGGAAATAAAAATATATCATTTTATAAATAGATCTATTATTTTATATTCATTAATTTTATTTTGTATACATTACTAGTGAACCCGGCAAACGTTGCCCTACCAGAACTCGATCGCAACCTACCGGATCCAATTGTAAATTATAACCAACCAATTTAGAGCGAACAAAACAAAATAAGCGCGGTCAGCCAGATTTTGAGAGACACTAATTAATTAAGCGTCTTTATTATTTTATTAAAAGCAATTGATTTTTATATATAAGAAGAAGATTTAAAATAACAATTTCACAAAAAAATATGCTTGCGTTTATAATCACAAATCTATAATAAAAAAGCATAAATCATGGGTATTAATTGAACAGACCCTTAAGTGTTATTCCTGGTAAATTAATACATTGATAAGCGTCTCATAGTAAAATTTCTATAGGTGTAGGAATACCTGTACTTAATTAGTGAACATTGAGTCTAAATAAATTCAAAGAAAGAGGAATTATGTTTCATTTAATTGAATTCAAATTTAACGTTGATATTATAATTAAATATAAATAGTAGTAAACCTGATCAGATAATAAACTGTCTAAGATTTCCATAATAATTTAATACCTTTGTAATAGTTTTTTAAGTGTTCCTTCAGTCCCGCAGATTTGTTCTAGCATTATTACAATCTTACGGAAAACTATGCGTTACATTGTTTATCTTATTGCCCGTTCACTCTTTTATAATTGTGACTAAATAAATTATAATATAACATACAAGAGTGCTTCATAATTCCTAGTGACATATATAAGGGTTGTTTGTTTATTTTACGTACAGTACTAATTAATAAAATTTCGTATATTAACAAAACAACTCAAGCAAACATTATGAACGGGAGAACTTTGTGAATCGACGTTGCCATATATTTCAATACTTCCCAAAAGCCGTCATGTTTCCCTTATACATGTGTAAATTTTGTAGCTAATAATTATTATTTTATGAACAACAAAGTTTTGTGAGCTGGGAAACTCGGGAAAGATGAGTGTTTAAGTTTGGCCCGAAATAGATGTTTTATGATATGTAGTGAGAACAGTAAACAACGAAGTTTTGCTATCGCGACCGCATAGCTCGGGTTGGGTGAGGCTTGTTTATGTGGCAATTGGCGTCGCAATGAACCGGCATTCTAGCTGGGAGCAAGTTCCCAGCAAAGGCGTTGCCGAGTTGAGTAACAAATTGAAGTATGGCGCCGGCAACTCGCAAATAATCATACACTAGGTAGATAAGTTGCGGGCTCCAGCTGAAGTTCATCCAACTCGAGACTGATAGTCTGTAATTCACTCTGGAATTGCGGTCAACAGACGAGAAAATAACCTGAATATCTATTTGCTGATACCAAAATATCGGGACCACTACGTTTGATTGTATGTCTTCAATATTTTATCATTCATAAGTCATATTGATATTGTGAAGATATCTTCACAATATTAATAATGTGAGTTACAAACTATACCATAAATTACTTATAAAAAATGCATGTAGGTATAATGTCATGCTAAGCTGTAATTTTATATTAAATATACCATCAATTCCGCCGATTAGCGCTACGCTAGCGATTTTATTATAGTCTGAACAATTTGGGGTAAACTTTGGCTACTACTTTGCAAATATTATTGAGGCAACATCGACTTTTTAATTTTGTGGACCCCCATTTCATAGCACTTAAAGTATTTCCACTGGTAAACTGTGAATTTTGTACGTCGAAATTCAAGCGTAATGTTATTTCACGATTTACGTACTAACAAAATGATGGTGATTGAAGAAACAAACGAGTGCCTAAATAACTAACAATTTGTAGGGACGCTACTCCGCGCCCTCGAGCGCTCCCGCCCGATTCATTCCGCCAATGACATACTATAATACCTACCTAATATATCAAACGTGCGAATTCCTTTCTGGGGAAAATGGGTAATTGTGGTGCTCACAAAGGTGATAGATTGCTGGGCCTGCACCTACCAGCACCGCAGTCATTTGTTTCTCGCAATTGACTGTAACGACTTAACTTCTCCTGTACACATCCCCATTTGTTTGAACTAACACGTGACCTTGTAAACTAATGAAAGGACAATGGCGAACTCCCGAACAAATTTTTGTTGTAATTTTTGGTTGCGTCTGCACAAAAAAATTATGTCAAAAATTATATTTTGTATTTCTGAACAATTTTTGTTTTTGGTCCGAGATTATTGGAAGTCAGGAATTAAAGATATTCCAGTTTGAAGTATTAGACGTTAGGTTTTGACAACAAAAAATTAAAACAATATGAATGCAAATAAATAAATACCATGCTGTATTATAATCAGAGTTTCACTACTTTTTAAATATATTTACATAGTTAGGTTAGGTTATTATGCCTATTTAATGGCAAACTATTGCATATACGTATTTTATATGCAAAATAATGAAACGATACTAAACGAATAACGAAATACGTTCCCAGCACTGGGACAGTAAATGGGTTGATGATAAACAATACTTAGGATGTCCAGTAATTTTTATTTTTATCTGCAGAAGTGACATAACATTTCAAATCTAAAATTGAAAATCAGTCATCAAAAAGCTGTGTTTTTTTAAACTTAATCGATGCTTAATAGCATTTGAGCCAAGTGTGCTTTATCCAGAAACTAATATTTTCCCTCTTAACGTTTCTAAACTAGGTCAGTGTGTAGTCGTAATACTCCACGATTGGACATAGATAGGTAATATCTATATTAATAGAGGTAGTAATCAAACACGCGCTAAGACTCTGTGGATAATTGATAGCTTGATAACTGCTACTAGTAGGACCAGTAATTGAAACAGCCTTGTTACTAAGCGGGACCACGGTAAAATTGACGGATGAATAATCTTGTTTTCGTTTCCGCTCGCTGTTTAGATTTCGAAACAATCAGTATCGAATTATTAATTATATTATTGCAATTGATGTCGAAATTTGATAAATAAATTTATTTCGCTTAAGCGATTTTGGGAATATCGATATAAATTGACAAAGAACAATGAAACAGTACACCGATTTTAGTAGCGCAGTTCTATAGATTCAACAAATCCAATAATTCCCTTTTGAATATTCTACGACTCATCCCGTAAAAAGCTAATCCGCTGAATAATGGGGGGTACAGATATCAACCTGGAGCAGGCATCGCGGAAAAATATGTCAATTGTTTGCCTTTGCATGCGTTTATGGTATTAATAACGGCTTTTAAATAATAAATCTCGGCTTTTGTTGATGTTTTAATTACTTTCGCTGGTGTTTACGTGCGAGCGAGTGAGTGCGTGCCTCTACGGAAAACAGTTTAAAAATTAATCCGTTAAGAAATTGCATTCAACTGTATTAAAATAAGTAATTAAGTGCTTTGTAGAATATATTGATTTTAGTAAAATACATAAAAGACTTTAATTTCTGTTTAACTGTTCCAAAATGTTGTTAACAAATTTAAACAAAATACTCTTAAAAGAGTAGTTTGACGTCATAATAACGTGTTTTCGTTTCAAATCTAATTAAATTATGAGTCATTTATCAATTCACGCAATGAGTCTTGTGCCATTCCTTTTTTTTATGGGATTACTCGGCAAACGAGCAGACGAGCAACCTGAGGGTAAGTAGTCATCGCTGCCCATGGACATCTGCAATATCAAAGGACTTGCCGAGCCTATTTAAGGAGAAGAGAGGGGAGGGAGAAGAAATGGGACTGAGGGAGGAATTGGGCCTCCGGCACTCTACACTCATCATACCAAACGCAACAGTATATACATGAGAGAGAGAAGTACTTCCCTGGCCGTGACGACCCATTCATGCTGGCATGTAGACATGCCAGCAGGCACTACTACTAATCCTTCCTGTAAAAATACTGATAGGTCTAAAAAGAAACATGAGGGGGTGGTTTTACCCATTGCACTCAACAACCTATACCCTATTTGTGAAAAATAACTAGGTACTAAATCAAACTTTTCAACTTTATTATTATAGATTTACCCAGCCCATATTTATTGTAAACATAATATTGTGTTCCTTTTTGATACCTTTATTATGTTTTAATTATAAAATTGTAACAACAACAAACTGTTTAGCCCTTTAGCATAGTCAACATTGAGTTCTAGAAGGCAAAGAACACAAGTCTATTATATTTACAAGATGACAAAGTTTGTAAAGCGTCCATTGATGTTGTGACGTTTTGCAGCCGCGATAGGCCATAAACAATGTCTCTTTCACATTAAGGAAGGCAGCGTCGGTGTCGTACACAAGTACTTTACAATCTTCTCATCACAGATGTGTCGATGTGTAGGTACATAACTTTTTAATTTTTGAAGTCGGGAAACTGCCCTCGTAATGTACTAAAAATGTTGGTGTTCTTACCTTATATCCATACAATGCAAGACGAAGAAGTATAGTATATTAAGGTAAATACGGGTAACAGTTTATGAGAAAAGAAAAATCCTTTAATACCTACCGTCAAAGCTTATAGTACATTGAGAGAGAGAGAGAGATGAAGAAATGTTATGATTGAGAACATTGTTAATTATTACAAAAAAAATGTTCGGTTTAAATTGGTTATTTATAGTGGCATCCAAAATATATTAAAGCGATGTTAGCTAGTTCACTGATTGATTTAGGTGAAAATTAGGTTAGCTATACATTGTAGCAGGTAATCGGCATTTACCGGTAAACCGAGCATGATACTAGCACAAAGTGGCTTCTCGTAGGCAAGATGGCGTTGGCTCCTTTTGAAATCAAATAAGCGTGAAGCGTCACATTGCACTAACCAATGAGTGCAAAAGTTCCGAGAAGTTTATCTGAAGAGAAAACGGCAATGTGCTGGAAGAAATCAGGTTGTTATAGTGTGTGTATATGTTAAAGTTATATCAACTTAGAGTTTATTATTGAGAATATTTATTTATGATAAACATACCATCACGCCGGTATTCCCCAAACGGCAAGGCAGAGGTGTACTAATTAACTGTACTTACACCTAAGTTTTCCGGTATGTTAAGGCTCCATGTAATAGGAGCGAGCATATTGCTATTCACCGGGACATATCCAAATTCTGACCTGCTACTGAGAATTTCATAGAAATCCTCATAACACTTTGCTTGGTCGGGAATCGAGCCCATGACCTCTAACGTAGCAGTGGCGCATCGGACTACTAGACTAATGAGGCAATTATTTGTTATATAATATTAAGGTATAATAATAATAATTCGTTATATATGTATGTATATATGTGTACAGAGTACCTATACCTACACAGGAGTATAACTATTAGAAACTTTCTAAATAATAGATAATTTATGATTTCACAAAGTTTTATTCAAGTATGAAAATTAAAGAAGGTATATTTCGTTTCATCCCAATCCCAAATCACAGTGCAACTCATAAACCTGGGCATAAAAATGTAAAAGAATGTGATAATCACTTTGTTGGGTTCATAAAATGCCACGTTTTATAGCTATGCGGAAGAACTGACCGCAAGACAGTTAAAACTTTAAAACGTTTACATCGCAACCTGTAACATGCCGTCAATAAACAATACGAAAGTTTTTAAGTATTCCCGCAACTATACGAACAACATATTGTAATACCTAACAATGTTCCATAAATTTTAAATGATTAAATTAGTTAGTAACAACGTAACTACGTTTATCTAATTATATTACAGCGCAAACTTTTTCAGTTACGCTCTCCCATATAATTATTTTAACCAAAACTAGTTACTGAAATTTTGTGAAACTAATTTATTAGTTACGTTGTTAATTACTTAACGGGCAACTTCCTACTCACCGTCCGACGATGTAACTGAATCACTTATTATGAGCAGCAGCAGCACAGCTGTCGCTGCCGTCACTGTTGAACGCGAGGCCAATCTTCTACCACTCATGATGTTGATTAGTTTACTCCAACAACATGTTATTTGAAGCAACTTTTCAAAGAATTACAAATATGTCAACAAAAGTGTTGTGATGAGTTTCAGCAGGATAACGATGTTCCCTCATTCATTCGCCATCGGAATCGGCTCCATTAAATATTCATCGGCAGGTGAATCGAGTGGGGTTCGTGAGAGCGGGTGCCGGCGAGCGGCGAGCGGCGTGCGGCGGCGTGCGGCGAGCGGTCGTCGACGGCGCGCTGCGGTCTCGCGGCGCTCTGGCTGCGTACTGGCCGCGCTACGCTACCCGCGCCGCTTTGTCTACGAGTGTTCTACGCTCCCGGCGCTTGCGTAGCCCCGCCTCGCTCTCGGATGAAAGGACGGAACATTACCAGTATTTGTAACAGTTTGCGTCAAATTGATATAAATGGAGACGGTTTTAATAAAGTGTAATTGACTTTTGCCGACTTTGCGTCGCATTAATTTCGACCACGCTAAGACGCCTCGGGCAGGTGCGGCGTTAAATACTACCACGGCAACTCCGCTTTCTGCCATGAATAATTTCAAATTTAAATGAATGTTAATTATGATGAGTTTTTAAGTTCACTTTGATATTTCAGACATTGATTTTAAGGTATTAAAAGATGATTCTGCGCTTTATTAATTTTTTTAATTTAAATGCATACCAAAAGTAATCCGATAGCCTTCGGTATTTCCTGATTTTAATTGTAATTCTCATGAATTTCAATTTTATGTTAAATTATTTGGAAAAGAGCCAGACGTATTCATTCATATTTGCATGAAAATTCCTGAAAACATGTGAGTAACATATTCGATAAATTACGTAATCCACATATCTACAATTAAATGGGTTATATGGGGCCGTCTCAAAATAATTAATGACTGCTCTCTCGCAAGAAGGATTACAAAAAAAATACCTTTCTGAAAGTTTCCTATAATTATAATTATCGATAAAAATAATAGATGAGTCTGATATGCACACAAACATATTTCATTAACAGACTTAGTTGAGATTAACAATATCCGCGTTAGTATTATCAGAATGTTTCAGCCCGACTATGAATCGAATAGGCATGAATAATTAATTGCAGTATGTTAATAAGTCAATACTAGTCTCCGATCTAATAGGATCCATGATACGTACAATTAAGTACCTCAGGTTAAGTATGAATGCTTTGGTATAATTTATGTAGTTATTGTAATATGGTTAAGATATATAACTGCCTTATTAGTCAAGTAAAGCAAAGCATCACTGCTACGCTTGAGGCTTGAGTTCGATTACCAGGCCAAGCAAAGTGTTATTGGGTTTTTGTATGAAATTCTCAGTAGCAGCTTGGAGTTAGGTTATGTTCCCGCTAAATGGTATTAAGATTACATGGGACCTAAACATACCGGTGTACTGTGGGTACATTATGTACTCCTCTGCCTAACTCTTTGGGGAATACAGGTGTAATGGTATGTCAATGGTGGTATGTATATAACTAAATACTAGTTCGTTAAAAGTACGTAGTACCAACTTATAGATGCGTGTCTCGACAATAATCAATATCAAGAATATCGAAAGATAAAAGATATTGTTATTCGCGTTGATTTCGTTTTCCCCAATTTCTTAGTGAATGCTTACACCAATGATGAACCTATCAGCCGAACTGTAGTTTCTATATTCTTTTCGTAGTCAGATTTATTTCGTATAACACGAGTTCAATAAGTTACATAAAATTTGTTCAGTTGGTAATGACTAAGTTGAACGAGAGCAAAATAAATGTTGTACTTAATCTTCTACCAATACCTATGTAGCTTACCTATATTATTCGACGTTAGTATTATTTTTAAATCTTGCTGCTTATTAGGTAACCCTTTTTATGGCTTAAGTGAGATGCGTTGCCGAGCTTATTATCAGCGGTACTTGATAATAAGCTTGGCAACCCCATGCGTAGCCTGGCTGTGTATCTTAGCATTGTCTAAACTTCTCTAATAACCTTCCCTAGCTAATGGTAATATTATTTTATTTGGGCAATTACATGTAGGTAAATGTAAATAACTAAAAAATGTGAAAATGAGAGAATAAGAGAAAAAAAATAACTTTAAGAATTCATCAATTAATTTAACTAAAAATATATACGACTCATATATTTTTAGTTAAATTAATTGATGAATTGTTAAAGTTATTTTTTTTTTAACTTTAAGTATACAATGTCAAATTGTTAATGGTTGAGTATTTTAAATATAATATACCTACTAAACTCGTGATATAATACCAAACAGATTTTTTAAAAATTACATAAAATAAATTATTAGTCTGGTCACAGAATGATTATCTATGAATTCTATGAATCGA
Organism: Subacronicta megacephala; assembly: GCA_958496365.1. Lineage (NCBI taxonomy): Eukaryota > Metazoa > Arthropoda > Insecta > Lepidoptera > Noctuidae > Subacronicta > Subacronicta megacephala. The sequence continues at coordinate 8,317,001 of OY292523.1, read as the reverse complement.
CTTATTTGGAACCGTGCACATAGACTCGAAATTAAAAAAAAAAGATTTTATTTAAGAGGCAAATGAAAACGATATACCTAATAACATATTTTATTTTCAGACACAACGCCCTTATACTGCCTCGTTGGTCTAGTGGTCCCAATCGCGACTGCTACGCTAGAGGTCTTGGGTTCGATTCCCAGGTCGAGCAAAGTGTTATTGAGTTTTTCTATGAAATTCTCAGTAGCAGCTCGGAGTCTGGATTTGTGCCCGGTGAATGGCAATAGGCTCGCCCCCTATTACATGGGACCCAAACATACCGGCGAACTGCGGGTGTACATTAAGTGCACCTCTGCCTAACCCTTCGGGGAATACAGGCGTGATGGTATGTTACAACGCCCATAGCATTTTAAGGCGCTTATCTATGATGATAAGAGCATCTTAGCATTTGAAAATTTGAGTTAATTTTTCCAATGAGTTTAGTCACCGTATTTTGGTATTTTCAAATTTAATAAGTTTTCACTTCAATGAATGCAGTTTTAATTCAGCATGATAACTTACATCAGAATTAAAAGATTTCATATTTTCAGTGGCTTAACCTTAATATTACAGCGTATTATTTTAAAAGGTTAAACTTGTTTCAACTTTGTTCCTACTTAATTATGATTACAGGGCCAGGCGAGATAAATTAAAACTGTGGGTGCTACCACAGAGAGCCAGCCCGCCACCAGCTCACTTATACTAAAATAAAAAGTATTTTATTACTACTTTCGCAAATAAGTTTTACGGATAGTTTTTAAAATAAAATGTTCTTTCTCAATGTTGTTACTATTTTATTAGGTGCAGAGCATCCAATTAACCTAATTAATTCTTATTGAATTAAATTTTTTATTCAGATCTATATTACTTAACCCACACGAATAAGCTTTTAGAACACACGCAAAAAACTACATCATTTTAAAACGTTCAACCGCTAAATGTTCCCAAGAATATATTAGATACCGAATGGATTTTTTATATGAAAATGCGCCAATATTGAAACATATTTTAGTAAGCATAGAGTCGCTACTGAAATACTGCGTTAATATAACCTGTCGATATGAATATTCCAGTATTACTATACTTATTCGAGGGAAATAAATAGAGCTAAGGGCGATAAGTGTGGGCAGAAGGCGGGTTGTATGGGGGATCGTTGGCGTCTAAGCTCACAAACCCTTTTTTCCCGTCTTTGCAAATCGTCGGGGATTAAGCCAGAAGAGCTCACACCTTTTCACAAATATTTTTTTGTGGTTTAACCGCCGGTAAAACGGCGTAATACAAAGTGTTTCCTACCGTTCTATAGCTGTTTTGAAAGATAACGATTCGTCACATCTCTTATTGATACTTTGATGAGGAATGAACCCAGAGAAAAAGGATTTGGGTGTAAATGAGATTTTCCTGTTCCCGAAAATGAAAGAATTATTATTAATGGGGTTTTAGCTTTTTTGTATTCGTTTAACTAAGGCGCTTATTATATTTTTCCTCCTTAGTTACTTTAAGGATAAGTACCTATGATAGAAATAAAAGTATTTAATGGTTTCTCTCTGCATTACTTTTAACTGCCGTTTTGTGGAAGTACCGATGAGTAAAGATAAGGTGCCTTCTTAGAATACATAAGAAATACACGAAGAAATTATGTGGTTCTATTTTATCTACTGCAAAAGGATAATTTTTAGCGCAATTTTTGATCAAGGGGTTTTATGAATTACGTACCCACTGTTCTTAGATATCGAATAAAAATTATTGCATTGTAAATATTTTCAGAAAATCTTTTTACTCGCGGTGGGGTGAACGTAAAAGTTTATTCGTTTCAAATTCAATATATTATGGCGAGCGTGCTCTCGCTCAGCCGACACCGAAACTCACTCGAGCGTAACTCACACAAAATTTATTGTTTTTCTAAGAAAATTTTCTTCACACGACCCTACATCCTTGTTGAGCCCCATGGGAAGAGTTACAAAAACTTAATGACCTCTTGCTGTTATATTATTTATCCTTTTGTTTTAGTTAAACTTGTTCGTTCAGTGTATTGAAGTAGACGATTGAGATGTCGCTGCATTTACGAAATCCTTTTGAAACGTCTGTTACAGGCTAATAAAATAAGGCAGGCAGGTAAAATGGCAAATGCTATGTAGCTTTAATGACATTATATTTAAAGTATAAAGTGTACAAACGTATTATAAGCGCTTTTATAAACACGACGATTATAGGACCAATAAGGATTATTTACATAAACTCGCGTACGTGAACGGACCAAACAGGTACGAGAAGTGCGTTAGATAAATATGATATGCAAACAAAAAAGGGACTGACGCCAAAGGCAGTTTCTGGATAAAGTCTTTTATCGGACACATAATAACGTTCTGAAAAATCGTTAGCCCGTGCTCACGTCGTGAGGACACGTGCGAGCACGGCACTCCCGAGACTGATCCCTCCTTCTGCTTAGATTAAATTTGTTCCTATAAAAATGTGTCCTCTAGTCGATAACGTCGAAAATGTGCAGATGTCGCCGGCCAGTATGAAGCCTACGATAGGGCTCGGCGACGTGCCGTGCTTACCGACGGAGCCCGCCGCCGCGCCGGGTGGCTCAACTAACGCCGTACTGGCTCGGATGGGGAAACAATACGCTTGATTGCTTTGATTCGCCATCCTCAATCTTTTAAATATTGTTTTTAAACTCTTTCTGTCTCTAAGAAAGGTGGTTGTTTGCGTTTTTATTGAATGGGGAAGTATTAATTCAATTTATTTTTTATATTTACCGACAAGCTCCATTAAAGCTTCTTTTTGCTAATAAAAAAATAATATTGACGGCATATGAAAGTTTAAGCGTTCATAATCCAGAACCTTCTAGTTAGATGCGAGCACAATGATAAAGTGTAGAATTAATCGTACAAGAATAGAGATTTATCGCGCAAAGAATCAACGAGAGTGGTCTGAAAACTTTTTATTTTGCGATCACGAACTAAAACTTGTACATTTAGGTTTGAAAAAATGTGAATCATTCCAAGTTAGATAATCAATATTTAAAGAAAGGAAAGTTGAAAAGAAATCTCATTTTTAACAACGAAGTTCTTGTCGTCTTTTTTCTTTTATTAAATACACGTATTCACCATTAAAATAAAATTGACATGAATATTTAAATGATGAGGACTTTTTAATGATATGCACGTAAACCTGAATTGTATGTAGGTCTGTATTTTTGGCTTTGGGGCACGTAGTAATTGGAGTTGTTAACTGATTTCATTATGTTTAGTTTGTCAGTCAATAAATAAATCTAGTGTAAATGTTTAAAAATGTTCATTTGAAAAGGAGTTAAGCATAACATGTGGAGAGCTACCTCAGTTCTTCTCTTATTTGTTGAGAATCGTAAGTTGTCAATATTTGTTCTCTCGTTGCGATCCGTTTCTACACGGTGCTTCTGTATCTTGAGTATTAGTTTGTTTGAACTGGCTGCAAGACTGCACATATAAAACACAGCTTGATAGAATTACGTTAATTATTGGAACTATTCTAACACTCATTATAATTTGAGTTTGTATTAAGGTCACAAGTTAGAAATCCGATTCTCCTCTAAAGCAAAATCATTACAATTAACGAGCAACACGAACAAAACACTGATACTACATAATCATCCCTGTAGACTGTCTACTTTCACAGATTCAGTAATTAGATTTGTATTGATATGACGGCAGATGGTACAACAGAGGCTATTGTTTGCTTAGGTAAATAGGCGCGCTAGGCGGGCGAGGCAGCGCGGCGCCGGCGACGGACAAGAGCGGCCGCGGTCGCGATATAATGCCTCTGCCCCATAATGCTTGCAACCCTGAACAATCAATCTTTGGGCTATTACGATGTTTTAGCGCCTTGATGTATTGTTTCAGCCTCAATAAAGTTTTGATGAATTTTCGTGTTCTCTCCCTCGCCCTTTGTTGAAAATGAGGCGTCGGATATTGATGAATAATTTGACGGCTAAGTAACGATGTTGTATTATTTAAAGGGTGATATCGGATTTTGTTATTTATTGTTGATTAAAACCCTTGAGGTGCTATAAGACTTTCTAATTTACTGCAAACAAATGATCCATTATTTTACGTTCTCATTGTTATTAATTAGCTCCATTGTAATCTGTTGATATGTAGGTATAGGTACCTACCTATCTATTACGACTTAGGTACCTACCAAAGTCGTAAAATTTTAGTAGTAATATTCACGCCGTACGTTTGTAGTGAACATATTTAATTAGTAGTAATCACACCTATTGATTTGGCAGCAGTTCTGTTGTATCATTTTCCAAAATATTTATTACACTCATGTCTAAAAAAATATAGCATCATCATTTAAATATCATCAGTATTAAAGAATTCCATAGTTGCTGGAGTAGGCTGAAGAAACCCTGCCAAGATAATACAGATGTTTTTCAAACGAATGAGGAGATATTATAGACATATGATAGGTTAAAATAAAACGTTAATATTAAACGTAGTACATCATAATGAACCGAAAAAAAATTACAGCAGGTTTTGTATAACGAAGATTCTAAACGAAACCTCAAGATTACATACAAAACCTTATTCGTACAAATTTTTCCGCCTGGAAAATGCTTGCGTATCTATGTACATTAATACGAAACCAAATGAATATTTACCTCAATCAAATGAAATGCACAAAATTACACAGATTTTTTGTATAATATTATTAATTACCATAACATTATATCAAGCATAAAACTGAATTCTCCGAAACTGTAAGTATATTCCGGAAGTTTATCTTAGTACTAGCAAAGATTAGATAACAGTTACTACGGAAGTACTACTTAGCTCTTGAGATTTATATTGATAAGCGTAGGAAAAGTTAAGACTTGACTTTAGTTAGTTAATACTTGATAGAGCTCCCAGATTCTAAAGAGATTGCCTTTCGAATAAAAAGTTTTTCATGTACACATAACTATTCGGTTACTGTGTATTAAAACACGTAATGAAACGAGTCAGAAAGTAAATTTTAAAGGCAACTTACTGTCGGAGCAAACTTGCGACTACATAATTTATGTATAACACCACGCCTGTAAATAGACGACAAGTGTTTTGCTATTTGTTTGGTTGATTTGTTGTGGTAGGGCCACGCTGTTCGCAGCATGAATGGGCCGGCTCGACCGGGGAAGTACCACACTCTCGCAGAAGACCGACGTCCGAGTAGTAGTGTTTCGTTACTGCGCTTCGTTCGGTGAGCGAGAGGGCCGGAGGCCCAATTCCTCCCCCAATCCCCTTCCTTCTCCTTTTCTCCTTCCCCTCCCTTTCCCTAAATAGGCTCGGCAACGCATCTGCAACTCCTTGGGTTTTGCAGATGTCCATGGGCGGCGATGACTACTTACCATCAGGTAGCTCGCCTGCTCGTTTGCCGAGTTATACCATAAAAAAAAAAATACCAAACACAAATTCAAACTCTAGTCTGCTACTGAGTTATATAGGTACTAACCGGACAACCTTAACTTATTCAGAGTTTCATCAAATGGTAGAGGAATGCCGTGCGATTTTAGTAATTCTCACTACAATGTATAAGCGTATAAACGGCTCTTAAGGGATCGCAATGTACCAGCAACTCCTCCTGTTTTGCAGATGTAAGTATGGGTGGCGACGGCCAGTTCCCATTAGGTGGTTAGTCTGTTCATTTGCCAACCTTCTTGCCAAGTGGAATTTTAGGATGCTGAATTGCTGATGGAAATTTCTGCCAGCTATCCATTAAAAATGGTAATTTGCTTTGTGGTAAGACCATCTGGGGCACACACACACAAAAGCAGTTTTGTGTATATTAAAACTCTTGCCCGAGAAAGCCTGCAACTACGGTTGTCTACGATTCGTAGAGGTTCTTAAGGGTCGACAATGCATCAGTTTCTCTCCGTAGTGCAGGTATCCCATAGGCAGGAATGCCAAACCATAATTTCAAAAAATCAGGTGAGTTATTTGAATTACAGTCACCTCTTTCATCAAGCATAAACATAAATAACAATCAAAATACTAATTCATTTGGAAACGTGTAAATGTACGTGCAAATCCGGCAACACTTTATACATCAGGCGACAGAGCGGCTGAGTACACGTACGAGAGCCAGCGAGCGATAATATTTCATCCATGCGCCATGATTCGCCGCTTAAGCGCGATAGGGAAATCGTAAATTCAAGGGAAAGAATTTTCTTTATAGTCTCCTAAAAAGTTTCCACACAAGCACGTATCTGAACACAAGAGGCGACGCGAGAGCAAATGGCACCGAATTGTAATACCATCCGTTTGTGTAGACACCCCTACTTTTCAAATTTTCTTTCACAATGCGACAAGGTAATATTCGTTATTGGATCGTTTTTCTTTATACAAAATGGTCTTTTCAGAAATTTTCTTTTAAGTTCATGAAACATACTTAATACTTTTACGGAAATATTTAACATAAGTATTTTTTTTGACCGAAGTAAACCTTTTATTTAAGTTTGATACATTTCATAAAAAGTGAAAAAACTATAGTCTGGCATGTAAAAGCGTGAATGGACTGGCCTGTCATGTGAGAAGATGTTCGATTTATAAATTCTATTGTTTCGCTGTTAAAATAAACGAAACTTTTATTTTAGTACGGAGGTTTGCAATTGCCCCCTGCCTTTGCAGCGTCACCGGACTAGAACTTTGATTTATAGTTTTTGTTTTGAAAAAATATTTTGGTTGTTCTTTTGGACAAAAAGTTTTGAAAAAATGTGTAGTAAAACGATATTTGAATAAAAAAGAGACGTGTATGAAATGGGAGCGGCTCGAGCGCCGGCCAATCCGTTGTAGTCTGCGGTTACGCGCTGCTGACAGATCCACAAATCTGTTGTGGGCGAAAACACGATAGACTTTTGAATAAAGCCTTTTGTTTCCCAACGAAAAATATTTACATTAAGGCTTTGAAGATAGCAAAACAATAAGTTTTGAATAACATGCGTATTGTTAACTTTCATTTTGAATTTTTATTACAGCAACAATAATAACAACTGTAAACAAAATATAGATATTTAATAACTTACTGCGTCGATGGAAGTTGTTATTCGATTATTGAACAGACTTGGACTACTTCAGGAAAATTTTAAATTCATAACTACATTTTAGTTCTATAGAGATACTTTGAAATATAGGTAACAAAGTAGGGATTAACCGAAGTTCTCTTAAAGATACTCCTTGTAAGAAATTGGTAAGTACTCTACGTATACTTGACAAATTAATGAATTGCTTAAAGTTTCGGTTGTCAGTGGTGATGTATGATTAATAGGACTAAGTATAAGTTAGCTAACATCGGTAATCTTTCAATTTAACGATCAAAAGCCGCGCCTCAAAAACACTTAGGCAATAAAAGAAAAATCTGTGACAAAGTGATGAAGTAATAAAATTCACATGTATGAAATGTGTACCAGAAAATATGACATTGGTACGTGATAAAGTAATGGGTATCGAGAACACACGCCGTCTAAAATAAGGTTAGCGTATGCGTTTGACAACTGGTAGTGATTTTGGAGAAGAATGGACTAGACATGACTCCTGTTCAGCTCTATTATATTCTTGTCAAAAGCGTGAATGTGTTCGAAAGTTCTTAGTAACACTGTTGTCAATTGTCGTTAACGTGTATAAAGTAGGGTTCAGCCTTTATGACTTCATCTTGAAAATGAAATTCTGTGATAGGTAAAATAATGATTTTGAGTAAATGATTTAGGCACATGTGAGTGTTCCTCAGGTATTCACACTTTTTACAAATGCGTGAACTCGAGCAAAAATCATGATTTTGTTCCTCTATATATTTCAGGTGGACTGTTTTTGAGTTTCCACATTTCGTAGGGTATATTTACCTCACGAAATAGGGGTGAGCTTATTGCCATAAACCGGCCAAAAATTCAGACTCTGAGGTGCTACGGAGAATGTCATAGTAAAACCCTTTAAAACTTTGCTCGACCTGGAAATCGAACCTTGAACCTCTAGCGTAGTAGTCGCGCTCAGAACCACTCGACTAACGGAGCGTCTGCATGCAGGTGATGCAGAATCAAAACCACAACTCGTGTTGTAGAAGTCAATCAGTTAAATCAAATATATTGTCAAATAATGCTGGTTATACAATATAATCAACAAAGATACAACCTTTTTGTGAAAAATCGGCCTAAGGCAGAGTTCGAACCTATGTCCCACCAGTTAAGTACACCGCACGCTATACCAAGTAAGCTACCGAGACCACTGCCTGTGATATCGAATTTCTCTTCCACATTTTACGTATCTTCGAATCTTACGAAGTTCGTTATATCTTTCTGAATATTTCGCATTATTTAATGCTAAAATACAATAAAAAATATGCATGTATTCAATACATAAGTAATATTTTATGGACAGATTATTCATTATAGTAAAAGATGCCTTTGTTCCATAACCTTACAAAACATTGCGGACTGTTTTAGTGGGTTCGAACCGTAAAATGGCCGTGATTTGAAATGTCTCGCTCACTTTGCAAATGTCGAGATAAAGACATCAATCACTCTTACCTGAGTACATTGAATTCTCTAGAGAAACAGTGAGCCACAAAAAAACCTTTTCTAAGAAAGCATTAACCAATAGACTTCTCTGATCAGAAAGCTAAAAGATTTTGTCAAATAAATTGTAGTAATGTGGAAAGAAAAAAAATATGTAGAAGAATGGTAAAGAGGTTTACTCGATAAGAAGTGGTCACATAAAAACATCGAGAAAATATAAAATGCAGCAACCGGAGATAAACGGGTGAAGAAAATAGATTGGTATACATTTCCCATTAGTGATATGACCAGTGGATGCTAAGTCTTGAGCTGGAATCCAAGGCACGCACCTCTGTCTTTAACAACTGTCTCTGTATTTCGCAACGGTGAAGAAAGACTTGCATGACACCCAGATTTTCTCGACGGAAGTCTGCCAACCCGCAGTAGGCTAGTGTGGTGAGTTATAGCCTAGCCCTACCCCTCTGTGAGGAGACCCGGCCCAACAATAAAACAGTAACAGTAGTGTTGTTAAATAAGAGAGAACGTTCGAAGCTTTAAATCAATGCAAACGTTGAACCTGTTGAGAGACAAAATATCAGCATAGTGTAATGAAATCTAATAGTGGGCGCACTCCTTTGTCTGCGTCGAAATGCCGACAATAGTCTAGACATTGAAAATAGCTTAGGGTTGTCACAAAAAATATTTTTCAAGGACTTACTTTTACTTTTTAACCCCCGACGAAAAACAACAGTTCAAGCTACGTATATGCATCACCATTCTGGAAGGGCACACTCATTCTTCTAATAAATTTTCCTCAGAACCTGAACCATTATAAAGAAGAAAATAAAATTGTTGTAATCGCTAAACTCTGAAACTACTAAACCGATTTGAGTAATTCTTTTACCATAAGAAAGCTATTTTATTTCCAATTAACATAGGCTATTAATTTGTTATCTTGTGAGAGAAGTGGGATCAAATACGGGCGAAGCCGTGGGCAACTATCTAGTATTATATTAATATACCTCAGGTATATGTAGATTGTAGATATCTATGTATATGTCACTTAGTATAACTTTTGTATGCCTTCTGGCGAAATATATTATGGGACTAAAATTTCTTGTTATATCTGTATACTGTGTATACCCTATATTCACAAAATAAATAAATATGAGTAGTAGACTGCCTCGTTAGTCTAGTGGTCCCAATCGCGACTGCTACGCTAGAGGTCTTGGGTTCGATCCCCAGGTCGAGCAGTGTTATTGAGTTTTTCTATGAAATTCTCAGTAGCAGCTCGGAGTCTGGATTTGTGCCCGGTGAATGGCAATAGGCTCGCCCCCTACATGGGACCCAAACATACCGGCGAACTGTGGGTGTACATTAAGTACACCTCTGCCTAACACTTCGGGGAATATAGGCGTGATGATAGTACAAGTTCTATATTATAGTTAGTAGGCTCTCTAAAATCAGTTTGTAATTTGAAGTGATTGAAGCGGTACACTTCGCATATTTTTGCAAGTTTTTAAGCAGAGATATGAAGGGAATACCAAGTTATTTGCTCGTTCAATTTATTTCACACATCGTTAATAACGTGATTGATTTCGACGCTGGCCCTAACGATACATGAAATATTCGCACTCATTAAATCACGTGCCGCGGCAGTGGAGTGCTCGCGAGGGCTCTCATCCAATCACGCCTCGATAAATATATGATGTCGGCCGCACAAATTAATACAATGTACCTAAATGTCACAACTTTTTATACCAATAAATATAAGGTATCTAAATCATAATCTAATTCAAATCAAGCTACTACTATACTTTTAACTTTTGGTTTAAATGCTCGAAAAAACAAAAAATATATGCAAATACGTAACCTACATTTACTTTATATCTATAAAGTCATAAATTGTTTAAATGAAATGTTTTATATAAAATGTTAATTTATAACAATATCTACCGTCAGATTAGCAGCCTTTAAAACGAATTTTTATAATACCTATTTTTATCGTGAAGCAGTGCTCGAGTCTCAGAACTCAAATTTACAATTCAATAGAAACTGCACAAGGCTTTGCATGCCAATACGTCCATTTGGGGCACATGCGATCGACTTCCCATTTGAAAGATGAATGAAATCATTCAAATGTGAAATTTCATTGATTCAAATACCGCATGTTTATGTTTGTGTTATCTTAAAATACTGCTGTTCCATTTAGCGTTTATCTTGGTTTAGCTCAACGCCAGATAAGAGGGTATCGGCTTAGTGCTCTAAAAAATGAAATCATCATATTTTCATAATCAATTTTATTGCAGGGATACTGGGAAGCAATTGCCATGAGACCATTATTCAATTGAAACGATATATCTCGTCCGCTTCGAACTGGAGCGTAGCGATAGCTGGCTCCACAAAAGTTGGCACGGGTGGCAGCCGAGACCACTGCCAATTTCCATTAGCCCATCATCCAAAACGAAAAAATGCATAGACGATCATTTTTTTCATTCAATTAAAATTGGCCATCTACCAAAACGGTTAGATTTTTCAGGGGTGAGGTCACTACGACCGACGTAGCCATCAGATTTCCTGTCGTTTCGATTTTTTATTGTTATCACAAACCTATTTCATATTATTTGGCGTCTTTTGTGGAAATCAAAATTATATTATTGATAGCACGTTTACATTTTGTCGTTCATTATCGTCATATTCGCCGCCAACATTGAAAATCCATAAGCTTTCAATATCGCGAAGTTAACTCGGGTTTTGTTCCCAGTGGTTGCTCGATCTGAATATCAAAAATGTGAAAGCGGTCGTCAGTAACCGGGACACGTATATCGGGACCCTATCACTTCGCTCTTTACTTACTTGCTGGGCGCCATCTGCACATTCTCCACCTAATCCAGTAACAAATTTGATTGCGTAACAATATAGCACACGCAGCTTTTGTGTTCAGCTTTATATTGCATGTTTATTTCAATAATAACAAACGAACATTTCAATATTTTCTGCACAGCAGATGCTGTGCAGAAAATATATCTAAATAGATCTCTACGCAGATGCGTAGAGATCTTTATTTTCTTCGTTTTATTTAGCATTTACAAAGTATTTACCTAAAACCAGCTTTTAAGTAGGCAGTAATATCGTTACTGATATCTATTAAAAATATTATACAAGACTAAACCTAAATAATTATTGACATCGAGTAAAAGCCATCAATATTAAGTAAAGTTGATTTTGCATTGGATGGCGCGCGGGCGCGGGGCCCACATGGGATTTAACGACTCATAAAAAAATCATATTCATCAATCACGTCTGTTCCAAACAAAGTTTGTAGGGTATGTGCTGACGTACCGAGTACCTACAATTTATCAAATAATTATGAATCATTTTTACCTTTTGTTTAAAATATAGACAGATTTTGACAGTGTCTGGTGTAAGAATTGGATGTAATACTCAAGAAGATTGGCGCAGCGGAGGGTGCCTTAATGGCCTCTTGACGGCATCTCACCGGGTCCTTCAGGTCACTTCGTTACTTGGATTGTACAGGCCGTTACGTGTACTATGAATAATCTTAAAGGAAACTTCGAGTTTTGAGCAAAGTGCAAACTATGACTGGAATCACGTCTGTGTGATGCATACGCGGCTTCTACACGTACCACTGTCTAATCAGGTATGTGGGATCATATCGGTGCCCCCGAGAGCTATATGCGTAGATTGGAATATTTGCTCCTATGAACGCAAGCAGTAGCATAATATGCCAATTTGTTCACAGTCTAAGACATTTTCTATACATATTTAACAAAAAATGTTCGCGGTAACAGCCAATATTTTCATATTATTCAATAATTATCTAATACTACCGAGACATTATAATATCAGCATTTGGCCTAAAATTCGACAGATTTTTCTTAGAAATTAATAAAATTAATAAACCCTTGCTGAGAAGGTTTTGTCTTGTTTGATTAATTTCGTCCATCAGGCATAACAAATATATATATATATATATATCTTTAGCCTTAGGAAAATTAGCTTTTTTATTTTATTATCTTTATTAAGTACAGATGTTTGTTTATTTACCTTCTAAGAAAGAAAACGTAAGATTAGCTTTTCTTCAACAATAAATAACAAACGAAGACATAACTAAATTATAAAGTTATTTCAACATGAAAGTTTATTGCGTTCGTTTCTGACTTGATTATTTTTCTTGTTATTATTCGCTTTAGTGTTTAAGATTACTAGCGAGTGCTGTATAAGCTGTTTGAAAATGTGTGTGAGATACAATTCTGTACGTGATGCACAAGCCTTTTATGTAGCAATGCGTCTATTGATGCAAATACGTTCTTCGATGCCTCCACTGGGAACACAGTTTGTTCGATACTACCTTACTCTGATACATCGCATAAACTGCAAAGCTTCCACAAAATGTTTGAAAATTTTACAATATAATATTTAAGTTATGAATGATTTTCTCCGATCTCTCCAAAACGGAAAAGGTTAAAGTGTAAGGTTAACTTAATATTTACTTTGTACCACGATAGCTTACACTAATATTACAAAATGGCGTACTTATAATGTTTCTCTATAAATTATTAGGCTATGTAAATTAAATTTAACATAGACGATTTAAAGATAATATTAAACTCAAACATCTTTGTATAATCAAGAGGCCGAACCTAATATTTTGTTATACACTAACACAATGGGATGTTCCTCAAAGCTGTGGGTAATTTAATTATCGGTCGTAGGTATGTTAAGTTTACACATGGATAGTAAACATAAACTTGGGCGGAGCGGGCGACTTGCAACTTGACCCGTGTCTCACGCCCGCGCCCGCGCCTCGCTCCTACACGCAACTACATATCCACATCCTGTTTTATCGTCCCATACACTTGTTTGTAGAGTCCATAGAGATTGAATTATGTGTTGAACAGCCACAAGGCTCATTTAATTTGGAATTTGCGTTGTTTAACATATTCGTCAAAGGTTCGTTAACGGTTAGATTTAACGACGTTTAAAGTCCCATTAAAAACTTTGAAAGGATTCATTTAATATTCTTTTTGTTATCTTACTATTTAGGTTGAAATGACTTTAGTAGCTGTGTAACATGGAACGACTAAAATATGTATTACTGTAATTAGAATTATTGGCAGTTTGTTTAGCATGTTCTGCATAAATACATAAGTACCGCTCACTGAAGTGTGTTCTAAATTGGTCCATGACATTTTATATCTCTACAATGTTATTAAAATGTTGGCGTAAATGAACTTTGGAACACATAATTATAAATTAATTAGTAGTCAATATGAGTAGGTACCCCTCCATGAATCATGTGTTTTAGATACCTAATAATATCTGTGGCACGTTTAGGTACAGTGTTAGTCTGTGAGACTATAACCTTAAAGTTTATTGCCAATTTAGAACCGCTATCAGATTATTAATGTTGAATATTATCAAATTTAATACTCGGTTATACGATCTCGATGAAATATAATATGGAGAGTTTGTTTACATCTCCCTGTAAATAAACAATATCTATCCCTATTGACGGCCCTGTCAGAATATTCAAAGTCGAAGTCAAAATCATTTATTCAAGATAAACTACTAGGTAGTACTTTTTGAACGTCATTTTTAGACAGCTTCCAAAACTCCCAACCTTTACCGCCTCCTAGTATTTTTGCCGGGAAGAATGGGAATAATAATTAATACGAGTATATTATAAAATAAATAGTTTTATAGGCGTCTATAATGAATCATATTTATTTAGATTAATTGCTTACTATTTTCTTAACAAGATATCGTTTTCTTCTGGATATCTAACACCTGTCTGCTGGGTACATACATAAGTAAATATCTTTTATGTGTGACGATACTTTTTTTACTATTGAATACTTACAAAATTTTATTTTATTTTATAGGTACCCAAAACATAGTTACAGCATTACACAATTCAGTTATAAATAATATCAATAGAATATTGTAATTTGTAACTCCAAAGGTATGTCCACACAGCATCGCTTGTTAGTGACAGATAATTATATAGGTACCTATTTATAATAAAATGTAGGTAGAAATTACAATAAAGTCGATAATTACAATATTAAAATAATCTATTACTATTACTTTTATGATTGTAGAGATGATAGAAAATTTGCTATTAAAAGAGAAAGATGTTTTTTATATTGATGTATACCACTTTTTCATTTTAAAATGTGGTATAATAGGAAACTTCAGTATTTTTGGCTGGAACGTACATTCGTTTTTAAAAGTGTATCATGTTTCAAGTTAACTGCCAGTTACAATTCTGCGAGTTACTGTTATTAACCAATACCGAAAATATATTAAAGACTTTATCGTGAATGAATGCTATTTTTTAAATTGCTCAATTTATACTGATAATATCTTATTTAGTTAAGTTTTACGATTGTTCAACTCAGTGAGATTAATGCAGATATTGACGTGGTTTTCATTATTATAAAAGGCATAAACATGAATTGTTAACCTATTTCCTTATTTCATTTCCTTTTTCACGAAGTAGCCAGTTTCCAATTTTTTATTTCCAACTTAAGAACCTACTTTTTGCCTCTCTTTGATGTTCTGTGGAGAATAGTTAGCATTACGTCATTAACTACGACTTCGTATATATGAAGTATATACCTACACTCATTAACAAAGCGAGACCAGCTTCTTACGAAACTCAAATTACTCATTTACGAAGACGCGGTGTGGATTACCTACCTACTAAACGGTTAAATATTCACGGATTTATGTACCCTTAAATGCGTGTCATGTTTTACAATTACCTATTAAGACACATATACCTACTTAGTCCTTTGTTGTAAAACAAAACTCATCTGATGGTTGCAAACATATTTTTGGAACGAAGTTCTTTAACGCGTCTTGCGGTTGAAATTGCCTAGTAGAAATTACTTGTTTTTGCCATGTACACGTTTTTTTAATCCGAATCGTTGGATCCCACTTTTTTCTTTTTTTCACCGAATCCTGTTTCGGGATTCGGTTTGCTTATGAAAAAAAAGTGGCGTGTTATTACCTAACATATTATATTATATATGTTAGGTATTTTTAAAATATAATGTTTCGAGATATGAGCGATGCGATCTACCTAAAAGAACATGTCTTTTAATATGTGCTTAGTCGCATTCCCGGTTCGCCGATATGTTTTATTAATTTTCATGTAGTAGGGGCGAGCCAAGACATATTGTTTTAAAACTATAGTGTAGGTACGATTGACAGCGCAACCGAAATCTAAAACACATTGCTCCATATTTTACCGCACAAAACTGCAACAACATTCATTTATCAAAGAAGTTTCATAGTATGAATGATAACAACTTTGTTCCTTTACAACAGGTGCATCTCGCTACGAAATATGGGTGGTATCTGCTGCCTTGTGTTCCGATCAGGTGCCTGAAACTTTTAATGAGGCGAATCGGGCTCATGTAGATTGCGCTTGTAAGTACCTACACTAGCTGCTCGGTCAAGAGAATACTTGTAAGTTATAGGTGTTGCTGGAATATAAAAATACTTTATGATAGCAATCTTTTAATATATGATTTTGCTACAGAACGTGCAATTACGTCGTCGTAGCACGAGACATGGACAATTTCGTTCTCGTGCGACGACAACGTAATTGCAGAATACCAGAATCTGTATTGAATCAAGGAAAACACTATGTGGTAAGATAATTTTGTCTGGTAAGTATGTCTGGTACTATCACAATTAGTATCCAGAAAACTCACAGTGTTTCCACAGCGGATGGTAAAATGTCTGGAATTACTATAGTCATTGTATTGCTGCCAACGAAGGGTAGATATAACAGTGAAAAGATTAGGTACCTAATTGTGAAAAATGTGATTCCAAGGCATCATTTAACGAGTAAACAAACCATACCTGAAATGTTTGTCGCGCCAGCCATGCATGCAGTTGCAGGTACACAATAATTAGAACATCATCGCGTTCCAGCGCCCTGGCTTCCGTGTACACAAAAGTAGCGATTCAATGTAAATTGCCCAGTCAATGGGCGCCCGCATCTCAATGGCCCATAAACAACGCGACCGTGAATACAAATCGAATATTAGAGCATTGCTTGCACGCATGCCACGCAACATTATCAGTTTGTGGCATACAATATGAGCGATTATTGCGATCACATATGGTGCCTGACTGTGTACCTTGGCACCGGTACACGCCCCTGCCGCTCCGAGTCCTCCCTGCACTAACGCTGACGTTAATTACGTATTTGACACACATGAGATACGTTTAAACGGATTGGTACGTGAATTAACACCTAATTCAAATATACATACGATTTACTTGATACTATCAATGAGTACCGGAGGTGCACATTGGAAAACTATTACAAATGTTAAAAAGACAATGGAGCACGGATATAGGGTTGCCTATAGTGTGTATTGAAAAACTTAAAATCTATCTAGAATTTGAGCTATTTTATTGGTAAGTGTATATTTGGAAGATATTTTTCAGATATTCAGATGATAATTTCTTATACTTTTTAATTTTATTAGAAAAAATCGTTGGATACAAAAGAAACATTATCAGCTAAACAATATGCAATCGAAGCCGGCTTATAAAAATTACTTTGCCCGAAGCGAAATACAATAGAATTTTGTGATGGTATTAATTTTCTGAAGGAGAGGGCAGGTTCAACATTGGCGCCAGCCGTGCTTGGTGTCATTATTAAAAGACCCGATTCACCTTTTAAATGGTACCTATTTAATTTTAAGAATTCTAACTTGTCTAATATGTAGGTATCATAAAGGACTTTATTTAGCTTATATAGGTATACTGATAAATGTAAACTGACTTGGTACTGCGTGAATAGTGCTACTTACTTAGTAACAGTTCTTTTTAAGATACGTAGATACTATCTTGGAAAATAGTAAGGACCGTTAGTTTATACTTGTGGGCAGATAATAATTAATAAGTGACTTTAACACGTAAGTGACTTTGACACTTTAACATATTAATATCATATGAAGCCCTGGTATTAATTAATGTTTAGATTTTCCTTTCACATAAATATAGCTTTCGAAGGCATTTCTTATAAAAATATTGATTTTAACATGAATGATTAATGCAAACAGCTGCTGAACAAAAAAAATATGACGTAATAAAACAATGAAATACGGTTTAAATCATAATTGTGATACGAAAAACAGCGTTTTTTTATATAATAAATATTATTTTAATCGAGATATACGGAAAGCAGGCGCAGGTCGCACATCATATTACGTCGGCGAGAGAAAACAGATGGCGGGATTTCATTACAATATCTCAGCGAAGCGGAAAGAGAATCGCAGCCGGGACTTGTAATGTTCCATAGATTATACAAGGAGTATGGATCTCTGCTCTTTGGATTTGTTAATGTGAACTCCTTCGAAATTTTCACATTGTTTCTGTATGTTTATGTATTCAAAACGCTGTTAAAGAAAAGTGTTCTGGTTATTTTCTTTGGTTTTGGTAATGTAATAAGTGGTATCCTTTGTTTAACTTCCCTTCAGCCATATTGTCAAAGGTGTCTGTTATTTTTTTGATTCGTTGTCGAGTGAAATTTACCTAAACACTTAGCTTAAAATACATCAGAAAAATATATTATACTTACGCCAAATCGAATTTACTCAGTAACTAAAAATCCTAGAGAATACTGACGTTATATTTTATAAATTCTACGAAAGCACGATTAATATCCATTTAGGATATTAAGTATTATGTTAATTTGCGTCATATTGTTGTTATACTTAAAAGCTCTCCGCCCACGGTTTCGCCTGCGTGTTTTCTGTATGTATTATACATATAAACGTACCTCTTGAATCACTCGTATCTATTTAAAAAAAACTGCATAAAAATCCGTTGCGTAGTTTTAGAGATCTAAGCATAAATAGGAACAGACAGACAGCGGGAAGCGACTTTGTTTTACACTATGTAGTGATAGTGATAGCGAAGACAATAAGAGGCATGTTATAATTAACTGATGCTAACTTTTTTATTCAATTCATCCAATTAATTGGATTAATACCGCCCTTGTAGGCAATAAGCCATGGAAAGCGATCACGTGTCGTATTCCATTATATCCTTTGTCCCGTTAATGTTCGCGGAATAGAACAGTGTAATTTTTCGTAATTATAACGTCAGAGCTTTCAGATTGTCACGCTTTTCAACTTGCGTTTATTTCTTGGGCTCACATTTCTTAATTAGCATTCATTTAGGTGCACGAAATTTTACCTTTCAAGCACAAACAAAGCCGCTTGTCCGTCTTTATTATTAAGTTTAAATTATAGTCATTAACTAACGAGAAAACAAGCGGAGCCTCTCAATTTGCTTAAGATTTTAAAGATAAGGTTTTTAGTTACCAAAAAGTTTTGTTAAAATTAAACTTAGAGTAAATTACCTTTGTTACTGACTAAATAATTACTTTAATAATAGGTACGAATAATTTTCTTATTTTAATGTTTTATTTTATACCAGTTCCACTTCAGTTTTTAACTAACCACTTAACATGATTAAAAACCTTGAGAAGATCTTGTAAAGGTACATGTATTGAATATTTAAAAAATAAATAGATAAACTTCAGGCATATTGTATTTTTTGATGGAATGTGTATATAAATAGTGGGTACAATGTATTTTTTTTTTTGCTGGGCAAAGGGCTTCCCTAATTATTTCCACCTACCCATCTACCACTTATCCTATAACCAGCCCTCGCAGGCGTCGACGTTATTTTTTTATACACTTTGTCAGCAGTAGAAAATTCCCCTATACCTAATTAATACTTTCGACGCGTTAATCACATTAGTAGAATAAACAGCGAGTTCCTACACGAGTCATAGCAGCCTAACTACTACAAAATTTGCCTCAGCGAGCTATTTAAATTGAAATTATTAGCACCTAGACGAAAGTGAACAGTTGAGCAGTTTTTGCCGGTCTCACATTTGCACATTAGCATTTCCAACGATGGAGTATATGAGGGGAGCGTTTCCCGCCAAGCATTCGGCGCCCACAAACGTACGGCAATACTGCCTCTTTTATTTATGTAAACGTGGAAATGTAAATTAATTTCTCTGTTTATGAAATGAGACTTTTTGGCGGTCTTTCATACAAATTAGAGAGATGCAACGTGACGATTTGACAGAAACCGTTGTTGTGTGTCGTGTTAGCTCGTGCTTATTTTGCATAACAAATTAAGTATACACTTTATGAAGTAGACGTATTTATTGCTTGTAAAATTGTTGGATGTGGAAAAACAATACCGCAGCTGAAATCATAACCAGCTTGTTCTCAGCCCTTGAGGTTCGGATCCTAGTAACTATATGCGGCTAAATATTTATCTTATACTCGAAAAGACTGTTATTTAACCTTTATAACTCAATGCTTGAGCAATGCTAACTAAGGTATATGCAGCCTGTCAGAGTTTTGGATCTTTTTCTGCGTCAACGTCTGTCATAACAATGCAATAGCAACTGTCAAATCCAAACACAAGTTTGTCAAATTCGAACAACATAAATCCAAACACAAGGTTATTCCAAAAGGGTATACTAATACGAAAGTGAACTCTGATATGATGTAACAGTGGTATAGGTATAGTTCATTATTACATGTAGATAACTTTTCTGGTAATTCAAAAAGATGATAATCAAAATTTAATAAAGGATGTCGATTTAAGAAATTAAAGTGTAATAATTTTCAATAATTAACAACTTTTCTGATTTCCTTTTACTTTCTTTATACCTACTGTTCCTAAATAACACATACAGTTAAAATATCATATACAACTATATAAGTTAATTTGAATAGCCCACATTAATTTTATTCAAGGTTCAAGGTAAATTGTGGATGTTTTCTATTAAATAATTTATAATATCCTTAAAAATGAATCGAGTGACATGAAACGACCACCCTCTAACTTTGCTAATATGTGCCCAACCTCTGTCATTCCGTAAAATAATGGTGCTAATATTTGAAAACTTTCCCGGGGTAGGCCCAATCTCATACCGTAAAGAATTTTGCTTACACTCATAACCACAAAGTCTTCTAAGTTCGTATTATATATAGGAGTCATCATTTCGAATACTAAATTATTTGGCTTTCTTTTATTTGTATAATATAATAGGTTGTTTATGAATTCAAGTTATATTTATTTAGACACTCAAAGATAACACTTAGTTAATGACTCTTCTATTAATTTCTTTAAAGAATACTTAATGTGTTTTTAAGTAAAATATATTTAATACAAATAAAAGTATCCCATTGTAGATACCGCGCTGAAAAATTTATTTCAAACTCTTAAAAATAAAACAAGAAACATGTGAATGTGATTGCGAGAGTGTATATACTGCGAAAAAGTTGATTGGTTGATTATACGAAATGTTGAATATAAAATGTTTGGTGTGTCACAGGAATAGGCAAAGGGTAATAAAGTCGGGTTTCGCCCGTGGTGTTAATAAGTGAGATCATTTTTTATCAGGCTTCCGAGTGAGGTTTCGCAAAGCCAAAACAATAAATCACCGGGGCGGCGGCTTGCGGCTTATTATTTCGGGCTATACACCAGTGGTCTTTTCTGCTAACTAACCAGCGCTCAGCAGAATTATATTTTTTTCTTCACCTCGTAGGTACACACACCGAAACCCACTCGCCTGTTATTAATTAACTCCACCGGATGTGGACCCTCTGTGACATATTATATCAAAAAATAATTACCTAGAGGCGCGGCATGAATCGCTTCACGAGTTTCCTAATTAAATAGGTAGACTAATTTGTTGAGCTCAATTTGAATTAATATAATAACTTGCGCGGTTGCCCTTGATTAGAACTGAGTCAGTAACCTAATAATGAGAACCATAAATATGAGATGTTAGTTTGTACATAAATGTATTAGATATAATAGTTGTGAAAGCTTAGGTACTGTTATACCTAATATTATAAGATTTAAATAAATGACAAAAATATTAATTCAATTACTAAATCTCCGAGTTTACCAATTTACTACGAAGACCTAATTGTTTCCGAAAATATATATTACTTTACTTATTATGGCCTTAGTGCATATTTTTACTCGATTTATGAAACTTATTATGACACACGTATCACAAAAACTCGAAATAATAATACCAATTTTAATAATGCGATTACCTACATACTCGTACATACATACAGCTACAGGTTAATAGATTCGCGTGGAGATCGATTCTCGAGGTAGTTGGGACCGAGACGAACAAAACCAATATATTTTCCGACACTTGAGCTCTCAGGTAATTGTGGCAGAAAGTTTTCGAACGTGTGCGCAATATTGATGAGCCACGCCACAGTTCGTGCCCCGAGTTCTAGCTTACAGTGCCTACAAAGTACCATGTAACTCTTGCTTTTTAAAATATGACTGGCTGAGTTGCCCCTCTCTGGATATCGTAACGCTTAATTATTTCATATGAGCTCAACGTAATATATTGCCTAGTTTAGCTAATTAACTCTCGTCTCGTCTCGCAAAAAATATTAAACCCAAAGCACTATTTTGCGATGCAGCTTAATTTTACTGAAATTAACTGCTTAGTTCATTTAAATGCGTCTCGCATTTCTGTGCTACCCGAAGAGTTACACCTACAGATCGCTTTTATGTTTTTGGATCCTTTAGAAAACATATGAGGTAAGCGGAATTCCAAAGACCGCGTTGCTACCGAGAAAATAGGAAAACCGTATAAAAAAAATCTGCTGCTCTACGAAACGAGGCAGGCGATTCAAACAACGAGTTAAATTGTAAATGAATTTTGATAACTAAGCGGTTCAAAAGATTTATGAAAAGGCTGCTTTCAAATCAATGATGCAGCCTCTTCTTAATAACCCATTAGTGTCAATGTATTATTTTATTAAAGTGTAATATTTATCGGCGAAGTTAGATAGTTTAAGATGGTTATTATTCTTCAAATATGTCTGATGTAGATAAAACAATAGATCAATATTTGAGATTGCCATAAAATGATCAATTGCTTGTTCAAAAGCTTTGTTCTTCGAGACGAAAAAATACTTTCTAATATTACAAAACTTTTGTTATCTTCTTTTAGTTCAAATTACGGTTACTGAAAAAAATATTCAGCGATATTTGTGATAAAAATTGCTGATAAATTCTAGTAGACCAGTCTGCCATAAAGAAATTCGAAGAATACATATAACTAAATTTGAATTGTGTAAGTAATTCTGAGTTCTGACCCCAAGAATGTTATAATTTAAAAGACACAGATATTCATTATTCAGCCTTACAAAATAAGGATGATAATGACAAGTAAGTTACTGATTTACTGTTTAATTTTGTCTAATATTACAAAATGTCTTAAATCTACTTCGGTAATATTATGTGGCGATATGTATAAGGGTTTGCGTAATTTTTTTGGCAGTTGCGATCAAAACAACATGTAGGTAGAAACCACAACGGTAAAATTTATTATGGGCTCGATTCCGAGGGTCGGAGGATTTTATTATTCTGCATACAATTCCATTTTCCTATCACAAATTATTCGAACGGCAACGGTTAAGGTTTTGCATAACGTGCAAAAATTGCTCTCCTCGTATTTACGTGTGTTTTGTAGTGTATACGGGTAATTCTATCCAAACATTGAATGGAAGCGAAAAAATAACAATTGTTAAAAAAATATATTACGTTTGTGAGAAATGTATTTGGAATGGAAAGTCATGGTTGAAATTGTTTTCACTTTAGCTATGCGGTCGGATTTGCACCTGCGTGCATACACATGCTTTTGTTACTTTTTTTTGAAGGGTATGTTTTATATATTATCGGTTTAAGAACTGATTGAATACGTACATGAATGGGTGTATTAAATTCTTCTAGGGTTTTATCGCGCCAAGTGTGAGGGTCGGTCTTCCGGCTCAATTTCCTCCACTTTACGCATCCTCTGTAGCAAGTCCGTTCGCTCTTATGCTTGATGCAAGGCAAACCAAAGGTCTTGGGTCACTCAACGGTCCCGGTCATGCGACAAACTGGGTCAACGCGTCTATTTCCGATGCTTTAAACATTTCTGTAGATATTACTGATGTGCTGTAAATAGTTTAAAGATATAGCTAGTAAATATAGGTACGTTCTTAAATTATGAAAAAAACACAGTGAACATGTAAGAAACGTGACCTTTGTTTTTAAATAGAGTTGCGTTAAACATTTAACACGCAAAATACGCGCTTAGTCGTGGAGTTGCGGAAAAAAGCCCGCTATACCATAAACATTTTATAGGTACCTAGTGTCATAAAATGAATTATACAATAATCATCATATATAAGAAGAGCTCTTTAACATAACCTTAATCTTTAATATCATGCCTGTATCTCCGAAGGGTTAAGCAGGGATATTGTTAATTTTTGTACTCCCACAGTTTGTCGAAATCTTTTAGGTCCTATGTAGTGGGGGTGAGCCTATTGTCATTAACCGGCCACAAATCCAAACTGAAAGCTCCTATAGAGGTTGTTAATAGAATAACACAGCCTAAGATAGGAATCGAACCCGCGCTCAATGAGAGAGAAAAAGCTCTAAGATTCTTTACGAAACACTTTGTTTATCGAAATGTTAATCTCCAACTTACGACAGTGCAGCGTAGCGCTGCAGAACATTGTGCCAAAAACGCTAAAATTGTGTTACGAGGTGATTTAACCACATCCATGGAATAAAAAATTGTGTTTCAAGTTTACGACATCCCTTTCTTTATCTTGTTACAATAGGTGCCGATCCAACCGTGGATTAGAAAGGATAGCGGTAACGCCAATAAAATAAAACTTAACTATGCGAATTACAATTTATTCGTGTAAATATAATACTCTAAATTTACTAGATGGCGAGGTAGGGCCGATTAAGCCCATCAAATGTACCGTAGGTTAATTTGTTTTCCTAATGAACTTGCTAAGTATTTACATAGCCCTATTTCCTCCGAGGTAAATACCACTTCAGTAGAGCGAAATTATTTTCTTCAGGCTAACGTTACCTGAGCTGGAATTAAGGTATTAACTATTAATTATTCTAAACGTTGGTCGATCTTTAGAATCCTTTAGTAATTCACAGTTTCTCGAGACAAATAGGTTTTTGTGAAACCCTATTGTAGGCAGCGTGGTTAGGCCGTAAGTATTAACCCGAATTATATATAGATCACCTATTTTTGACGCGACAATTTCAATGCATATAACTTTCTAGTGAAGATAAAATAATAGGCTATATAAAATTTTTTTGTAACTCATTTATGTTTATAGGTATTGAGCAGATGTATTTTACATTCTAGGTGAACGGAATATGTATTAAATTGATATGACATTTAATATATGTTTTAATTTATTGAGTAGAAATCAGGCGATCTGGCGGTCAAGCATAGGCCTATAATGAATAAAAAAACAAGTTTATTGACTCCTATTAAATCATAGGAGCATTTACATTTGTAGGTACTTATTAACGTTGGAACAAAACTTGTTCGTCTCGAGGACATTACAAATGTCGCCTAATGTTATTACCTAAATGAAATTAAACATTTATTACGAAAGTTTCCTCAGCGACAACTTTACTTGTTACGAAAGCGATAACGTATGCTGGTATTTTTAGTTCATTAATGTACAAAGGTCTGATTTAAGGAAGAGTGATGTTTAAACAAATTAAATTATTTATATCCCATACCCTTGAAGACCATAATTTACTTATTATCGCGATTAACTTTATTCTATGATGAATTACTCACACAATTAATTTAATATAGGCACCAAAAATTACCTTAGGAGTTTCATTTTGTAATATTTAGTAATTAATATTTCAGTTTTATCTTGTTACTTAACTAATATAAATATTAAACAAACTATACAATATTTTAATCACAGATTAAACCTGGTAATTTTTTATGCATGAATGTACAATTGTATCCTAAGTACGTAGTGTTTTTGAGGAAAATGTTGTGTACTCAATGTCCAGGGCTGATTAGGTGTAGTCCGTCGTCCAACCAAACAATGGTACCAGTGGCGCGCCTTAGGGTATGAATACGAAAAAAGGTTACGTAACTTGCGATATTTTTTTGGTTACTGTGATCACAAAAACTAACAAACCAACTAGTGACGCAAGTCATAATTGTGAAATTCATAATCAGGAAAACTTACGTAAATTGAGGAAACAATCGAAAAGGTCAAATGTTTTGCGCTCACGTTTCCGAAAGGAATAATTTTGCCTAAATACAAGTTGTTTTCCGCAGACAATGGGGAGCACGTGTTGGATCAAACATCGCCCGGGGGCGCCACAAATCATGACGCAAAAACCTGTTGTAGGTAATTCCGAACGATCTTCCCGATACTCAAGATAGGCGAGCTTACAAATTGCTTTCGACCTTAAACGGTCATATTTTATCTGCTTATTTATTGCCAATATCTCTATTGATATGTATTACGGTTCATCAATTTCGTTCCATTACTCTTCCTGTCAGCGATAGTACATTACACGACGTGATAAGATGTCAGCTGGATTTAGTGCTGCAGTCAACCACGGACATAATAAATGTCAATTGCAGGGTAAGAAAACTCATACTCGCAGTCAGAATATCTACGGGGATGGAACTTTTTAACTTGAATTTTGTGGCATTCCATTTTAATTGGTCAGTAGATTCGCAATAGGTATTTTCCTTGTTTTTAACTAAATGAGTTTTAGTTGTAAACAGTTGTTCGGCATAGGTAAACATCAAGGCACGAGAATTCCCATATTATTTAAAAACAAACAAACGCAAATGTTTACAGCAAATAAAGCTGCTTACACATGAGACGTTATGGCAGAAGCTTAAGCGTTTTATCTTGGGATTAGTATACATCCTACCTAATTTACGTGACTTCGTGTTACATGATGAGACCTTGTTTGCAGGATCAGGTGTGAAGGAAATTTAAGCATGAAAAATAATAATATAATAAATACATCGTTATTTATAGTCATTTTTATGTGTTTTAAGTAACGTGACAATTAGATAATAACTTTATTATAGTACAAGTTCTCATTCAATTTTTACTTACATTTTCTATCTCGCTCTTTTCTTATAAATATTCGTGTACCTTCATGCTATTGATGTATTAAAAGTTATAGAAAAGTAAAGTGTTGAAACAAGTAAAAAATATACATTTCAACGATTCAGCTACCGTGACTATTCAAATTACTTTGGAAAATTGATTTCATTAATATTAGTTATAGAGCTCGACATGGATTATAATTATTCATTTTTAATGAAGCACTGTCCCGAGAATTACCATAGTTATTAAAAAACTTTTCTGTAAATTTCGTAAAATAGGTATGCTTTAATGATACTTTTTATTGTAAATTATGCCGTTTGTATAATTATTTAAGTGATACCTATGATGTTATCAGTGGTATAATGCAGTATGTTATACATACTGTTGTTAATTCTGCTTGGGCTTTTCGTTTGGCAAATATACAAACACCCATAGCTCCACATGCATATTTATAGGAAATCTAACACTTCATCCGTGCGCAAATTGATTCCACTTTGAAGCACTAAACTAGCGAACCAATTGTGCCGTTATTCACATTCTTTAAATCTCTCCTAATTTTGTACTGTGAAATAAAATGAATAAAGTCAGTACATTGGTGTAAAATTGTGAATACCTGTAGGAATATACTATTTGAAAAAACGAGGGACGAGGGTATTTGTGTTTGTTTATGGTATTGGCGTTTTGGGACATTACATATGTCAGTTACACGGCAATGGTCATGTATGGAAGATACACCGCTGAGGCCGCCCATGTGTTCCCACTGTAGTCGGTATACATAAGATGATATCATAAAAAATGTAATACGTATGAAGTTTTGTGAGAAGCTGGACATGAGGTGAAATATTATTATATTTAATTTTTTTGTTTGTTAATCCTTATTAATCTCTTGTATTGCTTGAACTTTTTATTTTGTGTATTCTGTTTTGTTTGTTTTGCCTACTCTTAATGCTGCAACATATTGGTTATTACACTGTAAAGTTGTCTGTGCATGCTTGTAAATAAATAAATAAATACCATCACGCCTGTATTACCCGAAAGGCGGGTAGAGTTGTTATAATGTATACCCACATTCCGCCGGTATGTTTAGGACCTATGTAATAAGGGGCGAGCCTATTGCCATTAACCGCGCATAAGTCTAAAATCCAAGCTGCTACTGAGAATTTAATAGAAAATCCCAATAACACTTTACTTGACCTGGGAATCGAACCCACGACCTCTAGCGTAGTATTCGCGCTTATATCCATTATATTCAATAGTTATCTTATCATATTTTACAAAATAACGCTTCATTGTTTAATATTCTATTGAGCACTGAAATAGTTGCAAAATTAAGGGCTCAATATTGAGTTGTCCATACAATGATTTTAATTTGACGTAGGATAAACTTGAGCAGCTGAGAATATGATTTTCGTTCATCATGGATTTTTTCCCAATTTATTCGTTTATCCACTTTTAATAGTACACACGGCTACAGATCAACCTATAAAAAACTAGTTTAAATTGATCTCGCATTGTATAGGCTAGCTTTAAAAAAAGAGGCCAGTGTAAATTGGTATTGTACAGCTTGATGTGTAGCCGTGCGTACAAATATAAAAATAGTTGTGGTGTGTAACAAAGATGTGATCAAATAGATTTTAGTGATTTTAAATTGCTTAAACTACTTAATCAAACTCTAAAATTTTATTAATATAGCCTCTACATGTTTGTTTTCGTATATGGGATGTCTAAAGCCTTTTAATTAACTCGGTTAATGTTGTGTCATGATGGGCAGGAGCTGCAAGTTTGTTACAAAACGCTTTACGAGAAATAAACAACATTTTTTAAAACTCGGAACTGTTTTACTTTTTTTCTGCTGATACCATTATTTTGTGACTTTTGAATTTACAACTGTTGGAGAACGTAGCTTTAAAAATTGCAGTCCGCGATGACTTCGCTTTTTAGTTTTTGTTCAAATTGCAATTAGTGAAGAGTTTGCGAATCCTCAGCGTTGTGTCAGAGATTGATGACAATGGAAATTTTATACATCGTTAGTCAGGAGGGCGTTAGGTGAGCTCGCTGTTTTTTCAGTAATCCTATCCGTGTAGGCACCTACAATTATTTGTTAGGTTGGCAAGGTTAATGCTGGGTAACCACCCTCGTTTACGTCGATATTTATAATGGCACACCTCCCGATTTTCGTGACTTTGTTAACGCCCCGATCACTTGCAGGCATTACCGGTCGGCTCTCTGTCATATTGATCCATTGTTAATCGACAACTATTAAAACCATGAATTCTGTTACCGCAACGATAAATAGGGATACCATTATAATACTGGGCTGAAAATATTTGTTATTTACGCGATGGGCTGTTACAATCAATTTTTATATGGGATATGGGTATTATTGAGCTGGATTGCGGACCGGAGCTCATTCGTTTGTGTTTATCAGCAGGGAAACCGATAACTCTCATTCCGTTCGGTGTGACGCAATGCAGAGATTAAAGGCTTACACTCGTAGTGCCGCGGCTGTGGATATGGAACCGGCTAGATCCAATATGAGCCCGCTCTGACGTGCATCCGACATCCGCGTCAATATCCAAGAGGGTTTTCTGACGTTAGAATACCAACGTTGTTTTCGTTTCGATTATGCAACACATATGGTACGAAAGAATTGGTTTACAGAATTCATGGCTGACCTCGGTTTTGTTTTGTGTAATAATATGGACTGAAGCAACAAATCTTTTTAATTTAGAATGAAAACAGATGCGTAAATCTTGGCCGGTTGACCGGCTGACATGCTGTTACAGGCAGTTAATCCGGTGATGGGGGTCGCGAGCTGGCTCAGCCGACGTACGGAGCACCGTCTACTTTGCGAGGATCGGCGTTAAATCGTCGCGTCATGCCACGCTCAGCTTTACACGTTTTTGTTCACTGAACATAGCATGGAAATCTTTTAAATTCCCCGCATTCACATGTTAACAAGGATTTTCTTGTCCTGCCAGATTTGACTTCATTACGAAATATAGACCTTTCTTAACTAATGTATGTTATATTTAGATTTTACACAGCTCTGTTCGTGTTATTTGTTATATATACTTTTTTTAAGGTCGGTGATAAGACATAACATACCATCACGCCTGCATTCCCTACTTATACTATACTACTTAATGAACACCCACGGTTCGTCGGTCCTAAACATAAGTCCCATGTAATAGGGGGCGAGCCTATTGCCATTAACCAGGCACAAATCCAGATTCCGAGCTACTACTAAGAATTTCGTAGAAAAACTTAATAACAGTTTGCTTGACCAGGGAATCGAACCCAGGACCTCTAGCGTAGCCGTTGCGCTTGGGAGCGGCTGCAGCCGGCCGCAGTCATAAAAGACTTATAATACAAAAGAGTATTATATAACATTTTCCTCCGTAACTTGATGCTTATTTAGAGTTTATTTATCATCTTTCAGTAAAGAATGCAATAAAATAAAATTAAATCACGTATAATAATGAGGCTATGAGTGGCTTTCTTTATTACTCGTTATTTCGCGCGAAACAAAGGGAATAAGAGATTTGTTGGGCAATAGACGATAATAATGAGAACAATTTATCGTTCAGCGGTCAGCGGGCAAGTCCGACACCTACCTGTTTATTTTATCAGCACAAACACCCGTAAATTTATTGGCTCTGATATTGTCACAGTTCACAAATCCGTATAATGAGTTCAATCTGCCATTGCCTGATACTCGGATTAAGTGCGATGTTTTTGTTAATCAATAATAATAATTAAAAACATGTTATTTATTTTATCCTGATTATATAAAAAATAATAAGAATCTAAATTTTTAGATTCATTCTCTCCATCTTAAGTATAGCTTATCGAGTCTAATTTGTATTCAAACAAGATGTGATTCTAATTCGGTTTCCTTTAGCACGATTTCATTCACCAAAAAGTAAATGGGAAATTCAATACTTAAAGTAAATTAATGGTGAAAAGCACATTGCGAACGTACTGAAGCGTTTCAGACGTTTCGGTAAGTGCACGAACAATCTTTTAATTTAGTTAATTGCTAGTCACTGTGAAGTGGTTCAAGTTGTTCTTGAGAGATCACGAACGTCTTTATCCAATTTATTTAACGATGGAGTCGTTCTCATTAGAGTCCGTAGTGGACGCTCCGAGGGGCCTGGGACGCTTGTTGGCTACCTTAACTGACCTAGCTCTTCGTTAGTATTCGAGAAGTACGTCCTGACATACTAGACAGACTTGGAATTCAGTCTCACTGCAATGTCTACCAGCCGTAAACATCTACTTACGCTTAACGGTGGTTGTAAACTTGTCGGCAGATTGTCGCTGTCTTAGCGAGGTGGAGGTTGAGATTTAGAGCATGTGTGGTTTGGCTGGAGCTTAGATTATATTACAATACATGCTATCAAGGATATTGGCTGTATAATTATGGCGTTTCAGTAAATTCGATATTAGCTCTTGTTTCTGCTTTACCTATATGGTTGTCATCCGCTGATAGATGTTTTTTTTTTAAATCAATTGAAAGTACACATATTGCTATATTTACTAAAATACGATGTTTGAATCGAAACGTGATACTCGAATATCCATTTAAAAAAGTAAATACCAAACGTTTATTTTATTATTTATTTGTTTGCGTGTGATAAAAAAATATTGGGAATCATTTAAATACTCTAATTCTGTGCGCCATTATAGGCAGAATCATGATCTAATATAAAAGATTGTTTATTCTATTATAAGTTAGACTTTTGTATCACAAGAGATAAAAAATCGTAAATAAATGGACCGTATTAACTTTAACTATTGGTTTTTGAGTCGTGTTTTGGAACAACAAGAATCACAGAGAAATATTACAAGAATAAAGTTATATCTCAACGAATATCTCGTGTCGCCGCGTGTTCGTGACAATGTGATATAGACAATGCTTTAGAAAAGGGTGATGCCTCGTTTGAACCGGCCGGTTTCTGAACAGTGCGAGTACTTGTTCACTTTTCTCTTATATTTTGGGGTTTGTATTAAAAATGTTACTGGAATGCGAAATCTGATATGAAGTAAACGGGGCTCAATAGACAATGCGTTGGAAAGGGTAAAGCTACATCGTCCTCCTCACGTCTCTGAAATATGATTTCGATAAGTCGGGCGCTATTGGACAGGGTTCCTCTTTTTATAAAATAGTTTATTTTACACGTGCTTTAGTCACATTATTTATGGTGGCCACTCTGACTTTCTACTTAGGAGCATGATACGGCAATTTATTCGAACGGATTTAAAAGTACCGAATATATTTAGAATTAACACTACTTTTTACGAACTATACTTAAAGCAAATATTCTGGCGATGATTATAGACGTATGTACGGATATGGATGACGTAAGGTGACGTCACTTAATTAACGATTATGTTGATGATACTTTGCTGAAGCTTTCGTAGTGAAAGTAATAAACAAAGCATTAATTAAGACCGAAACAATAATAAACGACTACTAGCTAGCTATTAACCCATTAAGAGAGCCCCAAATACTTCACTACGGTATAGAAAAGAATGATATCGGGAGAACGTCATTACGGCAGAAGGAATAACGTTATTAATCACTCGATATGATGCCGGGAAAAATAATATCGTCACATGCTCTCGACACCGTGAGATTAACACGTCTATCCGTGGTGTTTCCGATCTTGTGCGCCGGCAAAAACAAGATTACGTAACTATAGACCAGCCATAGCTGTTAGGATATACAAGACAAATAAATGACCGCTCAGCTAATCAATAATAATTTATATATACGTGTGGGTAGTTAATATAAAAGATAAATACTTCACACAAAGAAGTCAGGAGAATTTTGTATTCAGTTCAAAATAATAATGAAATATGGATTAATTTCCGATATACGTAATTAAATTTGAGGAATATTCATTGAAAAAGCAAAATGTAGTTTTTCCTATGTGAATTGAAATTATGACAAATTTCGGTTCAAAACATATTTTGCATAACAAAAATAGCCTTGCATACAATTTCTTTCATTATATAAAACATGTAAGAACTTTTCCCGAAACATGTCTTATTTACATAATTAGTAGTCTAAGGAAAATAGCTGTCGCTAATTAACTATTGAAATAAAGTAATAAATATCACGTTTACAGGGTGTTAAACACGACAACATTGTAGAAAAAAAATACGTTAATATTGCAGCCCTTCCGAACACTTAATTATGAACAAAGGATCAGTATAGACTCGCAGATTACAAAAACAATCGAGGAGCGGGGTGTCGTCATAGATATTGAAAACTTTCCAGATAAGGTTACCAATTAGCCGCGGTGATGTCTAGTCAAAGAACACATTTAAATGGAAACAATGTAATGGAAGCTGCTCTTACGCCGTCGGGAGTTGATAAAAGTAGTTGAAGGAGCCTTCATACTGCTGTGAATATTTATGAAGGTTCGGATATTGTAACAGGGTGGAACTTCGCCGCAGCGTTTCTATGCAACGGGTCGCGTTCCTCTATTGTATAGGTATTCCGGCTAAAAGTGGTAAAATACGACGAGTTCCCTCAACAACTTTGGACTTGCATATTTATGAGTGTACTTTCAAAGACTTGAGTGATGGGGAAATAAAAGTAAATAGCCGGTGCAGTGTTGTTTGTGTCTTGAAGCGAATGGAACAAGATGAAACGCAAGTTTTTTTTGTTTGAATCGGAAAACATTCAGTCGCGTAATTCGGTTTCTGGCGGAAACATATAACTTGTTGAAAGAAATAAACTTTGAAATTCAATCGTTCGGATTCCAAAATCTATATATATCTATCTATCGCCTTAAATTCTTAAGGCGTGGAGAAAAGCCGAGATTTAGTATGCGAAATCTGCTTCATAAGTACCTACCT
Source organism: Subacronicta megacephala (assembly GCA_958496365.1). Lineage (NCBI taxonomy): Eukaryota > Metazoa > Arthropoda > Insecta > Lepidoptera > Noctuidae > Subacronicta > Subacronicta megacephala. Next base: position 8,283,575 of record OY292523.1, on the reverse strand, counting down.
ATATTGTAAAGTTTCAGTGAGGTACGGATCGGGAAGTTATATGAATTTCAACCGGCCAAAATATCAAAGTAAGTCGAGACTAGTCCGCAATTATTTTAGAGGGTTTCCGAAGTATATTGTTTCTAAAAATAAACATATATTTTATTAATATTTTTTTGCCAGAAACATCCCAAAATGCCTGTTTTCATACGAGTCATGTATGCTGCACGCGACTGCTAAACAGTCAGGTTAAATACACATACACATATCTACCTGATATATATTTTTCTTCTTAAGTTGACCTTTCATAAATCTATCGGTAGAATGAACAGAAAAAGTTATTTATTAATTGGCGTCGGGCTCGAGCAACGTCACTGATAAGTATATTTAGTCGAGCGTACAAATTGAGCAAGTCTGAAGGTATCATTAGCAATGAACATAATGCGTACTAGCTACAATTTTGCAATAAAAACCATCTTATATTCGCATTCTACACACAAAAAATATCAAATATTTCTGTGCTCAATAGGTACGAGAATGTTTTTCTTGAGTTATACCTACATATTTATTAAGCTTCGAGTTCCACAATAACGATCGAATTAATTCAGCAGTCGCAAACATGTCAACTGAAGAGGTATCATGTCCGAAAAAACCGAACACATGTCGTTTGAAAGCTTCAAATTAATTACGGGGATATTCATCGCAATAATTAGGTGACACGAGGCCAAAAAATATTATTTTATAACTTATTGTAGGTACTTACATACATACATACCATCACGCCTGTATTCCCCGAATTGTTTTGCAGAGGTGTACTAATGTACACCCACGTTTCGCCTGTATGTTTAGTTCCAATGTAATAGGGGGCGAGCCTATTGCCATTAACCGGGCACAAATCCAGACTCCGAGCTGCTACTAAGAATGTCATAGAAATCCAATAACACTTTGCGCGACCTGGGGATGAGCAGACTCGCTTAGGATCACTAGACTAATGAGGCAGTCATACATACTAATTAGACATACATACAAGTTTTTATATAATAATATATTTACTTAAGCTATATGTGACGCAGTTAGGGGAGGCCTTTGCCCAGCAGTGGGATACGAAAGAGGCTACATATAAAAAAATGTGACGCATATGTTTTATGATCTGCCCCATTAGTCTAGCGCTCCTAAACACTTCTGCAAAACTACAAGTCCTAGGGTCGATTTCCAGATCTAGTTAATTTTCAGTAGCAGCTCGGGAGGTTGGCTTTCTGCACGGTTACTGGGCTGGCCCCCTATTACATATCACCAACGGCCAACTGTTGGTGAAAGTACTTAGTACACCTCTGTGTTATCCTTCGGGATAAGGGCGTGATGGTATGTTTTGACTTGTATTTGTTTACAGTTCAAAATAAATAAATTAGGTAACGAAATTTAATAATATTTATGTAATGCTTAGCTCCAGGTAAAGGTCAATCAAAAAATCAAAAAGTACTACATATAATATGTCGTGACCTGTCTCGATATCATTCATGTTATATGTATATTTATAGCTACGTCTGCAAAGCCGTATATAAATATTTTCTTTTCCATCGGCAAGGTCGAAAAGGTTGACTTTAACGAAGACTAAAAACCGTGGGTTGTAGCATTAAACATCAAGCAACCTTTTTAATGATATCTATTTATACTGACTCAGTATAAATATGAATGATATTTGAATAGTAATAACATGCATAGACAATAAAAATAGATGTAGATACCTAAAATACCTAGAACCTACGTACTAGTACAATCATTTTATCAAACGATGTGTTTGATAAAATGATCTTACTGTCTTAATAATAAATGTTGTAGTCGTATAGGTTGTTTCTGCACAAATGCACACTGTTCTGGATGTTTCATTTAAATTTCATTTTATTACTCATAAAATTTTTAGACACCCTATTGTACACTGTATTGGATTTTTCATTTAATATATCATTTAATTGTGAAAATCAAAGGACACAAATATGCTTCGGACTCGACATGATGAACTTCGAAACGAAACGCTTCGATCAGAAGCTTCGGTGTTCGTGTTTATTGGTAAGTGGGGTTACTATTATCGTGTATAATATATAAACGTAAGTAATTTGGTCTTACTTGCTTGCTTGATGATCACATGTTGTTAAGGAATTATATTACGAGTATAATTCTCCTGTAAACTATGTCCTCTTCAGTTTATTTTTCGACGTTCATAACCATATTTTTTAAAATCTATTGATATAAGTGGAGTTTGTATAATTCTATTGATATAATTTATTTATGTAACCTATGTAAGTCATCACGATCATCATCATCAACCCATTACATTTTCCCACTGCTGTGCACGGGTCTCCTCTCAGAATGAGAGGGATAAGGCTGTAGTCCACCACGCTAGCCTACTGCGGGTTGGCAGACTTCATACGCTATAGAGAAAATGTCTCAAGCATGAGGTTTCCTCACGAAGTTTTCCTTCACCGTTTAAGTGCGTGATAATTAAGTATTAATACGCACATGACTTCGAATGTAATTGTTGGACCAAAATTACGTTTATAACACGAAATGTTGTGGTAATGTTAAGCGTTATTAGTTGGCAAGTGAGTGACACATCTACAAAGTCCAAATGTGACACCAGTGTTTAATGACACGTTTATTTAGCACGGGACCATTATTGACATGATAATATTAAAGGTAGCAATGCGATAAATTCTGCCACGTCAGTTATTTTAATGTTTAGTGTTCCCTATTTCCCCTGAGTAGAAAATTTCTTGACTATCCTTAGATAAATTAAATAACATAAAAAAATACTGTGTTCAATAGTGTTGCTAGAGTTTTCAAGATAAGTGAAAATCCGAAAGAGTTTAATATTTTTGGAGCAACAGTCAGCTTTTAACGCCTTATTAGTATAGTGGTTTTGAGAGTAACTGCTAAATAAGGTCCTAGGTTGTATGTCCAGGTGAATCAAAATGTTATTAGGTTTTACTATGAAATGAAAAAAAGGCATAATAATATGATATATTTGTCATTGAATTAAATAGCACTATACTATCTTACTACAATTACTCGTATATGGATGATGAATGAGTCGTGAATGAATTGCATCGTATTCATATCCTTCGCATTGTTATGGTTAAGTATACCTTTGAGAAGTTTAATGATGATTTCATGTTACATAAACGCTTTATTATTATTTGGGGCTGAACCTATCGGCTTTTTAAAGAACATACCGATCTATTTACGGAACATCTCAACGTCAACAATATTTCCAACTGATACAGACACTACCTCAGTTATCTATTGATTGGTATCTTAACCGTTATCCTAACAAGATCGTTTAGCGGTATACCGTTTCGAATCCTACTGCGAACTACCACAGGCTATAAATACGATACCTTCAGCGAGGTGAGCTAGATGTGATAAATGTGAGCTGTCATTGTTTAACGATATAGCTCGTCGATCACTGGCGCGATTGAGTTGCAATATGTTGAGGTTCTCCACTTCCTTGAAGTAATTGGACCACGTATACACATATAATGTTAAAACACAAAGAAACGTCAGAAAGGTTCCTAATAATGAAGTTTATTTCGATATTGGAAATAAGATATACTACAAACTACTATTATGAAATTTGAAGCTCTATTGAAATGTTTATTGCATGGTTTTACAAATTACTTATGTTTATTTTAGTTTATGGTTGAAATTGAAACATACTTTGTTAACTAATAAACATTTAATGTTAGTCTTAAAGCAATACACGACTGTTGTCTAAAAGCCACGGGCATTTTACATGGAAAATGAGGACTTTCAAATTTTTTTTTTTTTTTTTTATGTTATAACTCGGCAAACGAGCAGGCGAGCTACCTGATGGTAAGTAGTCATCGCCGCCCATGGACATCTGCAAAACCAAAGGAGTTGCAGATGCGTTGCCGAGCCTATTTAGGGAAAGGGAGGGGAAGGAGAAAAGGAGAAGGAAGGGGATTGGGGGAGGAATTGGGCCTCCGGCCCTCTCGCTCACCGAACGAAGCGCAGTAACTAAACGCTACTACTCGGACGTCGGTCTTCTGCGAGAGTGTGGTACTTCCCTGGTCAAGCCGGCCCATTCAAGCTGCGAACAGCGTGGCCCTATTTTATCATTCGCCTTAACGTTGAAGATCAAAACGTTATGAGGATGCCTATGAGACTTTCTCGAGGGCAGTTTGAAGTCTGCCAACCCGCAAGCAACCACAGCGTGGTGCACTATTATTATTATTAGCCTTTCATTCTGATAGCCATGCCGACCGAGTGATGCGGATTGAATATGGGTCTATATTTAGAAGGTCTATATTTATAACCCCCGATGCAAAACAAGACGGGGTTCTTATAAATATGACATGTCTGTGTGTGTGTGATTTCGGTTTTTTTGTTTGAAAGTGAATTATATGTTTGATGAAATTGTCGGTTTTTTAAATTTTCTTTGGCCATGTGATAGCCTTGTGATATGACCATTGGACTGCCAAGTCAAAGGGCTCGAGTTCGAATCCAGGGCACGCACCTCTGTCTTTTCGAAGTCATGTGCGTATTAATAATTAATTATCACGCGCTTAAACGGTGAAGGAAAACATCGTGAGGAAACCTGTATGCCTGAGAGATTTTCTTGACGGTATGTGAAGTCTGCCAACCCGCAGTAGGCTAGCGTGGTGGACTATAGCCTAATCCCTCTCATTCTGAGAGGAGACCCGTGCCCAGCAGTGGGACAATGTAATGGGTTGATGATGATCTTTTAAATTAAAATACCTGAGAACAATTTTACTTAAAACTTCGATTTTTCTAACGATAATCGGTGGCAATTTATAAATTGTTTTTTGAAATATATTAACAAGATATTTTCCAAGTTAAAAAAAAAAATCTCTCATCCTTTAACGGTTTTAACGTCGTTTTACCTAATTAGTAAGACTTTAACTTCAACTTATATGTAGTGTAGTTAGCGTTGGTTTGCTTAACGAGCAGGCTTAATAGTTATTATATAAGCCATAAAATGCTGTCTGAAGTGGTTCAGTCTAACCACATTATTTGAAACCTCTGGCCTAGGATTTCGTTATATCTCGGTGCGGTCTAGTTAGTAAAACATGCTAAATACGTGGTCGTAATTCTTGGATACTTCATAATATTTGTCTTAGTTCTTGGCTAAGAATAAATACTTTCCACCCATGGGATTCCTAAAAGGAGTATGTGCAATACATCCTTCTATTTGGTTATATCAATGTAGTGGCGTCATAAATTTGCTTTCATGTTATGGTGATTTACTTATTATACTCTTTATGAGATTTATAACTAAATTATCAAAGAGAAAAAAGGATGATTGAACTTATATTTTAATTATATTAAAATCTAAAAATTACCATTCGACGAGTATATAATAATGCTCTGTACCTACTAAATTGAGCTTAAAAGTTCAGTGAAAATATAGTTACGTTTTTTACATTTTCAAGCAAAGTCAGCAAAGTCAGCAAAGCCACTCAAAGCAGTAACGCAGGTCGACAGCATGTCGACCTGCGTTACTGCTTTTTACTAAGACGTGATTCAGTAACAAATCGCTACTTTGATGCTGTGTACCTTACTTTGAATTCTCTTCATCACACACTGGCTAGGCAGTAAAAGCGTATAATCACCATTGCACCCAGATTTTGAAGATATCACGTACACTATCTACGGGCATCGACCTCATTCCAGTAATGACAAGATCGTTTGACTACCTTCCAAATTCACGACGCGTGCGTTACTCTGAAACTTTTTACGATTATTACTACGATTTTTGATCCCCTCTCGTCGGGGCCACCTTAGACTTTCGACCCCCTAACATTTATTAACCGCTAAATGATAATGGTTGCTCGTGATCAAGAATTTATACAGTGACTGCTCTTATTAGTCGAATCTCGAGTATAATACAGCCAGAGTGTTTAGAACAAACACAGGCTCGACGTCAAAACAACCCCATTGTTTGAATAATGGAGATTGTGTGCCAGTTTTGTATGCATAATTATTATTCATACCTATAGGTGTAAGAAATTATGATTTCACAGTGCCATTTAAATATGAAGTCGCATTTTAACCAATATATGTTACCTTCAATAACTTATAAACTGACATATACATGTTTAAATAATATATAGTCGAAATTGTAATCCTTCCTATTTTAGCAACAATGACGGTTTGTTCGAGTGACGTATTGCGCTTCGTAGCCCGTAGGTGACGTAGCATAAATGCTGCGGCGTAGACGCTGCGTAGTAGCTAACCGGTGTCATGGAGTATGTCCGCTTTTTTAGTTTCCGTGCAAATATTATGCTACAAATAATGCTATGGTCTTTAGATCAACATTGTGCGTTTGCTTTTGCGTGATTTAATTTTAAATATATGATCAAAAAATATATATAATCGGTATTATCGGTATCTTCACAAAACATCTCCAAAAATTCAGTAATATAAGAAAGCATATAACTTGATCTAGTTTCTCCTCTTTACAATATAAAAAAGTTAACTCGAGAGTTTCTCCGGGAAGTTATCTGCACTACATTCGATATAATACGAAATTGAGAGAATAGTGAAGAGTAAAGTTTGTCGTGGAAAGTTAAACAGTGGTACTTTGTCGCTTGTTCACGCCGCGACGAGGACCGCAAAACCACAATAATTCGGCAACTTCCATATAATGATGTCCCTAATATATTTTTATTAACTTGCACTGTTATGTCCGGGGAAGTGCTATTTACGGCAGCAACTATATATATCGAGGGGCTCGGCTAATAACTATGCCGATAATTTTGATAATCAATAAGCTTAAGCCACTGACGATTCATTAATTATTATTGTTTGAAGTATGACAAACCGTATATAATTAAATATAACTGTATATTTGATTGCAGTCATTCCATGTAAAATTTTGATAGTCAGTCGAATCTGGTGAGACTAGTAACCGCCTCAAACATATTATTTTGGGGTAAGGTTAGGATTACCATCAATCTATATTCGTTCATTCCTTGAGGTGTTTCCTTCTTCCAGTGATGAGCAACTTCAAATAGTTCATAGACTAAATAATGATAGACAAACAGAATGTTTAAAAATATGTCTTCAAGAAAGCGTATTATGTACGTAATAAATGAAGTATAAATACCAAGAGAAATGCGATTTAATTTACGTGTTATGTATTATACACATTTAGGTATATATTTTAGTCATTTTTTACAGTTGGATCTGTAGTTTATAATGTATTTTAATGTATGATAAACCAGTAACAATATCACGTTGTTGCATTGTTACCCGTTCTGAATAACAACTACGTCCCTTCGTGGGTGGCAAAAGACGCAACCAAGGGCAAATAGTCTAGGTGTCTGATGGCTTAGTATAATAATCCACGCACATATTCTAATTCTAAAAAATTTTTTAGTCTTAACGTTCGTTTAGAAATTTGTTTTTCTTGACTTAGTATGGATACTTCTTTGTACGACCACGCACGAGTCACAAGCTCATATTCGTTTTCTAAAACCTTTTCTAGAATATTGTAAAATACAACAACAACAGAAAATAATATTGTGTATTATATTCTATATCGGTTTCTACCCACGCCCTTTAAAATATTATCAAAAACATTAACTTATTATAATTCATATATCAGAAGAGCTTAATTCTGAACACATTGTAAAGATAAAATACAATCCATACAATAGCTTTATAAAAATTGTGCGTGTATAAACTAATTTGACAGAATTCGTAATAAAAATTTACATAATGCGAGAAAAGACCACCCCACAAGAAAACACAAACGACGAGAATTTTATTTTCATGCTCACATTTGCGCAATTTGTATACAGAATGTAAATTAGAAAGCGCCTTATTTCAGCCAACGGCGTCAGGTTATTTGGCTCAGTGTCGCGTCTCACGCCCGCTTGACGAATAAAAAATATAAATACAATGAACACTACCCTGTAGTCACATTCGTTACCTTTCAAATTACGCTTCTTTAATGAAATGTTATGACGAATCTTTATATAAAAGACGTTTCTCGTTACTCTCAAGCGGTTATTTCCACTTTATTTTCAGTTTGCATTGTATTGCGTTTTGTCGCTTTTTATTAAATTTCTCGTTGTAATAAATGTGCAAAGAAGAGACTGCTGAGTACCAGTACACACAGCTACACATCAGGCTACACAAATCTAGTATAGGCTGGCTTCACATTATGCGGAAGGAGTTTACAATGCGAGATCAGTCGATATTGGATTTGTATAACTTGATGTGTAGCCGTCCATACCTACGATCAGAAAAAAAATGAATCAGTACTAATTGTTTCGATTCGTAGAAACATCACGTTATGAGCGGTAGCTTTGTGTACACAACACTGATTTTATTTATTGCAATATACTCGTACATTTTATGTTTAAATGTTTTATTCCGATTAACGATGTGCAATCAACGACTGATGCGATCAGTAATGTTGTTACAACAAAGCACATAACAATAATTGTTTCGATATTTGACCAGTGTTTTTCACTAAAAATGTCAGGCATGAAGCTACATTTTGTCCCGTAGGTGGATTCACAGCTAAGCGGTATCAGTCGTTAGGTACTGTAAAAATGGGATACAGTCAGAGACATGTATTGAATGTACAAAATCGAATCCGTTTTCCCAGTGGGGTGAATGGAAAAAATGTTTTGTTGCTAACGCCGCGCTGCGTCGCGCGTCGCGTCGCTGTCCACTGAAAGATTTACAACCCTCCATTACTACTTCATGTACCCGCGCCGCCCTTTCCGGGAACACTTGCGATTTAGATTAAATTGTCTGTCGGATATTGTTTTGAGCGGTTAGTTGCGCTCCTCCAGATGTTTACGCACCAGTTAATCACTAACTAACAGAGCACATTGGACAGTTGTAGCGTTCGTATATGAAGTTTTATTTATGTATTACTAGCTTTTGCCCGCGACTTCGTCCGCGTGGAATAGTTTTTCCCCAATACCGTGGGAATTTCCTAAAATATCGTTATAATTTAAAGCCTATATGTTATTCTGATGTATAAACAATAATACTGTAAAGTTTCATCAAAATCCGTTCAGTAGTTTTTGCGTGAAAGAGTAACAAACATCCATCCATCCATCCTCACAAACTTTCACATTTATAATATTAGTAGGAAGTAGGATAGGAAGTAGGATTCTTGTACGTAATTCTGATGTTACGTCTCAATTTTAATGGGTCTTTAACCTCCTAGCGTTTTACAACTATTTTGAGGTCGTATTCCAGTCTACTAAGAGTCAGCTGTCTTTACACGGAGTACTAGGCACATTAGGCCTCTCCTATGCAATTTCTGGGCAATGCCGAAGAGGTCCTAAGGGTAGGCTGGTTGTCATGCTATTTTGGGCCTCTGACTGCAACATGTAGATGTTATTTTGACAAACACGTTGCGAGCTCTCCGAGGTACGGATGGGTCTCGATGTATTAAGAATGGTCACTGGTCTCCTATCCTCAGACTGACTGAGCCAAGCGCAGCTTAACCTCGCAGATTGTTAAATCAGGTAATTTTTTAAAGCATTATATAAATAATAGAATAGCCAAACCTTTAATTATGACCTATTCATTTATACATTTATTCACACACATACCATCACGCCTGTTTTCCCCAAAGGGTTAGGCAGAGGTGTACTTAATGTACACCCACAGTTCACCGGTATGTTTAGGTCCCGTGTAATAGGCGGCGAGCCTATTGCCATTCACCGGGCACAAATCCAGACTCCGAGCTGCTACTGAGAATTTCATAGAAAAACCCAATAACACTTTGCTTGACCTGGGGATCGAACCCAAGACCTCTAACGTAGCAGTCGCGATTGGGACCAATAGACTAACGAGATAGTCACACATTTATTCATTTAATATATTAATTTAGAGATAAATTATAGCAATATTCTAATATAATTATTTATTAATATAGTAAAAACACTGGTATATCCACCTTGTAAGCAAGATTCTTGCTTAGCATAACCTAAAGGTTGTACAAAATGCTTGAGGCATTAACAACGTCTTTATAGATTGTTGTATTTGTACATTAAGTATTCTTAACATAACATACCATCATGCCTGTATTACCCTAAGGGTTAGGTAGAGATGTACCTACTAATATACATCTCATAGCTGCTGCAGATAATTTCATTGAAAATCTCAATAACACTTTGCCCGACTTGGGGATCGAACCCTGGACCTCTAGCGTAGTTGTTGCGCTCAGAACCACTAGACTAATGAGGCAGTCAGGCAATTAAACATACAAAAGAAAAATAATAGGTTTACAATGTAAACATAGAACTTATTGCAAAACATACCTTAGCTTTGTTAATTTGTGTTAATTTTCATAACGCTTGCGTTTATTTAAAATACATCTTTAAATCGAAATTTTCAAACATAATTACGGAAATAAACTGTGTTCAAGTAATTAAACACGCACGCTAATTAAATTGAGATTTAACACAAATAATTTGCGGTCAGTGTAACAAAATGAATACGTACTACATCAATACTAGTGGACCGTCGCTGTAATGGTGATTATAAAAAACATTCATATTAATTAAACATTCCAGTGGACATAAAGCGCTGAATGGAGTTTACTTTATAAATTTTATTAGATTTTTCGTGCATAACACACTTGTGAGTACTAGTTAGTGTTGATTAGTACACCTCTGCTTAACCCTTGGCGGCAGAACAGCGTGATGGTATGTGGTAGTTATCTTTTTTTGGGATAACTCGGCCAACGAGAGCCTCAACACCTGATGGTAAGTAGTCACCGCCGCACATGGAATACCAAAGGAGTTGCAGATGCGTTGCCGAACCAACAAAACTACTATTACTTGACGTTGATATTCTGTGGGAAGATGGAACTTCCCCGGTCGTGCAGACCCATTCATGCTGGCATGTAGTCATGCCAGCGAGGCACTACTACTACTAAAACTACTTACTGTACTTGTACCCATAAAATACTGATGACATTCATTTATTATTGAATATATTTCATAACACTTTAATTATAATATATTTAGCATAATACAATCTGTTCAAAGGATAAGGCCCGGCTTGAATTCCTTCACAGATATCTTGCCGCAATATTCGTACCTCTTTTACACCTTATATATAGAAGACTCAGACAAAATCAGTTAATTACATCCAGAAATTGTAAATTATATGTAAATATCGGTTAATTTTTTACTTTAATTGTATTAAAAATAATATTACTTCGTAACGTAAAGTTAATGTAATATTTAAGGTTCTCTTTGCAATCTTAGTGTAACGTTAATTTACATATATTATATGAAAGTATCAAAACTGAAGATTCCGTTACTTTGTACAAGAAGAATACTTATATTTTAGATCGTTTTATATCGAACGGGAAAACTAAAATTGAACAGGACAAATAAGACGCCAACGTCTCAACAATATGATGGATAGTAAACAAGAAATGCACTGAACAAAAATAAACCTGGCCAACTTCGTTTTATACGAGGAACGTTGAGAAATATAACCTAAAATATGAAAGCTGGCAGCACTTGAATGTTGGTTAAAAATAACTCAATCGTGGAGGTGTCCGGTAGGTACATTTTTATTTTTTCCTGGATCGAAATAAAGGGAACGACCGACGAATTGGTACCTCTTAAACCAAGGTTGACGTCATCAAAACATTTTAGATGGTTTCGTTATATTTTTACCAGAAACACTAATTAGCAATATCGATTTCCGGCAATATGTTTTTGTACATTAATAATATCTACAATATTTTTAAAATTCCTTACTTAAGTTGGTAGGAAAATGGATATATGTATAACAACGAAATAGTTCCATTTAATAGACATTGCAGGTTTGCCAAAATAAGACTTGATAAGAAAATTATATGTTTGATTGCAATACAAGCATTTAGCTTAGCACGAGGGGTTAACAAGAATACTAGTAATGTGTGACCCACATTGCTAGTAACCTTTTTTTTTTAAAGAAAAAAAATACAATGTAACATAATTGATATTAAACGAAAAAAAAAAAAAAAATGAAATTAGGTCAAAGTTTGTTTTTTTGGTTGATATTTGCAAATGATTACATAACAAGCTCATGAAAGTTACGGCTCATTCACACTGGGTCCGTCACCGACGATTCGTTAAAAATGACGATACTTAATGACGGATGAACGTTCACATTGCATACGAAATCGAGTTCTTTCACGATTCATCAAAATATCCGAATAGTTGTTCACACTGAATTCGTGATTCAGACTTCAGTCTTGGACGAACTACCCAACACGATGGATGTGAATATGACTATCTTGTGTTGGTACCTATTACCTTGCAAAGTCGTCCCGACCGATCCGTCATAGCGATTCGTGATTTAAAACTGAAGGTTTTTGAAAAAAGATAAAACGTTATTTAAGACGTATCAGTCATTTTTCACGATTCCATAATAGTGTGAACACGGGCATTTTAAATGTATAGCCGCCCATACAAATCCAAATAACGATTCGTAAAAAAAGACGATTCGTCAAAAAACACGAATCGTCTTTGACGGATTAGTGTAAATGAGCACTTATTAATTACGTAATAACAGCAATTTAGTTGTAGTTGGCATCATAATCAAAAACATTAAGCAACATTGAAATCAGAACATCTTAAATGTTACGAAACATGTGCCTACTCTATTTAATTGTGAAAAGGTATTCGGATTGTGTAGGCCACTCACGCAGGCGGCTCGTTTGTGAAGGTAACAATGTTGAATGGAAAAAGAGTTAAAAGGCTAGCGGGCTTCACTGCCGACACTACAGTACAAAGTGGTAGCTACTCATTTACAGCTACTTGTGACCACGACTCACCAATGTAGCGTTACTTCCAAGACAGCTTTTGTTTTAGTACTACTTAGATGCCAGAACATTTTGATATCATTCTGTGACGATATGTTATCCACAAAGACGTGGATTTGTTTATATTTTTTAATCTAAATCTCCTTTTTTTGCTTACAATAAGAAACAAGGATCATAGTATAATTAGTATGCCTTGGGCTTTAATTTGTATAAAATTCCGTTTCAGGTAAATTGATTTTCCTTATATTTTAGTTCAAGGACAAAGGGCGTTTGAGCGAAGGTACGAGTAAATATAAATTGATTTTCTATTTGTTTTAAAGGTCGTGGTTTTCAGAGACTTTTTAAAACAAGAGCTGTAATATTGTTCTTATGTCCAATAAATACCTACGCTTTGAAAGCAAATGATAAAGTAAAGGCCAAATGTCAATTTATTCATTCAACGCCCGTCGCCGGTGGTAGATAAACACAAATGGAAATGGTCGCAACTAAATCGGAGCCAGGTATACACGGACACAAACAATTGGAGCTTATGGAAATCAGGGCCCGTAGTATTTTACCGGATTAAATATACTAGCAATTAGTGCCGTCCCGGCAACCCCGGCAGGCTAGTTATTTATCGCGAGGTCTAAGACTTAATTAAAACATCTTACATTGAGCTACTCGGAACTATATACGTATCCATTTTGATGGTGAATTAAATTAGGTCAAACTTGCATCACGGTGCCGTGCCTGTAAATATTAAGTAGGTACAACTTGTACTTATTAATTATACGCGAACTTCGGGTAATATAGCACACTCATGCTCTAGGACTGTTATGTGATGAAAATTGAATCTTTACCCATTTCTCTGCGGAATATGAATATGTTCCATGTTTGCGTTTAAAAAAAGGATTTAAAGTTCATTACCTATGTACAAACCGTAGACTAATACGATGATCCCTTTAAAAAAACTGTGTATTTTTTTTTAGTTTTTCATAGAGGTGTTATGAAACAATGCCATTTAAAAAAAATACAAATTGTATCTAAGTGAACTGTGGTAGGTAGGTACTAGGAATGATATAAATTCTCGATTACTTAAATAAAAACTTGATGTCACTATAATAATTAATCATGTTTTTTTAACACACTGTAGGTAAGCTTATGGCTAGACATGGCTTGTAACCTGGCGGGGGCTTTTTAAAAAAAATATCTTAATTAATTTTCCTGAATAACTTTACGGCTCAAATCCAACAACAACAAAGCCACAAAGTAAAACGCTAGAATAAGACTAAAATAATTAATGTAAACCAATTCCAGTCTTAAAAAATATGAAAGAAACTTAACTGGCCGAATTAAAACTCAAGAGCAACAGACATTAGCATTACTTTAATCACTATCAGGGGACGTCAGATCTTCGCGGCTTTTGAATGTGCAGTCCAACTCTAGGTGAGTCCGCTCGGAATGGAGATTGGAATTAAAACTCCGCTTATTAAGACTACCCCGAGGATTAGAGAAAGTTTTCATTGAACCAGGCGCCATTCGCTTTTGTTAAATTAATTTTACGTAAGATGGGACGCGATTTTTGTTTTCACTGATTGAAAATAAACGATTCCCGTATCGGTTTCGAAAATATTTTGTTAAATCGAATTAATTTTGACTGCCTCAATAGTCTAGTAGTACTACGCACGACTGCTACCCTACAGTTCTTGGGTTCGATTCTCAGGTGGAGTCGTACCTCGAGGGGTTAGGCAGAGGTAATCTAATGTACACCCACACTTTGCTGGTATACTTGGTCCCAGGCAATAGGGGGCGAGCCTATTGCCATTAACCTGGCACAAATCCAGACTCCAAGCTGCTGCTGAAAATTTCATAGAACAACTCAATAACTCTTTGCTCGACCTGTGAATTGAACCAAGGACCTCTAGCGTAGTAGTCGCGCTTGGGACCACTAGACTAATGAGGCTGTAAGGTAAAGAATATCATTATCAAGTTTAATGTAGGTAGAACTGCAAATCACGATAATCTTACCCTATTGAATAATTATAAGGGTTTTAAGTCTAAGGTAGTACCATGGGGGCGAGCGCGGAGCCAGTTCCTCTCTCAAGCTTTAAATTATTACTTTTCAAGCAAACTTTATTACTGGTTTATTATCATAATTTGCCTCTTTGCTCATTTAGTGATAACCGCTTTAGAATATTCCTGAAGTCTAAAGAATGTTGTGTTGATTACATTTCTAATTTTAATGACACCAAATCTAATAAACTGAAGTATTTATTTTAATTATGCATCTTAGCGTTTTTATTTTCGTTGATTATCGAGTATACACTTTTTATCAATCCATTACCGGACGAGAAATATGTACGATGTAGGTTATCCTCGATACTTTTTAACTATCGGTAAACAGATGAAAAAGACTGAAACATCAACCATTTATTTTATGGACTACGTATGTACCAATTAAATACTATCCTGAACATCAGCATTGATGTTTAATATCAACTCTAATATCAACTTCCACCAGGAAGAGTCCATTTTATGGAGTCCAATATTATGTATTTAGACTGTTCTTTGTGCCAATTAAGAAGAATGGACAACTGGACAAAAAGAAAAAAAATATTCGATCCCTTACCATCGATGTCGTGAAGCAAATTATCGTGAGGAAACCTGCATGCCTGAAGATTTCGGAGGAGGAATTGAAGTGTCTTAGATATCTAGAACAACGAAATATTTAATTATTGTTTTTGGTGAATGCATTATGTTCTGTAAAAAATCATAGAACAAAACTGTTTGTTTATGATTGTAATGAATACTTCAGTTCTGCAAGTTGGTTAGTGTTTTACCATTCAACCGGTATATTTTTTTATTCCCACAATTTCTCTTCTGATAACAGTTCCCAAACCTTCCTCGATCAACATACGAACGGCTATACAATTCCAGTATAAGCTGACTTCCTGACTGACTGTTCTCTGAGACCTACAATGTTGGTGTCTTCAAGACGAGAGTGAATAGGTATCTTCTAGGGGAAGCGCGCTACAAGCGTAAAAATATCATAATATGTAAAAAAGAACTTCGTTCTATATGGAAAGTCTGTGCAATGCGAAGTCAGTTTATTCTGTATTTGTATAGCTTGACGTGTAGCCATGTGTAATTAAACAGTTTAGTTCTCCAAAGCAAAAAACAACACGATAAACATTAGTAAACAGTTACCTATCGTTTACCCTGTAATATATTATAGTTACCTACGTAATTATTTCAACCACGCAATTTGGCCGATCGTCGGATCGTTGGAGCCATGATACTAGAGATACCATATATCACGAAGGTAACATATAGGACACCCGATTGCGACATATCACTTTACAGACAGCCAATTTCATATTGGTAATGGATACTAATGGATGAGAATGCTTCGTGTTACAAAAGAAAGAAGTCAAACTAAATTGAAAATGCATATCCTATTTTTCAATTGTTGGAACTAGATAAAAGTAAATAACATTAATATATGGTGAAATCCACATTAAATTAAATACCGCTGGGCAGCACACTGGCTTTAATACGAACTGCTAAACATCACACGGCGTTGACAAAATGTCAGAGGCATGCAAGTTTCTTCACGGCGGTTTTCTTTGAAAATTAATTATAATTACTACGCCGCTGAAAAAGTTAGAGGCCTTTGATTCCCGCTCAATTCCTTAGACCTATAATCTGTATTATTTCAATAATATTGACTGCCATAAAATATAGTATAGGTAGGACTACGTACTTATTTTGTTATTAAATAATTTTGTATATACGGGGGACTTAATGCCGCATAGCGTTCTCTAATAGTTAACCTTTGGGCGTTTTAAGTTGAGAATCATGTATTTATCAACGATATATAATAATACGTCTTTGGTATTTATGTACTTAAGTTATTCCTGTACATGAAGAAAAAGCTGTACTTATCATATAGACATCAAAAAACCAAGAAAACAAGTACCTATTAAATTCAATAGTAAGAAATTCAATATAACCTTATATTGGATTTCTAATAAAATCCATAAATAGGTACGGATAAGTATTCCTTTTGCACTAGTCAGGGATATTTATAAGTTCTTTTCTTAAATCGTACCTACCTAATAAAGGATTAAAGACCCCTGAAATAAACAGGCAAGTTGTTTTTTCTTTTTCGATGAAAAGAAAAAAACTGCTTGGTATTATTATAATTATGTTTTTTAGGGTTCCGCAGCCAAATGGCAAAAAACGGAACCCTTATAGATTCGTCATGTCTGTCCGATCGTGTCACAGCCTTTTTTTTCGATACTATAAGAACTATGCTGTTGAAACTTGGTAAGTAGATGTATTCTATGAACCGCATTAAGATATTCACACAAAAATAGAAAAAAAAAAAACAATACATTTTGGGGGCTCCCCATACTTGGAACTGAAACTCAATATTTTTTATTCATCAAACCGATATGTGTGGGGTACTTATGAATAGGTCTTCAAAAATTATATTGAGGTTCCTAATATCATTTTTTTCTAAACTGAATAGTTTGCGCGGGAAACAGAACGATAAGACTAAAAACACACGGCCATCCATAACACATTTTGGAGGGGGGCTCCGAGATTTCTAATGAACGCACCGGTGGCCCTTCTGTGCTTCGCTTTTGGCACATTACGAAAACAATGTAGTTTTATCTAGCTGAACTGATTTTGGTGTCATTTCCGCATGTATTTCAGTAGATCCTTGGATGGTTTAGATTCACGATTGGACCCCGTTGGTGGCGGTGCGGTCCACTACTAACATATTCGACCCGGACAGCCCGGTAACAATTGCATAACGAAACTATGTTTTTAATAAAAACATATCATTTTTAATATCCAGAAAAAATGACAGCTGGATCATTTATTTGCATCGAGTAAATAATGAAGGTCTTTTTCTGATTTTAGGCCCAAGTGGAACGTTACATTTTGCCTTGCTCCGTTCATGTGTCGGAGTCAAATAATGTTGGAGTTTGCATTAAGGTTCTACCACGGCTGTGGCCTCGGAGGATCGACAACGTCGTAACTTCACTTCACAGTCGTGATTTAACAGCCCAAACTCACTCACTCACAGGTCACTGAATATTTTGTACAAGACCTCGTTAGATACCTGAAAAAAAAATGGGTGCAGTTCGAAACACCCTGTTACCTTCCACGACGACAGATGAGAACGCCAACAGAATTTCTATACGAATAAAGGGTATTTGCGATAAATAAGGATTACAGCAATATAATCACTGCTCCTTATTTAAAACGACACTGCGCACACCGGTCAGGGAACCCTCAAGTAAATACAACAACATAATTGTAGTGTGCAGGCGCAAATTTGTTAATTGTGGCAGTAACACAACGCAACCGGCACGTGACTGTAATACGTTCAAAACAAAAGTGCCTACTTTGTACCATTATAATTTACGACGGATCCCGGTGTTGTTTGCAACCAGCTGATATCGGCTACTTATTGTAAGCGCTTGTAGCGAAGAAAATATTAATAATCTTAAGTATTCTTGAGTGCAAATGGTAAGGTATCAAACTCGGTTCAAGTTTGTTAGTCTTTACGTCGATAATGACAGGTTGAGTCTGTATTTGGTAGTTTAAGTGTTGTTTATTTAAAGTTTGAAAACGTTTATTATTGTAGATGTAAACAGATTGTGCCATCAGAATGGTAGGTTGTGGTGACATTTAAAGCTTGAACACCTACGTAACAATTATGCGCCCACGGTTGTTGGTTCATTTACGTCCTTAATTACGTGATTCATTTACGTAGGAAAAATAAATTACGCAACCAAAATAAAAGGAAACCGTGCAAAACTGAAAGAAGTATTTGCAATACCGTGATCCTACGTAAAAACCAAAAATATTATTCTTTATAAGATCAAATTTTCTTATTCGTAACAGTAATTGAAATAAATGTGTTTAGGTGTTTATTGTAAAGGAATAAAAACTGTTTTTCTGGGAAGAAAGGAACAATGCCGACCTGGCATTCAGCCAAAGCTAAATTAGATAATGGAGTTTGCGTGCAAAAATATAGGAAACCGAGAACAAAGACAAATGGGGTCGACTCTGACTCTGAAATGGTGAAATAAAGTAACACGGGGAAGATTGAGGTTGGACCCTGCACGGGCAAGACTCATGTCGTCACGTGCTTCAAACGTGGTTAGGTACGAGTACACCGAGCGCAACCGATATTACACTTACATAGAATAACTTCCTATTTAACAATATTTTGTGCTCCTGCACAATTTGTGAAAAAATGCACCAACTCGCGGGAGTTAGCAAACTTTGCCGAGTTTATTTTGAAGACTCCCCCGTGCCACACTTGAGAGTAATGCAGAAAGTGTTGCATTTTATAAAACACGTTGTGAGTGAATAAATTTTGGTTTCGCAACAGTAAATATGAAGTGACGAAGAAAATATTGAAGAAAAATAATTTCTAACAAACTTCTTGTTAGTAAGTTTATTAAAAACAAGAACGGGCATTTCATGAGTTTATAAAACTGCGTAACATTCTGAAGGGATTCTTTGGAAACTTGTTTTGCAATAATTTATTCGTTTCAATCTCGGTGTAGTATTGTTGTAATTTGCGAGCTTCACTCCGACTGGGTTATAAGATTTTATACATGCACGGGATAAAACCGACCGGACTAAATAATAACGTCGTGATGCTGGCAACGATGATTTATTATATCGCTTTCCTCGACCGCCCGAATGAACCACATGAAAAATGATCTCGGTTATTGCTAGCAGCAACTCTGCAGTTGACGCTTTGTTTAAGCACAAATGACTCCCACTATGAAGTTGTTATTTCGTCCGACTTATGTTTTTACCAGATTGTGAACGAACCGGGCCTGCCTGTCGCTTTGTCGCCCTCTAGTTTTCGCCACACTGTGATAAATTATCTGGTATAAAATCTCGCTGTTGTAATAAACCTATGTTTATTGTTGTCTTCAAACATTCACGATGAAAAGATGAATATTTCCTATAATTCATTTTCTAAATTATTTAAACTTTGGACAGGTACCAAGTTTGGGCACGGTTTTTGCCCAGCGGTGGGACAACAATGGCTAAAGCAAAAAATATAGGTTTAGTGTTCCATAGTTTTTTTATATTTTTTTAAATGACACGAATCACTACTTACTGAAGCAAATTATTTTTAAACTAGCTTTCCGTCCACGGCTTCGCCCGCGTGGTTTCTTGGCTTTTCTGCATTAAATTTTTTCCCGTTTTTGCAACATTTTTCTTTTATGCTCCGCTCTTATTGGCCTTAGCGTGATGATATATAGCCTATAGCCTTCCTCGATAAATGTGCCATCTAACACTCAAATATTTTTTCAAATCGGACCCGTAGTTCCTGAGCGTAGTAGTAGCTGAGTATTAGCGCGTTCAAGCAATCAAACAAACAAACTCTTCAGCTTTATAATATAAGTATAAATATTGGGGAAATAACACTTAAAGTATGAAAGTAACAATGTGGCAGTTAATAGGCAAGTTTATAGTAATATATAGTCACGGAATTAAAAAACTAAGTCCTAAATCACTTTTTGCGTCATACTTTACACTTCCATTAACATAAAACTTTTAACAATGGCCCGTAGGCCACAATGGCCATATAACGTACGGTATTTATTTAAAGTTTGTCAGAGTTTGGAGTCGAAAACTCTGCTTTTTTGCGGCGAGACCTTTTAATTGTCACTTCACTTTAAACGGAGAGTGCGAAACGGTTGTGATAAGGGTTTCTTTTCTCGTCGGTGCCGGAAATTAATTGTCACCGAACGGAAAATAGGGCGAAAGTCCAATTAATTATTAGTCACTTCATTTATTTAATCCGCCTGCGCGGAGCTTCTTTCTGATATTAATGTCCAAGTGCCAGACTAATCTTAAGTCACCCTTTAAAAATAAGGGTTCCGAATTTTTCCATTCTTAATTTTGCAACGAATTTTCCTGGTTTCATTTTGGCTAAACCCTTTTAGACAAAATAGTTGTACCTATTTATAAATGTAGCAATTACTTAAAACAATTCATATAAAGAGCCCGATTCATTAGAAGTGGCCATTTTAACCCTCTGGTGGCTGGTGAGTTTGTAATACCTACTCATAATCATATGAATATGCGAATGATTTTGTTAGATCACTAATTATTAGTAAATTTTATGACTTGGTCATATTAACTTCATCATTCAATATCATATATTTGTCTACTGCTCAATGTAGACCTACGTCACAGAGCCCTTACCTCGGCTCTACGCATCTTGGCGTTAATACATACAATATCTATTTTTATCTAAGTAGTTTCAATAAATAATATCAATAAAACTTACCACTAGTGGCAATTACATCAAATCTTTTAAAACAAAAAGGTCCTTATGCTAACTTTTTGTGTCTAAACAAAAGTTTCGTCTAAAATTGGCAAAAGTTTGAATGAAGTGACTTAGGTAACTCGCGGCGGTTCGCGCCGTCAGCTGCGGTGATCCCATCGCCTCCCTAATGTAACGAAATAAAAAATAATATTTATTTATACGTAGATAGGTACCTAAAGAACAACGTGACATGAAAAAGTTCGTTTAAAACCAATGCTGCCGAATAACTTTTGTAAAAGTTAATATCGAGTTCGTGACGGCATGGTGCTTTTAGTATTTTGAACAGTCACAGTGACCCTGCAGAAACGGCGAGTGAGCATACACAGTCCCTTAAGGTTCGTATGACTTTTATATAATGGTGAAATACAAATATGTTTAATGAAATTAAGTACTTACCTAATACATTTTATATTGTATGAAAATTTAATAGAAACTTAAAATTCATTAACATAATAAACAATATTCGTTTAAACTATCTTGCTAAGTATCATCTAGAATGAGAAGGCCAAAAAAAAACAACATAGAGAGTGCCTGCTTCGAGATAAGCTATGAATACATCGTTTTTTTGTAGGGGTTCAATAAAATATAACATTCGTACCAGTAGCAGACTCCTTACTTCTAATGACATCAAGTTCTTTTTATTTACTAATTCGCTTGATAAAGCAATTTCAACCATATTTCCCCGGGAGAATATGAATGTCCAATATTACAAATGAATGGTACTCAATCGAAGAGAGAGAGAACCGTACTATTTTCTCGTTTTATAAAGGTTACGTACCTATATGAAGCGTTGAGCGGATCTATTTACTGACGGTCGCTGGCAAATTTTGCGTTGATATCTATACTTTGGGTCAAGCCTAATATTATAGATAAAATACAAAGCTGCTTTGTTGCTGTTGTGGGTTAAAAAAAGAACTGCTCTTTTAAAGTTTTAGGTATCTGTCTGGTTTTTTTAATAACACCTTCTTCATCTGTTTCAAATAAACTTCCAAAAAAAAATTGTTTACATTAAAATTATTACTGTTTATTTCAGTAATAAAATGGATTTAATTTCAGTGTTCATAAGCTTACTGTTAGAACATAAGTTCTACTTTACACGGGGTGGGCAAGCGCTTGGATAAAGAGTAGATATCGTTCGGTATTACGGTACTTATACCCGTATGGGGAATCCTCATAATATGACCTCTTCCAACCAATATACATATTTTATGTTTATATTTTCATACAAAACTGATTGTCTCGAAAATAATGTTACTAAATTGTAATGCCTCTTTTGTTTATTCTCAGAAATCAACTGGGACGAACTCGCGCACTCCCAATTTCGCGAGTTGCTATTAGTAAAAGCAAAATGACAATTGCAATGGGAATGGAAGTATACAGATAAGACAGTTTATTTGTTTCCATTTGGTCTCTAATATTTACACGAGTGCACGTATTCGACCGCGACGTCGAGTCTGCGAAGTTAGCAAACAAATGACATTAGCATTGCCTTAATCGACACCGCGGGAGCTGTACGGACGGGCTATACTCAGTGCGTCGGGCTCACTCCGCGAGCAATTTTCTTGTTTTGACAATTCCACACAATTTGAATACTGTCATCAGTATTCAGTACCAACGCCAGTGATTATTTAAATTTTGTACCTCAACGCAAACAGAAAGCTAATCTCTTTTGTTTGACAATTAATTTGGCAACTCATTTTGTTACGTAATAGAGAATCTTATTATAATCCCGAAATGACAAGTCCTTGATTGTTGAAGAAAGAAAGGCAAACAATTTAATGAAAGAGCTAAGATTTGGTTGGGTAAGGTTCGTTTTAACTTGACAGACATAACATGCGAAATAATACACATTTATTTCTCTACGCAGCTTGAAGGTATTGGTTACATTGTTCGGAAATAAACGTGTATGTTACAATTCATTTCAACTAACGGAAGACACAATTCTTAGTAACGCGTTGCTAAAATTTCGCAATAGGGATTGTTTTAAATGAAGGCAATGAGACCACCGGTAGTACGGCGGCGGCGCACGCTGCATGCGCGCCCCACTTTATTGGACTAAAGGAAACATTTATTAC
This sequence comes from Subacronicta megacephala, assembly GCA_958496365.1. Classification (NCBI taxonomy): domain Eukaryota; kingdom Metazoa; phylum Arthropoda; class Insecta; order Lepidoptera; family Noctuidae; genus Subacronicta; species Subacronicta megacephala. Next base: position 8,260,321 of record OY292523.1, on the reverse strand, counting down.
ATGTTAAGAGCCCCTTTATGTCTATACCGTTGCCAAGGACCTAATAGAGTATAAATGTACGTGAAATGAGGCTACGGACCGAACTCATGTTACGTCTGTAACGGACCTTTAAACTGGCACATACAGGGCTTTCGCGCCGCATTTAAATGAATAAAAAATATTTATGCATGGCAAACAAACCCTCAGTCGCAATGTTCAGAAATAGCAATATCGATGAATTTTATATTTCGTGACTTTAGTGTCTTCTTCAATACTTTGGGGAAATCCGTCCCCTTCAGAGGTAGTCCTCCGTTGGGGTACCATTATTGGATTTTGGCATCTGTGCATATAAACTTTGTTTACGAATGAAAAGTTAGAACTGATTTAAATCCTCCCCCGATTTTTTTTTCAAGGTTTGAAGGCTATTCTTTTTATTATTGGTATAGTAAAATTGTATTGGCGATGACATTACGACGACAATTTAAACTGTGTAAGTAGCTGCCTTTATACATCAATTCATAGTTCAGTAATGTCCCGCAAATATTTAAATTATTTATTTTTATTCCCGTCGGGTGCTATCAAATAATTAAATTTTTTGACGTAATTTTACACGTAGGTATCGCATGTTTAAATTAGGCAAATATTTTAATTCTACATAGGTATTTAATAATTCAAACAATATTTCATACCTGTTAATTAAATATTAATTCGTGTCCTTACAGCATTATACAAATTCGGCATCAATTGTTATATTTTACGATTCCATCAGGTGTTAACTCCATCAACACTGTAGTAAACTGAAGGTTAACCCTTCGAAATAATGTTTATGTAAATTAAAACACAAATTATTATGTATTGGCTAGAGCCTTAGTACGGAGCTTAGTGATGGCCGTCTGGGCATTAGCCGTAGACTATAAATAAGGCTCCACAGTCCGAAATATCCAGCTACCAACTAATTGCCGCAACTAATCCACTAAAATAAAATGGGGTCGGAATTAAACAACTCGCGTTACCTGCAAGTGATTTAAATATAGTTACGCTTTCTTTACTTCATTGAAACCTCAGCCAGCGGTGAACAACGATTTATTTGAACTTACGAGTAGGTATATACTCGTAATGAAAATTAACGTTACTTACTGGCTAATTTAACATTACAAGGGGTCAATTAAATATAACTATTAAGCTCAGATCAAATAAATAGTTAAGATGGACCTTTGCGAACAAAGAAGTGAGGCCGGCTAGAACTACGCCTTGCCGTGTACAACACACAATTAAATGCACACACGTATACCGAAACTATGCCTTATCTTGTTAGTCGAGCTATCGAGCTATCGAAAGCTCGACTGACAAGATAAGGCGTAGTTAACCGCTGCGTACCGTTAAGGCGTAGTTTGATCTGAGCTATAAAGAATTAGGTTTTGATTTTTCTTACAATATTTTAATTAATATTAAATACCGGAGCAGGTCATATAAAAAACAAGACGGATCACAAGCATTAATTATGACGAATACCTCTTTTCTGAATTCAGGAACGCGTTAACCAATTTATCAAACCGGACCGATTTCTAAGTATTTCTTAATGTCCTTTTTTATCGTTTTAATTATCTTTTTTTGAAAGCACTTGTAGCTTTATAGGACGTACTTTATAAGTATAGAGGGAAATTCCCAAAAATACTTCAAGCAATGTCGGGAATTACCGATATTCGGTTTTCCTCATTCCAGAAATGATTTATGTTAAGTATTCGGGCTAATTTCAATATTTTTCCTCATATCACAAGAAAAATATCTCACATTCCCAAACAAATAATGCATTACAGTACAATTGACATCTGTATTCGTACTAAGTCGCCGGATATTTTAGATTCGTAACAGGAAAATCGGGGCCCCCTGTGGTTCGGCAGACGCGCCCCAGGCAGTGGCCGCTTCCGCCACCACGCTATAAATACGGCGCGCGGGCACCCGCTCCGATTAATCACGGATACCACCTGCGTCTGCCCGGTTCACCTAAGAGGGCAAAGCAAAAACATTATTCCAGATTAGTGACGTCACTATACTAATACCATTGAGTTTCGTCGTCGTTATGTCGGGATGTTTCGTCAAATGGACATTTTAGGTAGGTAGTATAGTTCGTTTTTAGTGAATGACTTAAATTATGGTTTACCACTAAATCATCTTATTGGAAAATAAGTCTGTCGGATATTTGTTTTTCTCGAATATCTTATTTTGTCCTTAAAGAGCATCACGGAGTCTTCATAAGCATGAGTTTTCAAGCTAGGGGTCAATTAAAGACTGGAAGTGGTGAATCGCAAGAATGCGAATCTATTCAATACTTATATGAAATATCTATACCTCAGATCAAATAAAAAGTTAAGATGGAACTTTGCGTACAAAGAATTCCATCTTAAATGTTTATTTGATCTGAGATCTATACCTATAAATGCCAATACCAATATCTATATAATAGGAAAGCTTTTTTAATAAAGATTACGGAATCGAATTAACCGAGGTGTTAGTGTGTAGGTAACAAAGGATTTACGGGAGCTTATGAACTTTTTTTTCTTTTTTTCTTTGAACACAGCTTAAATATTAGGCCGTTGGCAGGCAGCAGTATCAACAACGGTACGAAACGATGACCCGAAGAACTAAGTTTTCCTTTCAAAATATTTGACAGATCCTATATCAATTAACACTAAACTCGTTACAATACAGCTTGTTAGTTAGTCTCCAGAGATCGTATCTAATGAAAACCCACATCTTTATCGTCTCAAGAGATGGGTCGATTAGTGATAGGTATGTGAGAATCACAGCGAAGTAGGTTACAGAGGCAAGATATTCTATTCACGTTCACGGCTTCAAAGATTGAAGGTTTTAAGATCCATAATCCATGCTAGGTTTATTATTAGGCAACTGCATTGGGGCTTTCAGTCAAACCAGATGAATATGTATTTAACAGGAATCGACTGCTATCAGACCACCGCAACAAATTATGTATTGTGACCGTAACCTAATTTCTGGACAACACCTATATTCTGTCAACTTTTTGATTTTCTGAATACTACTAACGATTGTCATATGTTCGTATGACAACCGGTATCGAGGCTTTGCGTGCTGTCTAAGGCATCGAGGGGTCTCGGTGTGTTATGAATGGTCCAACCATCCACACTCTGACCGCAGCGAGCGCAGCTTTACCTTGTAGATCTGTTGATGAGCTTAGTCATACTTACATACATACATGCTTACTATCACCATTATATTAATATAATATAAGTATATTTCGTGGTACAGTCGCCAGGCAGGTCAAGGTATACAAAACTGTCAAATTTCTCCAAATGATTTTAAACCTTAAATTGTTGAAGATAAAGTTCAAAATCAACTGAGAAAATTTGACATTTTATGGTTACTTGATGTGCTGGCCACCGTGATAGGATATTGTACGACCAATCTTCTATAGAAGCCAAAACAATTAACTTTAGAACACTTCTTCGTCTGTCAGGTTCTTTCTTCAAAACGTTATTCGTTCGTTCCTGCATAATGATACCCAAGTAATTATAATAGGTACTAATATAATAATATATATATCTGTTTCTAAGTGCGACTGCTACGTTAGAGATCCTAGCTTCGATTCCAAGGTCGAGTAAAGTGGTATTGGGTTTTCTATTTAAATGACCTGATGGTAAGTGACTACCGCCGCCCATGGACATCGGCGACATTGTAGCTGTCACCAATGCGTTGCCGGCCTTTTAAATGTGTGCATGCTCTTTTCTTGAAGGCCCCCATGTCGTACTGGTTCGGGAATACTGCCGCAGGGAGGTTATTCCATAGTTTACGTTTATGGTTCATCAGTTGGGAAACGTCTAACGACTACACGACAACAACGACTAGCGTCATCATAATAAAAGCAATGCCTTTAAATATATTATTAAAAACTCTATTTACATAAATACTTAATAATAATCTGACAGTTTGATATTATTAATGACAATATAATTGGAGAAGGTAGTAAGAACTTTGTGTTGGTAGATTGTAATGGTCGCGTGACTGAACGTTTGCGATTTGTGTATAAACTACGTGAATATGGGGGGACCCTGCCACGTAGGCTTGAAGTAGGATAATTTATTATATAAGTAAAACTGTCTTAAAATGCATCATTAGTCTTATGGTCCTAAGCGCGACTGCTACGCTAAAGGTCCTGGGTTCGATCCACAGGTCGGGCAAAGTAGTATTGGCTTTTTCTATTAAATGCTCAGTAGTAGCTCGGAGTATGGAGTTGTGCTCGGTTAAGGCAATAGGCTCGCCCCTTTTTACACGAGACCTAAGGAAATGGCGAAATATGGGTGTACATACGAACACTTCTGCCTAACCCTTCGAGGAATACAGGCGTGATGATATGTATGTAAAACTATTGTATTCGTATAGTCGCAGATAGTTTGGCTGCACAACTTGACGACGGTCTAGTTTTTTTTTAAATTCTTAGCAGCGTGTGTGCCCGGTAAGTGTTTATGGGCTCTAGCTCCATACCACACAACACTGGAGAGCTCTGAGTACAAACAGTATCTACACTTATGTCTAATCCTTCGGGGAAAACTTCAATATGCTGTTAAAATGTAATTTAGTAAATGGTTTGTGCCTATCATTGGAATTGTGATGGCTAGACCCATTATTAATTTAAGTTTTTTACATTAATTAACATGATATAAATATTTGAAAACAAATGTCTAAAAGTAACTTTATTACTTGTACTAATTATTAAGAAAATTTTCGGTAAACTTTTATTCTCTTGATAGGATTCTTAATTATGTTTTGATTTATGTAACAGTAATATAACCGGACCTTGTAGAATTATATCGAGGAAGGACTTTACGTAGCAGTGGACCTCTTTTGGCTGAAATGATGGAAAAATCTATAGCGAAGTATTGGACGTTCCGTGGGTTGATGACATAAAAAAATAGTAGGAGAAAACAGGGGGACTAAAGCAAGGGACAGCTTAGAGATGAGTGGTATCAATAAAAGTGGCTTATAACCAGTGCGATTATACACTGTTGGAAAGAAAAAAAAGGAAAATACATTTATTTCGATGTCTACTGCCGCACAAACTAAAAACCTAGTTACATTTTGAATGATTTATAAAATTCATAATAATACTAACTCAGCTTATCTAAATGAAATTTTAAAATAACCGTAGGTAGATTCTACTCCTGTTACTAAAGTATTCAGTGGATCAAGCACAGTGTCACATTTATAAAATATCGTATGTCAGAGAACACCATTTTAAGACCGTCGATACAGCAATTCCTTGGAAAATTCGCGGAGTCATACTGATCACGTAAGAACTTAAATGTTATGAGATTAGTTCTAAGTATAGAAACAAAATACGTAACCTGTTTTTTTTTTTTATAACAGAGGGGGGCACACGAACATGCGGGTCACCTGATCCGCCACCCAAGGACATCAGCGACATTGTAGTTGCACATTGTGGGTCACCAATGCACTGCCGGCCTTTTACATATGTGTATGCTCTTTTCTTAAAGGCCCAAATACTGGGGGCATGTGGGCCTGTATGTGTATGTTTTTCCAAAAATAAGTATAGGTATATAACTATAGTATACAATAATGATTATAAAGTGTCTCATTGGCCTATCGCGTGGCTGCCGAGAGCGGACCGGACCTTGTAGAATTATATCGAGGAAGGACTTTGCTTAGCAGTGGACCTCTTTTGGCTGATATGATTGTATAGCCAAGTATTGGACGTTCGGTGGGTTGATGACATAAAAAGATAGTAGGAGGAAACAGGTAGAGTGAAGCAATGGACAGCTTAGAGATGACTGGTATAAATAAAAGTGGCTTATAACCAGTGCGATAATATTCGCTTTGAAAGAAAGAAAAAAAATATATTTCGACGTCTACTGATGCACACAACAAAAACCTAATTAGGTACATTTTAAATGATTTATAAAATCCATAATAGTAGGTAATATTAACTCAGCTTAAATGAAATTTTAAAATAACCGTAGGTAGATTCTACTCCTATAACTAAAGTATTCAGTGGATCAAGCACATTGTCACAGTTATAAAACACCGTATGTCAGAGAACATCATTTTAAGACGGTCGATACAGCAGTTCCTTGGAAAATACGCGGAGTCATACTGACCACGTTAGAACTGAAATGTTATGAGATTGGAACAGCAAAACGGTAGTTCTAAATATAGAAACAAAATACGTAACGTTTTTTTTATAACAGAGGGGGCACACGAACATGCGGCTCACCCGATGGTAAGTGACTACCGTCGCCCATGGACATAAGCGACATTGTAGCTGTCACCAATGCGTTGCCGGCCTATTAAATGTGAGAATGCTCTTTTCTTAAAGGTCCCTATGCCCCTATATTTACAAAAATAAATATAGGTATAACTATAGTATACAATAATGATTATAAAGTGCCTCATTGGCCTATCACGTGGAAGCCGAGAGTGAGGGCCCGGGATTGATAGGTTTAATGCCAATAAACTCGCCACCTATTCCTTGGATGAAAAGATTTAATTTAAAAAGATCTATTTACAGAAATACATATCATTTCATTTTATCATTTTTTTTCATATTTACTGTATAATAGTCTGTTATCAATAGAAATTTCGCAGCCCTAATAAGCAGAGAATAAACTACACGCACTAATAATATTCAAATAAACCCAATAAAAATCCAGACATATACCAACACTATAAACAAACCGCAAAGAAACCTCATTACCTTTCGCCGTAGTTACGCAGATTGAATCACGTTAGCAAATAAGTTTACAAGAAAAACATAGGGATGTAAAAAGAAAAATCTTAAAGCAAGTATCCCCTACAGATTCGTCGCTGGCAAGTTTCCGATCGTGGTGCACTTACGTTGGTATAAATAAATAGGTTGGGGCATCCCTAGCTCCTCACAGGGGCAATTAATCAAGTTGACCACCTGCTCCCGTACTCTAATATCACGTGGACCATATCGTGGCACTGTGTAGTGGAATTGAAAGTAGTATAATGAGTTTTAAATGGTAGTAGCACTTGAGATTTGAATGGAATTTTAAGTAATCATAAATGTAATCATAATATATTAATTTCATTTAAAATATGACATGGTAATAGTAACAGGTAGTCATAAGACAAAAGACCAAACTTATTGCCAAAGTACAATTACTATCTAATATAATCCGTGATTATATACAAATATACACGCATGTACCGTAAGCATACTTTCACTGATGATTAAAAAAAAAGTAAAATAACACAATTATAACACACACCTTATATACTTCAAATCCCAAGGCTTACATTTGCTTCAAGAATAAGAAGCGGTCTAGTCCTTACATACATACATAAGTAATACACGCTTTGTGTCCATCTGCATTTCTGCAGTGGCAGCGCAGACGCTCGTAAATAATCCTTTGGACCTGAAAAACGTTTCAGTGAATCCAATAAAATACGTATCCGCAGAGACTACGCCGCAGCGAGCTCGTTACCACGCCTAGACGATTTATTGAGATTTGAAGGCTGAAATATTGTAGGTGTTCTATTTTAAACTCTTTTATGAAATACAACTATTCAATCTGGCTTATTATTCAATTTCGAGCGCTACAATTACGCGCATATAAATGAAACATAACGACCTAAACTCTTCGCATCGGATATTGATAATATCTACACACTGAACAAAAATTGTTTCGTACAAATTAAATTATCATTATAATAGGCAGTATTTATAACTGAGTATTTTCCTAAAAGTGTTTCCTTTGAACGAGAAAATTCAATTATTATCAGTGCTGTTCAATTAATTTCCGGCGGCGCCGGGCCTGATAGTGTCGAGTAAATTATAAATTATCGAAGTAATAATTTTATACTGTACCCATTTCATTATAATTATGAAATTCCAAGCAAGTCCAATTTCTGAAAAGTTTTTTAATAGTAGGTATATGAACGTAACGTTAAAGACATCATTAGTGTAACCTGCCTAAAACCGCCAACGTCACCAATAATATCAAAACTTTCAGGTCACGCGATAAAAGAAAATTGCACTTTTTCTTTTTCAAATGACAGTAAGGACGACTTGGTCTAATTTGACAGCTTAACGACCACCGAACCACGTTTAGCTCTAAAATGGAGCGAAAGACTCACGTAAATGTGTTTCCATCGAGCTCTTTGAACAAATGTTATTTTAGAGCTTATTTGAATTTAGCATCGAAGTGCCAAGTAATTATACAAGGCACCATACAAAGCGGGCGCCGCTAAAATATATTCTGCTTAATCTTCATTGTGAATGTGAAATCCGTTCATGGCCTGAGGCCGCCACTCGCGTTTCATGTGACATGGGACACAATGTACTAAAGATAAGGTGTCCCCTTCCAAGCCACTGAGTCTATTGTCGATCTCTTACGCAGCTCGGGATGTTAAAAGGAGCGACCCGATAGCTAGACCGTTACAAAGCACCCATTTTTATGAAGATATAAATTATAACTTAACTAGCAGATAATTACTTTCCCTGCTCTGCCGCAAAAGATATGACATATCGCGGCAATCTGTACTAGGTAACGTTTCGAGTAATATGGGAGGAAACAATGAAAATTTTCTGAAGCAATAAAAATGATAAGTGAAATAAAAATTAGACGGCATAGTTCTCCTTTAGTGAAAATGGCTTCCTTTAGATAGAGAAAACGTATAATGGAATGCAATAACTCTTGACCGGGTGTGCGAAGAAATAACACTGTGTCATATTTCACAACCCTCCAACATTTTTATAAAAGCGGACCATCTGCTTTTGACCCCTCATTCTTTTTGTTTCTCGAATTATTTCTGTATAAGTAAAATATTAGATATCAGCGGATATAAGTTTTTCGGTGCACGTTCCAAGCCAATTCATATTTGTAGATAGAATTTAATGTATAGTTTTTTCTAAACTCTGTGTACCATTAATTAAAGTAATTATAGCTAAAGTTTATAACGCTAATAAAAATAATCTGTCAAATTCAACCTTTTTTAATAAACACGTAATATTTATATTTTCTGATCTAAATTTATCAATCATTTTAACATAGATTTGCTATTGAAATAAACCTACTTTTACGGATAGATTTACTACTTGCTACCTATATTATGTATCAAAGTGTAGGTACCTAAGTGTTTTTCGATTTATCAAAGGCATTTAAAAAGCACATTGTGTTTCTGCAAACCTGTTTTGGGTGAGAGATTCACTATCCGAATTCCTAGTATCTATGTTGTGTATTCCATCCAGTTAGGTGGGTACTACCTCGCTTGGTCACACTTTTTGATATACGTTAAACCGTCATTGTAGTCACTTTAATTTCGAACATGGAAACAACTCCAGTTTTATTTTTTTAGTACTTATCTACACCACACCTTTGATTGATTTGAGATCGAACTTTATACTTTTCCATTAAGCAATAACTTTTTTACTACTTAACGAAAGCACAAAATGTTTACTTTTTTATTTTCAACCCTGAATAGTTTTATGTCATCCAGAAAAGAAAATCTAAGGAGCGAGTGTTCCTCGTGTCCATAAAAAACTTCTGTGGAGTGAACGTGTAAGGAATACTCGTAAGCGTCACAGGAACCGGGGTGACTGCGGTCATTCCGCTAAACGAAGATCAGAATCGCAAGCTGTTAGCATAGAGATTGCGATCGAATGAATGCCGCCCCAAGTACTCCATCCCGAAATCGAGGGGCTCCGAATATTGCGGCCGCCCGATACAGCCCTTTTTGACTCTACTAACATTCCGCCGTGGTCCTAAGCCACCCTTTGATTTTCTTTATATCTTGAAATACTTTCAAATTTTACGAATTTACTTATTACGCATTTCCCTTGACGGCAATTTATAGCCACTAAAATGTTTACATATTAGCATTTTGGGATGATAAAGTGGCCGGTCATCAATCCATTGAGTTTTTTGTAAAAGAAATGACACATTTTACTCGGATAAAATATGGCCAGTGAAATATTTGAAGCCATCGATTGTTTTGTATTGAGAAGAACTTTCTTTGTAATTTGATCGATGGCCTTTTGTCCATTAGGGACCTTTTAAAAGTTGTCGTTTGATTTCATTGTGTACTTCAACAATAATCACGAAGTTCTTTGTTCAAGAACTTTCGGTTTTGAAGAAAAAATAAATAACCATTAATCATGCAAATATTTTGTTTCGAGATTTATTTTATTTATCAAACGAAGGGTGAAACTGAAGTCCTATTTTTTATTTTTCGTGAAGTCGTGACTTGGAATTCGACTATTAATAAATTGGCTTTCTGGCAGAGGGTGTTCTTGTTTTATTTTTTGTGACGATCAAAAGATCAGATCGAAGATTGCCGAGGGGCGACGCGTCGCGGCGCGATCGCGAGGCGAGGTTGCAGAAGGTGCCAATATATTTCCTGACGGTTGAACGGTCAGGTAATTGTGGTTGAAACTTATCTCAAGGGGGGGACGTGAGCGGAATACCAATGGTTTTCAGGTCTTGCAAATTATAAAAGTTGTCTTCAATGTTTAGACCTCTTCGACATCTACATACACCACCGAATTAGGTGAATAAATTCAACCCGCCTAATTTATCTGTACAAAGTGCCCATCTTATTAGATTATTTATTTAATACCCATCGTCTGAATATAAACAAGCTTCGCCAAATTATTTCGTTTGCTTGGGTATTGAAAAAATTGGGGGTCGGCTTAGAAACTGAATTAGACGTATAAAAATGTGGAACGAATAGCACCTTTTTTAAAACAATATTTTATGTTTTTAATCATTTATAAGACAGGAATACTGGAGAAATAGAAAAGAATTGGAAATATAACTTTAATCAAAACACGACAGTGTTCACTAGTTAGTTACTTGAAGAATCTCTTTCACTGTAAGCAGGTGATATTTTTTTATTTTCTTAAAAAGTCACCGCGACTCCCGTCGAGTATCAAAGGTTGAAACTGTTGCCTGAATCTCACTGACGTAGACTTTGTTCAAGTTATTTACTTTAGAGCGCGCTCATTAGCTAAATGACCGTGCTTTATTGAAAGAGTAATCAAAAGTGGAATGGAACGAACTACGTAGCGTTGTCGAAAATCTGTTTTGAGCAGTAGAGGAATGTGTATTTACTTATGAGTACTTTTATACATATACACACCGTCCCGAAAAGGATGTCCTTTTCAGGAGGGGCCAAGTCAGAGAGGCCAGACGAGGTATCCCATCTTGAGGACAACAATGCCCTGTGAAAATGAGTTGACATTTACCTGTTTTAAGAGTTGTTTGTAACTTTTCTTGTTAGAACTTTACTTTTATAAAATCCCTCTTCATCTACTGCGGTGGTTCATAAACAAAATACTCAAGTGATATTGGAATCGTAGAAGGGATTACAGACAAAATATAATCCGGTCATGGTGCCAGCGCACGTTTAATGGTGCATTCATACAATACTAACTAATACAGCAGTTGGAAAGAAGCTTTATTACTTAAATAATGTCTTTGGATATAAAATAGGTACTTTTAAGCTTCCAAAGCGCCATTCAAAAGTTTTTATGATTTGTAAACTAAAATACGCTCATATTCAGGAAACGGTGCATAAAATATTAATTTTCGTTTAATGTGTGAAAATATGTTTCTGAAATTATAGTAAGTAAGTTATTACTTTTTATGGATTGCTTGATTTTTGCAAAATGCTTTTGTAACATCATTTTTGTTTATTACTGTAAACTACGAATTAAGTTTCGATTCATCATACAATAAGGTACGGTTTTAGTGACGCAATACAGATTATTTATAAAGTAATTAAACTGACGTTGTCCAAACCAACAGATGGATCTAATGATATATTGCTAAAAATTCAGTGTTTCGGTTTGACAGCTGGAATACTAACATTGTTCCGTAGCCCAATTACTTATGATTGCGGATTCCGTTAAAAAATACTGTTGTTATTGTAGGTACCTACCTACTTAGTCATTTTTAAATATCTTATGCGTAAGGAGTACCTAAGGACTATCGGGATCTTCGAAATCTAATTATCAAAAGATATCAATACCTACCCTAAGTTACCCTACTCTAATTGTCAGATTTTCGAGATTCTGAGTATCCATATCGACTGTCATAGACCGTACTCATATGTCAAGCCAAAGGGATTATTAGATGTATTTTTTATACAACTGTAGTATTCGCTTGGTCTTGGCTTGGCTTGATGATGATGATGATTGTAGTGGGAATTTCTCTATGGCCGAAGCCTACGTCGTTAAATACAACTTGGATCACTTGATGCTTTAAAATCTTTAAATGATCATCGCAGCGGAAAATAAGTACTAGCGCAATGATTTGAAAATGATTGATGGTCTTGATTGGCCGTCTTTTCATTTATACGATTAACGTGTAATGGTTATATATATAAGGGTTAAAGAAGTATCGAGTATCTAAACTATATGATAAGTTTCACCCTAAAATCAAGTATATTTTTACCTGTAACCATAACCAACTAGGACCCTTATCTCACCAATTTGATAATATTTTGTATTGCAATTACTCTTATGATCATACGAAAGGTAAAGGAAAAAGTTTTGCCGCCTAACTAATATTAGAAGAATGCTCTTGAGTATACAGAAAAAGATACTTACATTATTTAAATTTAAGTTGATCCAGGTGTAATTTCGTTGTAATGCAGGGCGGGTGTAGAGGGACGCAGTGGAAACAAAACCGATATACGGTTATTCCCTGACAGCTGAGCTCTTAGGTGATTGTGGCGGAAACTTTTATCGGATGTCGAACGTGAGCAAAATAGCGATTCCCGCGAGTTCACCTGTTTCCACCGACAACATGTGCGCCCTAGAAGTGGTAAGAATACCTTTTGACGTACCTACTAGGAAATAAACATAAGTACTTATTTGTATGCTTCCGTTTTTTACTTCATAAAGGGGACGTTTTTTGTGGTATTCGATAATATAATCCAATGCGGCTTTAATAAGCTTTGGCAGCTTTGCTTTCAAAAGGATTTAATCCGAAATAACAATATAAAAACACATGACACATTTCACATAAACTTGTTTAGATCCTATTAGATAGGCCGAGCCTATTGCTATTAAACGCGCATAAACAAAAACTGAACTGCTACTGAGAATGTCATAGAAAATCCCAATAAATCTGTGCACAATATATTTGGGGGGTTTGGAAATCGCCATGAATTGTCTGCTACTTGGGACACTAACCCAAGACGTCTCACTCAGTGTCTTCGCTTGTGACCACTGGACCGCAAACGCAGTTTATTCTGCCACTTAAATTAAAGAAGTAATTAAAACATACCATCACGCCTGTATTCTGCGAAGTCTTGGCAGAGGTTTCACCGAAATGTTTAGGTCCTAGGTACCTAATAGGGAAGAGCCTATTGCTCTAACCAGGCATAAACCCGAACTTTGAGGTGCTTCTAATAATTTTATAGCAAAACCCAATAATTCTTTGCTAGACCCAACATCCAACCCAGGACCTCTAGCGTAGCAGCCGCACTTGGGACCACTACACAGTCTTATGATTATTAAACTTATTATTTGCGTGCCCTTTTTAATATGTATCTTCGCCTTCCAGTGTTCTCTATATCTGCTGCAGCTTTTAGCTTCTCACACCCAAACATACCAGTTTACTATCAATAACGCGTCATTTTATCCATAAAGTATATAAGCCTTATGAACTATAAAACTGAACAATTGAATTATTATTATTTCACTATCAAGTGCTTCTGGGATACGGGTGGTAAATACTTATAGTAAACAGTTAAAATTGTGTATAGCAGATGCGTATTATTTGCATTAAACATTTTACTCTGGGAATTTTGCCAACTCACAACATTAAATTCAAGTGACTTAATACTTAAAGTGAATAAATTACATAATTTTGTTTTCATAAATATTTGAGATTAGCGATTTACATAAATATTAAGCGTTGAAAAATAAATTATCTACTCAAAAATATTTTCTTAATGGCTGCAGAAACGATACCTTACGCTTGCAAAGTAGATTTGATTGGATTCCTTTACTAGGTACATAAACACAAATGCGTGGTTGCAGATTGGTTTTCTTTAGTCCTGATCTATGTAGTTTAAATCAGTGCAACTCACAAATACAACTCTGTTAGACCTTACAGAGCAACGATAGTAGGATAAATATTCCAGTGGGATTTGCAGTGTATTTTAAATAACTTGTCTGATTTAGAATAAATTATGACCTTGTCTGTGTACCTATCCGTGTTATCTTAAGCTTTTAGCTGGTGCAATATCTAAGGTTAGTATATATATATCCACGTAATCCACGATAGGTAATATTATGTAGGTATCTCCGCTTGAAGTGACCAATCGTTATGCGTATAAAATACGTACAAAATAATTTAATTGAATGAAATATAAAAAATGGAACTAAAACATAACTTATCTACAATTTCGTATTTTATTCTTATAGCCTGAAGCGAGCAAAAGAGAATAGCATTTCCCGAGATCCCGAGTATTACGGGCTCCGTAAAATGTACGGCCCATGCACAGTGCAGCTCGAAGCAACTCGAGTGAGACGTAGGTGAGGGCGGGTGTTCTCTTTCGATCGCGGGAGCTCAAGATATCTGTAATGGCCACTCGAGCTATCTGCTCAACCGTTATTCTCAACAAATCTTCCATATTGCGGCCAACCGGAGCTCAATCAATACTGTGCAACGCGCGTATAGTTTGTTTTCTATTTTGAATTTGTTTACCTCTCGGCTTCAGTCACGACGTATTTTGCTGTGTTGCAGTTTTGAACTGAATACCAATATTTTCGTACTTAACGTCTTGTTGTTTATGAAGTTTATTGCTTAGTATATATAGTTTTGTGCAGATATTTTCGTATTTTATTATTGTTTCGCTAGAAATTTTAACGTCTTCCTTGGATGCAATTACAGAAGTAACTGATAAGTCAAACCTCGAAACAGACGACGTTTGCCTGGAGAACGAGACTACTTAGTGCTCATAACTTTTTCTACTTTCTCATTGGAACACTGAACAAGTGAAATTAAGATAATGTTCTAATGGTCGTATAAAGGAAAGTTATAATATCCAGACGCACATTGGTTGCTATGGAGGTGGCCTGCTTTGTTTCCGACTTCACAAACTTTTCCCTGTTACATTGTTCACTTTGTTGGGAATAGCTCCTACACTTTATGTATTGGTACTATTTGTTTTTCGTTTGCACGTTCTCAACAAACATTTTGCTGATGAGATAGAAAATATTAGGTACTTTTGTTAATGAAATTATTGAAGTGTTAGTTTTTTTATTAGTTGTTATTGGGTTGAAAGTACTGTTTACGACGGCACCTGGATTAAGTGAAGCCGTTAGAGGAGTGACGGAGTCGGGGTTCTGGCGGCAAAGGGGAGGCGGCGAGGTGAATAATTGCTGCAATCAGTGCCAAGCCAACTAAGTGATGATCAGACCGACAGAGAACAAACTTGGGGATTGCTTGTTCTTATTCAATTTATTTTTGTTTTATTGCGAATATACCAAAAATATTGATGTACCTACACAGGGTATATTTGAGTATCAAAGTGTTCTACAATGGTTACTAGAAAAAAAACCGTTACCAAATATATAAGGATGCGTTACAGGTAAGTACGCACATAGAAAATTAGCCACAAATGTTCATTACCACTTTAATTTAATTTATTAGTATATTTTGATAGATATATTGAGCGTTGAATTAAAAACAATTTTACGGATGATATCGCGGTAGCTGTAGGTACATTATTTAATATCTAATAAGTAGGTAAGTAGTAATAAATTCTGAAGTTTCATACTTGATACTGTCCATGGTCACGAGTAGACAGGTATGGAATTTAATAATATCAATACAATGCAATAAAAACCCTTAATAGGTTTTTTTGATTCAATGAATAATATTTGCGCAGGCAGAGTTAATACTGAAGTTAGGCGTTGAACAAAGCCAATCAAAAGATAAAGCACATAAATCATGTTGTGAACCTAGCAACGGGTGCAGGAGTCAGGCCGTTTTTACGGTCCAACTTGCCGGCACAATGCCTTGGAATGTGCGAAGTAAACACTTAACTGCAGGTTTACTTGTCGTAATGCAGTGCAAGTTTCGCCGCGCGCTCGACCACGGGACCACGGCACAACTACGTCGTACAAAGTTTTATGGTTGCAGTTTTAATGTGGACTAAGCCCCGGTGACTCCATCGAGGGCGCCGCTCTTCTCGCTACGTTTCGGACATCAAATTTCTACTTAATTTTTTTCGCTCCAAGTTTCGAGGAATAACAGTTTCCAGGAGAAATTGTGCTATATACGCTAATGAGAAGACCGCTACGCTCAGTTTTCCTTTGACAACTGTGCACTTTGAAATAACGACTTCTATTTTAATAAAACTCATTTTGACTAATAGTGATGCTAGAACTTCACAGTGCGGTAATAAATCTGTCCAACTAGTCATAATGTAGTCATTAATTAGGTACAAAACTTCAGGTGTAATGTTAGTTGGCGAATTTCAGCTGCAGAGTTTCGTATTTACTCTGTCACGCAAAAGAGAAATTTCTTTGTTTTTTATATCAAACTCATTTAAATAAGAATAATATTACGATTACCGGCATTTAATAGTCCAGAAAAGAATTAAAGCGGCTCTTTAAGATGATTTTAAAGTAGCCTAAAATAAATAGCGAATGTTCACGTAACGGTCGGTGAGTCAGGAAAGTTGGAAAGTAAATGGTATTAGCATCGTCTAATCACTACCTGGGGAGCTCTCCGTCTAGCGCTCTGAACCGGGTACCGGCGTTTCAGAGCCGTTCCCGTACACTTCCTTGCCCGTTCTGGGAGTCTTCTTGAATGCAAATAAGCATTAGGAACGCCTTTACAACATTGAGACGCTCTTTATTGGGCCTGTTCGAGCATATAAAGCGACGGCTCCGCAAACATTCGCTTTCCACGCACCTCCCTTTTATACACGCCCGCGACATTCACGAAGTCAAGGTACGCTCTTCCAATATTCCTAATTAAAAAATTTACTTAAGAAAAAGTAATGAAGATGAACTCTACCAAAACAAAATCTTATCAGAGCTCGAGGACAAAAATCAAGAAATGCAAATTCAACGGGAAAGGCGAACTTAAGTGGAGCTGTAAATGTAATTAGATTTTCAAGTTTACAAAGACAAGAGCGCTCAGGTTGGTAGATTTACTGCTGGCTGACCCACCTCCCCGTGGAGAACGATAAATGAGACGCCGCGAGGTAGCGATACTAATTATCCTATAGGTAGACGTGTTACACCGTCCACGTTCCCTCTAAATCTTGTTAGCGGTCGGAGGTGCAATTCTGATAAATGCAATTGCTGCGATAATTTAGAACAAGTCCCACAACGCTGAACATAATTATACGTAACGCGTCACTTGCTGTATTTTAATGCTATTAAACTTATAGTTTTATGAACAGCTTACTTGCTGACATAAAAAGTAAAATTTCGAAGTGTTGAAGTATTTTACGATGTATCATAAACTGTGTTATATAGTTTTTTAAATATATTTTGGGCTCTTGTTTGTTCTTATATCTTTACGTTGTTAAGTTGGGGTCTAGTTTTTATGGTTCGCTTTTGATACTTTGAATAGATATAGAAGAACTCACTGTTTAATGGACCGTTGTTGCTTTTTTATAATAGATGTTTGTTGATAAAAAGGAGTGATTGTTTTTATTTGTATTAGATGGACAAAAAAGGAAAAAGTAGAATAAAAATAAAAGTCGGAAATTACGTGTAGGTACACTGTATTTACTTACCAAAATGGAATATTCCATTTTGGTAAAATAGTACAGTGTACCTACACGTAATTTGATTCAAAATTGGCAAGTTCAGTGAAGCTAGTTTCCTACTCACTAGTGTATTATAACATAATTAAGTTTCCATTACATGACTTGGTAGTTGTGAAACAATAATGTGAAACTTTCAATTGGATTCCGTTTCTTTGTCCACAGTTTCTAGTCACGATTTACTGTACCTGTATCATGAAAATACTTTCAGAAGGTTTCGAGAAATAAAATTAGGAAAGAAATATATAAATCAAAATATTAGTAGGTACAGGCACCAAAAATGGACCAATTTTAGCATTGAAAATAGCTAAAGAATAGTAATTTTAAATCAAACTTTTTAGTGTAGTGCAATAATTTTTGTTTTATTAACACAAGTTTACATCTTGACCCGCATTGTGTAGCGTGTACCGATACCATCTAAGGGATGTGACAGTAAACGTGGTTCACATGCTGAACTTTTGGCCAAACAAATATGAGCCCACTAATCTTTAATTTATTCATTTAATTATTTCTGTCATCTAACGTTCACAATAAAAACTTAAATATTGAAAAGGATAAAGATTGTACTCGAGAAAACATGCGTCGTTGCAGAATGAGTACCAGAAGCCGTCTCCACAGACGCAGTCAAAGAACACAAACCAAATATCAATTAAACGCGGTTGTTTGCGTAAGGCCTAAGGGATCCGGTAAATGTTAAATGTGAACCTGTACCGAGTAAGGCTTGTGGGGTGGAAGGAATTAGACTTGAATAATTGCTGCAATCACTCGATGGTGACTGACAAACGCAGGGTCTTACACTTGGAGAGGAAGCCTTGGTTCAAATGAAATTTTGGGCATTTTTGGATTCCATTTTTGCCATCTTTTTTGCACAATATACCTACTATTAGGCTTATATTAGTGTTACACTGTACACCCACATGACAGCTGGTGTGTTTAGGCAATATAATAAGGGCCAGCCTATTTGCCATTAACCGGAAGCTGCTACTCAGAATTCGTAGAAATACCGCTTACTGCTCAGGAGATCAAGCTCAGCAGTCCCTCTTACGACCAATATCGCCACTTTTCATGAATCAGAAAATGATTCACGGCTCCACGAGCTATACAGTTCTAGTATAAGCTGACCTTGCATGGATAGATTTTTCGTACACTCAGAGATCACGTGTTGTGATAGCTGCAATAATAATACTGTGGTTCATCAAAAGTGCCCATTTTAACCCCTTTCATTAATATTGTTATTGATAGAGATTCTCGTTATGATTAGCATCATGTAACTATCCTGATGTATGACTAGTGCAGTGATAGCCTAGTGATACGACCATTGGACTGCCAAGTCAAAGGTCTCGAGTTAGAATCCAAGGCACGCACCTCTAACTTTTCGAAGTTATGTGCGTATTAATAAATAATTATCACGCGCTTAAACGGTGAAGGAAAACATCGTGAGGAAACCTGCATGCCTGAGAGATTTTCTTGACGGCGTGTGAAGTCTGCCAACCCGCAGTAAGCTAGCGTGGCGGACTATAGCCTAATCCCTCTCGTACTGAGAGGAGACCCGTGCCCAGCAGTGGGACAATGTAATGGGTTGATGATGAACTATCCTGATGGTTGGTTAAATGAAGCCATTTTGACCGACAATTTTAAAAACCGCTATCGAGCATGTAAACTACTTGTTACTTAAGCTTATAAACTACTAGGAAACAGCAATAAATAAAGAGTTGACTGAACTAATTGCTATTGGCAGGTTACTAGTTCAACGCGTCCATTTCATAATAACCTTATTCATAGAATTGCTACCGATACAAATCATGAACTTGTCCCTGTTTATGTTAATATTCAATTTACTCAATAAATCTGTTAACAGTTGTTTATGCTTTACGTATTCAAACAAAATTTGTGATTAATTTGTGGGTTATTTGTAGTTAGCTTCGAAATTGGTATTTAAAATAATAATTCGCCAATATAAGCGATATTTGTTATACCTATTTATTATATAGTATCTAGGTTAGTACAAATGGGCAAATAATATAATATCATCTAGTTTCTGCCCGCGACTTCGCCTTCGCCCGGAATCTAGACAATTTGAACTTCTCGATGGAAATTAACTCAAGAGAATGGTTAAATACAAGAACATTATGTTGCGAGACGCATTTTTTCCATAATACAATATCATTATCAACCCATCTACTGACCCTTTGTTCTCAGAAAGAGAGGGGTTAGTTAGACTATAGTCCACCACGCTAACGCCATAACGTTGGTTGGCAGTACAATATAAAAAAAAAACTTATGTAATTGTCCTGTACCTGCATACAAAAATCTGAATGGTAGATACATATTATATTTAAAAATGTATGATCAAATCATGAGGCAATCTGCTCAGAGATAAAGTATCTCGTTAACTCAGACTATCGTAGAAGTTTCATGCAAACAATAAAATAAGAGGTCAGACATCTTATAAAACTTGCCAACTCCTCTTTACAAAACTGAATAAATATAGACCGGGCAACGCTAACTGGTAGACGGTTATATATTATATTTTTTTCGAGTATTCTGTATAGCTAGACAAACTAAACGGTAATAAATAATGATTTGGTGCAAAGGAACGTTTCAGTAAATCTAATAAAATACGTATCCGCAGAGACTGCACCGCACCGAACTCGTTACCACATCTAGACAATTTATTAGAATTTACGAGGTACCTAACAGTTTGGATGATCGTTCTCAAAGTTCGATAAACGGACAAAACGCTCCAACACTTTTCATTTATATTCGAATATGAAATAAGAAAATCAATTTCCTGCAATGAACGAATACAGCCAATAAATGTCGTAAACGATCACATCCTCTCGCACTTTTAAATGATTTCCGCTAGTTGCTCGACTTCGTGATTTAAAGTTTCTTAAGCCATAAACTTTATCCGAAACGTGATCTTTAATTTCTAACTTAGAATTTCTTTCAAAATTAAGCTATATTCTGCCCCAATAAAACTTAAAAATTGCGGTCATCCTATTGCAAACTTCTGTTTTTTATAAAACATTCTTGAAAACAATTTACATTTGAAATTTAAATAATATCGGAGACGAACATAGCGTATGCGATTTCCAATTATCGTGTGCGCTGACTGTTCCTACGGTATTGCAGCTCCGCATGTCGAGAAATATTTCGCTCAGGTTTCATACGAACTACACCTACCGAGGAAACGTATGTTCGTGTACTGCACGTGTCGGGCTCTAATCTTCCGTTATTTGAAACTCAAGATATTTCACTAACGGAACGAGAAAGTTTCTCTTTGCATTATTTATGATTCAGCACGGAATATCAATTTGATTTAAAGAAAAAAACATAACTTTTGTATTTGACAAAACTTTAGATACGTTTCTGTATTCTAGGAGCAGTTATTTTAGTCGTCCATGAGTGATATAACAGAACAAGTATAGCTAAAAGTTGGGTGTGCAAGTTTTGCCAAGTTTGCCGAACAGAATTATGAATATTCACAAACGCCCCGGGATTTCCCACGTGCGGAAACTCTTTTAATAGCGCGTTAAGTGTTGGTGAGTGAGTTAGTGTATAGTAGTTTTGTATAATAAAGAATCTTTATATGACGTAGATAATATTTCTTCCGAAACGAGCAACTTTTGAAAAATGTTATTCGATTATTTTTATAATGAATTTTTGAGTGTAGGATATAAATTATTATGGTGTTCGCAAAGTAGGAGTATTGGTAATGTTCCGTAGAGTAGCTATTTATGAGTGGTATAAAACACTATTAATAACGTACCTACCTGTTGGTTGTAATAATGGATTGATGATTGCGCACAAAACACGGTTCTTCAAATACAAAAAAATGTTTTAACTCGCGTAATCACGTTTCATCTGCACGGCCAGAGAGAACTCAATGCAATTTGGGCAGTGACATGGGCACTCACTGAATATATAAGTTCACTTTCAAATCAAATTTTCAAATATATTAGACGCCAGGTATTCGCGTTCCGTGACAACTAAGTGATTGGCAGAAGACTGCGTCTTTGGCTATGGTCATTAATTGCGAGCTGTGAGCGTGACACTTGTCAGTTTGACGTCTTGCAAGCAAGAGCAATTTTTGAATAACCATTTTTTTAGTTAACTTTTTAAAGTAAATAGATGAAGAATATATACTTACAAAATATATTTTATAATGATTATCATTTAAAAATCTCCTTTTATTGTGTTGAAGATGTCAATCAACGGCAACACTGATCATGACGTTATCTTACGACATTGTGGAAAGCTAGGATAGCTTATTTTATAAATCATAGTAGTGTATGTTCAATTATACTGGTAAACGTAAACAAACGCTTTTTGAAAAGCTTCCCTTTAAACAAAATGTTCAACTACCAAGACAAGTCACATGTATATATTGACATAAGACCCACGTACGTCTAAGTGTATTAAAAGGGTTCAAAGTATAATAAGCTGCACGTTGGTAAGTTGTACGTCCATCGCCTTAAGAGCATCGGTTACGTCAAGTAATTCACTCGCCTCACTTGATAGTGGAAGTTGCACCAGCAAGTTACTTGGACTGACTTACCACGCTATTTACGTCTCGTGATTCGCCCAAGTTTATTGTGGATGGGCGGAAATTTTATTCATTTAAATTGTTATGTGAATATCAACCTTATGTCTCCTTGTAATGTTTATTTGGCAGAAGAGTGAAAGTTTATGTCAACAAAAGTAATTATTAATTGTAACGTTTTCTAAACGTTATCCTACCGATGACAACATCCTGGAGATAGATATAATAGTGATTTAAATTGTGTGGATAAGCCTAACGCCTTTTATAATCAAAATAACCATACTTCTATTAACAAGTAGATATGTCAGAAATCGTTATATGAGAAATGAATAGCTATGAATATGAATGAATGAATCCTAGGTGACACGACACATACAATGACAAACAATAATGAACATTTCAAATTCTGTGTTTAATGATCGAACACCAGATACACGTAACTAATGAGTTGTAAAATTGCAACAGAATACCGAATATCAAACACTGGAATCACGATGAAAATCATACGTATATATTTACAATCACACTGTATCGTGCAAACAGATAAATTGAGTACAAAATAGTCCACAGCAAAGCGGATACAGTCCTCGCATGAAACAAACAGTCGAGGTTTATGCAAATTGGGCTCCTTTGTATTTTGCTGGATTAAAATATAGTGGGAATTAGTTCCGTGTCAGATATCCGACCAGCGACCAACTCAGACCACTTGATTTTATTGCACGCTACTTTATTTGAAACGGTTCCGCTAACATTATTTTAAATGAAGAAGGTGTAATTAAACCATATGGTGATGAAAATTCGATGATCCGAGTTCGTTATTTAAATAATATGTTCCAATACGAATGACAATAGGCTAGCGGTATTCATAATTCATCCTTCTTTAATCCCAATTTAGTCGAAGAATAACTAAGCCACTCTATAATGCCTTTGTCTGCCGCTTGAGATTTACGCTCTCCACGGTATAACGCTCTGCAGGGTTGGAATAATTTTCGATCCCGACGCCTATATCGTAAACATCGAAACTCATATTCAAGCCCCGCTCTTTCTCAGTCTAATGATGTTGAATGATGCGACAGTCTCTGCATATTCAGGATAGACCAGTCCATTATTTAAAAAATGGTTTTCCTTTCATGCCCCCTTTCGCATAAAGGTTCCCCTTCGTTATTCAAAGAGACTTTTAGCGTTGGTCGGCGGCGAGTCAACGTTATTGAAATGGTGGCAGTCTGTCAGAATTATCTCCCTTCTTCAGTCGCTTTTCATACTGTAGGTATATTCAAAGGTTTGGAGAGGTAAATGAAAATGAAGAGTAATTTATCAATATCTGTTACAATTAGAAAATATACTGTATTAGGGATACTGTAAGTACGTTATCAAGATGCAAACGATTTCTGGGTTCTTATTGTCATATCCAACTTAATCTAACAATTATTAAGATATTGTTTGACGGGTGTTTCTTAAAAATGTTTTGTTATTTAGACCATGCGTGCGTAGGAGTAGATTATACTACTCCTACGCACCTATTAGCCTCGAATCTTATGCAGTATTAATATTGACATACTAACATTATGTTCTTTTTTTAACCGAACACATAAATATCGTAAAGTAACACGATAACAGAATAAAAAACGCCAAAGGTTGTATACTTACTGGTATGTTTGGATCCATGTTGCTCCATAACGCTGTAACAGCAAAACGAATTTGCATGAAATTTTGTACATAGGGACTCTATATCCGGGATCAACCGATAAGGGTACCTTTTATCTCGGAAAACTAAGGATTTCCCACACAAAAGAAACCGTTAGTACAAGACACAAAACCCGTAACAATATACAGCTTAGTTAGACAATTCGTATTCTAACAAACATCTTATATAGCCTTCTTAAACTCTCATCTCAGGTCAAATATGCGAAAGCAGAAGATCAATTTTAATTATTTACACAATTCTGTGGGAGATAATTACGCTATGCAGCTATCGGGAACCGTTGCTGACGGCTTATAGCTCTGTCTGTTGCATTAATAAAAGCGATTGCAGCTCGAAATCCGATTAACCACGCTGGTCCAACTGACTATTTTGTGCGAATCCCATCAATTGGTACTTGATGTCAAGTTGAATTAAAAAAACAAAAATATCCGTCTGCATTGGAACTGTTCTGTTTATTTATCGTTTTATTTCAATCGAATTATGTTTTATCAGGTTGCGCTTTATAGCCTGTTGGTTTTCATGTTGTTTCTTGGAGATCTAGTTCTAATAAAATATCGCATGCATACTAGATACGCATTTATAGTAATGTTTTCATGCTTAATACGAATGTTAGCAAATACACTACATACATACATAAAATACTAATACCTATAACAGGGAATAAGCTATTTACGAAGTTGTAAACGTCAACAAAGGGAACGTTGTAACATTTTGCTACAGATGTACTCACTATTGAAATCTTCCAACCCAATATGTGATTACCGTGGGTGCCTTTTAGCTTTACTCTATTTGCTTTCTGGGGAATACGATGTGATCACATTATAGTATTTTGTGACTTACTGCTACTGCTTGCACCATTGTCTGAGATTACGTCAGTCACAGATTTATCGAATTGGTATAAGTATGAACCACTTTATTGGTCAAGTAGTCGCAAGAGCATCTGCTGAGCTTGATGAATTCCCAGGTTGGAAAAGTTGAGATTTTCTATTAGGAAATCCCAGTAGCAACTCAGAATTGGTATTTGGGCCCGATTAGGAAATGTAGGCTCGCTGATTATATCAGTAAACCTTAGCTTAACCACTCGGGGTCACAGTTGTGAAGGTAAGTATGTTATTACTATTAGCTATTTTGTGCTGTTATGTTGTCAGTATTATTCTTCTTTCTGTGAAATATATCTTAGAGACTTCTTGAGTGTGTAGAAATCTGGCCCTTCGAGAAGCGAGAAGAGCTCCATGGCCCCTTGAAGGGAACTAAAATGGCTCGGCCACACCCTGTCAGGGTCGAGTTGAATGTGATCACAAGTTCCATGACCTCAACCATAGCTCAAGAGACGAAAAGTTCGATTTTCTCTCGTTATATATAAAAAGAATTAAGAGGTCGTAATAAGAGATAAGGAGAATTCTAAGAGTTTTCTAACTGAATCAAAGGTCAGTAAGCTGCAATGATGGATCACTTTTTGATAAAAATAAATATGATCAGGGCCCATCAATTTAGATGTCTTTTTGTACGTGTTCGTTTTTGTAGGTACGATATTCAGGGTCGCGTCAGTTAGGCTTGATTTATCTGTTCGATCTTATGCGTAGAATTCGGTATCTTAGGTGAAGTCAATGTTCATAATTATGCTAACATTGATCAAATTCATTAGTAGATAAGTAGGCTAGGTGACTGGAAAAAATCTACGGAGACAGAAGAGTAGGTTTACAAATCAATATTAGGTACCGTCATTATTGATGATATTGACGCTAGGTATAAGTAGATTTACACCTACGTACGGTGAGTTTGCCAAAACAGCATTGCCACAAAAGATTTCAATATTACTGACAATTTGGTAATGCCAATCTCATTCCATGTCCAACCGGTTATATTTTATATGTTTTCTTATATCATGAAAGTGGCAATCAAATTGAGAATAGTATTTTGCGAGCACTACCTCCTAGCATTCACGATACATATACTTATATGAACAATCCATTAGTTAACAACTGTTAGCGGACAATGTCAACGGCTTTTTTCGAAATATATTTTTTCTCAATACAAGTGTTCTCTTTACATACTTTTTGGTGTTGTCATGATGGTTTATTATTTCATTAATTGAAGTGGTAGGGGTAGCGGTCGCCACCGCTCGGCGCGGCTTTTGTCCTCGCAAAAATGTAAGACAAAACTTGGAAAGGGATCGTATTATTCGAAAATGACTGCAATATATGAATTTCCATTTCATTGGGTTTATAAGCCGGTATCGGTCGAAGTATTGTAATGGGATTTATGTAACATTAACGTATACATAATAAAGTATTTTTAAATTATATCTGGTATTGCAATTTTCGTCATGACGATCACCGTGAATTTATTTCAAATATACTAAAATATTATAGGGCAAAAAATTACGATTTTAAAATTATTCGAAAAAAAAAAACGTTTATGTGCGTAAAATATCGGAACATTCGATGTTATGAGCGAAGTTCGCGGACGGAGAGTATCCCGCAAACGATTTTCCTTATAAAGAAATTTGTTAGTGTTGTTAACATAACGGTGTTAAAATAATTTAAGGAGTCCATAAAGTTTAACAGCTGACGTTATTGACTCTTTCCGAAGTTAATACGATCCCGGGGTGCCGATCGCTTCGCCCTCATAATAATCTAATCGACATTGTCTACGGCTATGGCTATTCTTAATAGCTTCCAGTAAATAACCAACCCTCAAATTATTAAGCGATCTATTTAAACTTTAAAAGTAATTAGATCATAAAACTAAAGTATTTAACCACCACGAGATTATCATTTTTAATATTGGTGTACCTATGACAGAGTAGGTATTAAAGGGTTCCGTATTGAATAATATTCGTTTAAAAATTTGGAAATACTGTCGAATATATAAAACCGTAAGCAATCTTAAACAATAAGTATTTTTTTTATAAAAAAACCAATCTTCCAGGTTTTAAACTCAAAGATTCACTGGTAAAGAATGTCATTTATGGCATCAATACCGCCATAAGTGCTACTGTTTTCCATAGAATGTTTTACATATCAAAAAATATACCCTTGCAAAGTTCATATATCAACAATGTGTTTTAAAGTAAATTGATTAATAAAAATTAATAATAATTGACTGCCTCATTAGTCTAGTGGTCTTAAACGCGACTGCTACGCTAGAGGTCCTGGGTTCGATCCCCAGGTCGAGCAAAGTGTTATTGGGTTTTTCTATGAAATTCCCAGTAGCAGCTCGGAGTCTGGATTTGTGCCCGGTTAATGGCAATAGGCTTGCCCCCTATTACATGGGACCTAAACATACCGGCGAAATGTGGGTGTACATTAGTGCACCTCTGCCTAACCCTTCGGGGAATACAGGCGTGATGGTATGTATGTATGGTATGATTAATAAAAACTACTAGTGAGGGATCTTTATAGAATACATTATTTGAAAATAAAGCGGTAGTAATTCTAGTAATGAGGTCAAAATAAATAGTATCTTTGTAGTCCCAATAAATAGCGCATTTAAATCTTGGCACTGGAGGCCGGCCAAGTGAGCCGGCGGACCGAGTCGAACCTCCTTCGTTATGTTTTCTGCATTTGTCCACTTTACTCGCTTTCACGAACAAACAAGCTCACTTTGTGATCGGAATGCTAACGTTTTAAATTCAATCAGTTTAGGAATTCGTATCACTTCTAAGGTTTATTGGTCAATCACCAAATTGGGTTTTCGGAGTAAAATTTTTTAAGTAAAATTTGAATAAGAAAGGACCTATATTATTATTTGCTTATTTTAGATTCCTGAACATAAAATCTGGCATTCACTTAACGTTCTACTAAAAAATGACTTTATTGTACCGCCATTGTGTTTAGTTTTAACTAAGTTAAAATACCTACTACACGAACAAGTCGGAAATTGTAATTAAAGTGAAAGACTAATAGCTCACCTTTGGCAACTTTAATTAATTTATTCTTGTTCCTGTGTTTTTAACGTTCACTTCGTACTAAAACACACTAATTTAAAAAAAGCAGGCAAATGAAAGTAAATAATTAAGTTCAGCTATCAAGTACCTACTGAATTTATTTGAAAATAAAGTGAGTTTTAAAATTGTTTGTATTAAGATTCTAACCTTGTTTGTATTTGTATTGAGTAAACGCCTATTTTATTGATTTTACACGAAATGGAAATTTAATAAGCACATAAGTATTATATGTAAAAATAAGTATTTATTTATAATAATATGATGCTGAGAGCGTTCAAATCTAACGTGCTTATGTCAGTGGCGTAGCGTGGGGGGGGCGGCGGGTGCGGTCCGCACCGGGCGGCACTTTGGAGGGGGCGGCATTTCACGGGTGGTAAAAAAAAATGTATTTTTTTTGAGAACATTTGTTTACTTTTCAGTTTAGTTTAATCATGCCCTATTTTTTTTGTTATTCATCAGTGGCGGATTTAGAGATTTGCAGCCAGTAGGCTATACAAATACTGCCGCCCCTACTGACCTCTGCAATTTAATACTGTAGTACACAATTTATTACATTTTTCTTTGTTGTTCTTGAATTTTGCCTTCCTTTAACCACTTTTTCCTTATGATTGTGAATAGGGAATCAATATGGCAGTTCCTAATTTATTTAAACAACCAAGGATTTATTAAACGATTAGGTACACAAGAAATAGTTTTGGGTCTAATTCTGAGTTGTGAAAAGCAAAAAAGATGGGGTATGGTATGCTTTAATACAGCGATGGCCAACCGCATATTAGACCGAAAGAATAGATTACATATTTTTTTTGTCTTAAAAAAAGTATAGTTACACCTCATTTTATTAGATCCACTCGCCATTTAGTCAACGTCTAATGTGTTACACCTCATAATAATGTTTACCCGACTGCGCCTGAAGGAGGGTTATTTTAAATCATATCTCACTTATTTTTGTGAAGGAAAAATTCGACTGCGGACAGGATTCGAACATGCGTCTTCTTCAGAGACTTTAAAAAAAAACTGATATTTTGACGTGAGAATTTTCGATTGAAAATAAGGCTGCTTTTTCGATATTAAGTCAAAATAAGAAAGAAAAACACAGTGTGTTTGGGACATAAGAAGGTGGGTTTTCAAATATCGTGAAAAAAATTTTTTTCTGAAAAAAATATAATGAACCAAAAACTTGGTTATTTGAATTTTTCACATAAATTTTGCGGACATGTGAAAAAAGTATAGATACAAAAGTTGTAGATCTCTTTATTACCTACAACTTTTTTCCAACTTTGCCGTTTAACTTTTTTCCATAACACTTGTAGTTTTGCCGGAAATCGAGATAAATTGTTTTTTACCCTGAACCCTTCAATGATTTGGGAATCAAGGATCAGGGAGTGCCAGTTACCTACATATCAAACACCGTTAGCGAAACTAACAAAACCTTTTACTTTTTAAGTGTCTTATTCTGCCCATTGTGAATCCACTCACACTAATAACATTTAGGTATATTTTTTTTTTTATTCAGTAAGATGTCATTTATTTTCCGAAACTTGCCGCCCCCTAAAATCTACCGCCCTAGGCTCCAGCCTACTCAGCCTATTGGTAAATCCGCCACTGTTATTCATTAAAAAAATGAAAGGGCGGCAAATTCGGGATCCGCACCGGGTGCTAGTGACCCACGCTACGCCACTGGCTTATGTCTGACAAAAGTGTCACTAAAACTGATTTAGATACCTACAAGTGTCTATACCTTAGATAACTATATCATAGGCTATCTTGGCTTTAAATGTTGAACTTAACGTATGTACAGTCACCAGAAGGTCAAGGTACCTATACAAAACTGTCAAATTTTTCCAAATGATTTTAAACCTTAAAATGTTGACAATAAAGTTCAAATTCAACTGAGAAAGTTTGACATTTTGTGGTAACTTGATGTGCCGGCCACCGTACACTACCCACAATAAACGAAATGAAATACAAAAAAAAGATTGTAAAAATAATCTTAAGTCAAAACTCTTTTATATTTGTTTAGTGTACCTATTTATAATAACATAAAACATCGTGTGTGGCAAAAGTGTTCACGTCGTATTCTTTAGAACAGATAGTTGGCAGACATATTGGCAATAAGTACAGAAATGACTGCAAGTTATGGGTTTGTTGTCCTACATGGTTGTTTGGATCTCCGAGCTATTACGCAAGCATGGTGCCTCTCCGTCTGGCTTCGTTTCTGTACGCCTATAGGACATCTATAAGTAGTAGCAAAATTAGTATTAGGATGAAAACTAGAATAAAACCGTGGATGAATAAAAATATTGTATAGCGCTTGTATAATCTCAATCTCGGTTCGGTCCATATTGCAATATTTTATTAAAATTATCTTGATATTTTACGATAAACCTTTGTCGTATGTATCGAGAAATATTTATTAGACGCCGGTAATCAGCTTATTAAGCCATTTTCAATACTAACGATGTATCTATAAGAGATAGGTATTCTTAAAACCCAGTTTGAGAAGAGGTATCTTTTTAACAAAGCCTTCTTACTATGATTCATTCGAAACTTTACACCTATCTTGCAACTCAAATCACCCCAGCAAAGCCTTCTTCGAAACTGTCATATATCAATGACTGGGAGATTGCATTACACGTCATTGGGGGGAAGCTCGCATTTTTTCGCACTAAATCCAAACAACACAGAACACGCAGTTAGTGTCCGTGACGAGCGTGAATGAATGGCGTCGCATTTTTCTCGCTAACTCCGCGTCGCCTCTGCAATAAAACATTCATGAATTCAGAATGTTACTACTCAGTACCCATTGCGTGGATGGGGCGTTGATTCTTTCGAAATTTGCAAAGGAACGGTATCATTGAGCTCCGATTTGTATCCAAACGCTTATTGCCTTTGTATAAACATAAGTTGTTTCTCTGTCGTATCTTATCCTTAAGATTGTACGACTTAATTATGATAATACTGTCATAGATATAAAGTAAACCCTAAATAATATATCTGCCCCAGAAAAGACGAAAAATAAATGGTCATGGTGCCCAATAAAGATAATGAACATGAATTATTGATAGCACGAGTGCTATGTCGTGCGTATCCAAACAATTCATGAATCCAAACTGCTCGCAATAAGACGAGTAAAGAATAAAACCAATTGTAGAGCGAGCCAATAAAAGAAATAAGTTCAGAAATGGACGCATAGCTGTGTGTTTCAAACATCTATGGCAGGATTGCTCCGCCGCCGCCGGCGGAAGTGCGGCGAACTATGCGCGGCGCGGGGACGGAATGCGGACAATTTCACAAAAGCCCACCGAGTGAGAGGTCCGCCGTGATAACCGTGAAAGCTAATAATTTGTATGTAGGGGAGGTGACGAAACGAAACGAAACGCTTATTTTTACAGTGCTTTATATTTTGCATGAACCAGACACAATTGTACGTTTTATTCTGTATAAA
Source organism: Subacronicta megacephala (assembly GCA_958496365.1). Classification (NCBI taxonomy): domain Eukaryota; kingdom Metazoa; phylum Arthropoda; class Insecta; order Lepidoptera; family Noctuidae; genus Subacronicta; species Subacronicta megacephala. The sequence goes on along the minus strand of OY292523.1, from coordinate 8,228,883 downwards.
ATCTTTCTTTGCCTTTGGTGATGGTGGTTTCTTTAACAAATACAACATTTTAGAGTGTCTTAAGCTTTATTAGGATTCAATGATTTAATGCCAATGTATCCTGAAGCTCTTGGTTGGGACCTTCTAAAAAGATATACATTCTGAAACAATCGGATAAAGATGTAGATTATCTTATTCATCGCGATACAAGTACGGGGGCAAAAAAAATCCGTTTAAAGTTGTTATCTAAGCGTTTTCAGCGCAAACATGTTTAGACGTCAGATTTATGTTTTCTGATCCATCTGCCGTGCCGTCTCGCATAATATTGCGGACGGACTTGGAAAATAATAAAGGCGGGGAGATAAGGTTTTCGTCTGTTCCAAGGGAAACGGTGGAATTGAGTTGGGACAATTTTATTTTTCATTTTCCTTAAACCAAATATGAATGAATTATTTGTGCTTGACTGATGTTAGCTTCATGCAGTACTATGTACTTACTTGTGTTTCAATATTCGTGGCTTGCAGTAAATATTAAATGATTTTTAATTTAATAAACTCATGATTTCTGAATGTGGTGTTAATTTATTGTTTTTATTTTAAGAAAAGGAGGATGTTTCTGAAAGCATTGCGTTCTAATTTTAGTTTATTGAAGTAATTTTAGTTTATATGAAATAAACTAAAATTATATCATTTTCAATATTAACCTCTGAAATAAATGATATAATTTTCATATAATGATATAATGATATATTTTTTAATTACCTAGGCAATGGCGGGTGCAAGTTGCAGTAACCTATCGTGATTGACATAGGTACTTGGATGTTGATTTATCTTATTTCTTATAAGGTAAATAAATTTCAAAATATCAAATTTAACAAAATATTCGACAAGTAGGTATAAACCTATTGATAAACATAATAAATATGTGTGAGTACACAGTACCTAAAGTATCTTCATAAAATTAATTTTAATAAGTTATTTTTCTACCGAGTATTTGCAATAGCAAGTACATGTAATCAAGAGATTACATGCTTCCCTTGCCCTTTAGTCATGGCCATGGGATTCATGACATTCCCCACAATAATGACAGTTTGTGGTTCAGCGTTCACTGGACGGCTGGACCCCTTCAAAGGCTCTGCCTCGCATTCTGCTTTAAGGCGCTTGTAGCAAACACGCGCGTCACCGACTAGGGCTATTGTCCTGTTCGGCGGCAGAGTCCCCAAGTCAGCCGCCCGCTGGTAAATTTAAATTAAATTACTTACAACATTTATAAATGAATTTTCTGAGACAACGAAATGTAGTGATGTAGAAATGTAGTTTAATGTAATGGAAATATAAGTTGGTCAAGATGCCACGTTATAATTTAATGCAGCTTGACCCACCTATTGTATTGTAGTATTATTAACTGAGAGCTATTTTACTAAGTAATGCTTAATTCAGGTATCTCAATAGACTAATGGACTTTTAAAGGACCTTTTGAAACGCCCCGTCATTATCAATTAAGGGTTTTCGTTGGACTGGACCGATAATGGAACGTTTTTCCATTTACATAATAATTACTGATTCAGCATGATATTTATTAGGTTGACTATTTTGAAATAAAAAATATTTCACTAGTCTTTGTTCGCGGATTCGCTCGATCCATAGAATGATCTCTTCTATGGACCTGCATTCAACAGAAAGGTCTATCTGTTTGAGAAAAAAAAATCCGCTGTTATTAATTAGACAACAAAATTAAAATCAATTTAGTAGTTTTTACGCCAACCCAAAAAACAAACAGGCATTTTCGAATTCAAGAAAAACTGAAAGTTATGGCAAGGCAAAACTACTGTTGTCAATTCCATTTTCATAAAATTCGTTTCACATTTTTAAATCCGGAAACTTATATACATATTTTATGCAGTGATGCAGTTTCCAACAATGAAGTCGGGGGTTAGATAGCCTGTTAACAAATCAATACTAGGCTTATATAAAACAAAAAGTCATATTCCCTAAAATAAATCATACAAAAATATTATTTACATTTCAACAAAATTGCAATGGAGATTAAAACCAAACATCGATAATAAAACAAGATGTAGGCGGAACGAAATAATAAAAATAGGGTTTTAGCGTAGCAAGTTTGTTCGGGCAGCGGAGCGGCAAGAGGAACCAATTTCTGAGCCGATGCCGAGCGTTTTGTTGGAAATAGCTTTCCTTCAATCTGCATTTTCTTGCTGATTTACCAACTTTCATACAGAACGGAACTTTCCGCGAGATACCTAGGCGGAAGTTCGGCGCAGTCGACACATAAAATTATTATTAAACTCGCTCGCCTACATCAAAACATGTCCAACTCTATGCTCCTATTTATACTATTTCAATTAGAGACTAACAGTTCGTATGTGAAGTTAATTCCTCATAAAACTAATGCTTGAAAATTATGTCATCGTTTTCTCTTGTAATTAGTAGGTACTTTTGCAGACTTGTGCACAGGATGTACCTTGATGTGAAAACAGGATATACACTCTAACAATCTTATCTTCTTTTATACCAGTTATATATGCCAACTGCTTGTACAGGATAAGTCTATAATACCTTTTTTTTATTCATGATAGGTCTAAGCTTGACCGCCAGTTCGCCTCATGTTAAGCGATGCTGCGATCTACGATGGAGCGCGCTTGCCTAGGAAAAGCCGATTCGTTCGTGATTTACTACATCACATACCATCACGCCTGTATTCCCCGAAAGGTTAGGCACAGGTGTACTAATGTACACCTACATTTCGCTGGTATGTTTGGGTCCCATGTAATAGGGGGCGAGCCTCTTGCCATTAACCGGGCACAAAGTCAGTCTCCAAGCTGCTACTGGGAATTTCATAGAAAAACCCAATAACACTTTGCTCAACCTGGGGGATCGAACCCAGGACCTCTAGCGTAGTAGTCGCGCTTAGGACCACTAGACTAATGAGGCAGTCCTTTTCGTGATTTACTACTTCGGTTTAAATAGACATACCAACATATTGAAGTAAATCATTGATGGTTTTATGAAGTTTAATTATCCGTGAATAATATTAAATTCAGAAGCGTGAGGTCCGGGTTCAACATAATGATGAAATCAAATATTATATGCAGCGCTGCACTCAGATAGTTTGGATAATATATTAATTATTATCTTGAAAAGTGATTAAACTTTATTTAATTGTACTTGTAGTACAAACCTTGTTCTTAGATATCTATGTTAAAGACCCAATATAAACAGATAATTCTGGGACATGTTATTGCAAAAATACCGAACGGATGAGGCACTGATAACAGCAGTTATAAATGGTATTCACTTCCGAGGTCAAAAAGATGATAATATAATTCGAAAGATAATTAAAAAGTAGTTAAATAAAATGTTTGACATATTTGTGGTTGTGGGTAGTTGGTTTGTTTGTAGGTATGTCTTGATACGCTTCATTTGTAATATAAGTTGGTAGATGGTAGTAATTATTCATTTATGACGATGGGTTTTGCTTTAAGACTGCTACGCTGGAGGTTCTGGGTTCGATTCCCAGGGCGACCAAGGGTCATTGCGTTTTTTTATGTGCCGGCGAATTATGGGTGTACATTAGTACACATCTGCTTAACCCTTCGGGGAATACCTAAAGGCGTGATGGTATATTTACGTATGTTATGTTAGGTTATGTCCTGGGTTTCTGAAAAAGAAGCATTAGATTACTAGCTTCTTACCCTCAGCTTCTACCTAAGTACACTACCTACATACTTACACCTCAGCCAGGACTTTTAGGATAAAGTCTTAATGGAGTTTTTATTGAGATCTCATTTGTTCTTATATAAAAACATAAGTCCCCTTCCAATCTTAAAAACCTTAATAATGTAGGTATTCTGGTCTTCAAGTAATCAGAGTTGTAGATAACATAAAAGAACAAAATTAGTCCGAAGTCTGAAATTACATTATAGCGTTGGTAGAAAGAAGTACTTGCAGAACCTTAGATCTTTAAAGATTACTTTGAACTACACTAGTATGAAAGTACCCTAGAAGATACACTAGTAGACCGAAATGAAAGAAGCACCCCAACTACTTAATACCATCCTACTTATTATGTTTCTTGTTATCACATCTCCGAATTAGGACGTACAATACCATCCCCCAAAACAAATTAGCAACCACACCAAAACAAATACCCAATAAGTGATACACGGGAAAGAATAATAAAGAAACGGGGAAAATATAGCGCGTGGAGATTAACAAAGTTCTAAATAACTAAGTTTGCTTATAGGACGTCATAATAAATGGGTACGGACACGTCCAAGCCCAGCCGTACACTCGTAAAGTCCCCAGTTCGATTACATACACGAGCGGGTCGCAGTGAATTAACTACAAACGGACCCGGCGTCACGTGACCAGAATATATAAAAAAAATCCTTTGCAGACTCGCCTCTGTCAGTAAAAAACTTGATGAATAAATATTTATATACCTGTATCTAAAACTCCTCTCTACCTCATTAGTGTGTTTGAGTCCTGGAATAATCCTTGGTTCGATTTCCAGGTCGAGTAAAGTGTTATTGGGTTTTCTGTAGTAGCAGCTCAGAGTTTGTATTTGTGCCTGGTTAATGAGAGTAAGCTCGAAATCTGGAAGTCTATAATACACCTCTGCCTAACCCATCGGGTAGGTAATACAGTCGTGATGATATGCCTTATTATAAAATAAGTCGAAATTGTGTTTATTGAAAAAGAAAACAGTATGACAGAATTATTTTAATAGCGTTTAATGTGCCGTGGTAATTATTGTGACATATAGTCGCGTCATTATTTCCGCTATTTAAATCCTAATTGGTCAAAACATAATGAATGGCGTACAATAATTTGTTGTATTTAAATTGTTACAATATTTAAGTTATTACGATTTGCATTTGTATGTTGCATAAATGATAGTTAGTTAGACTTCAAATATTTTTATTTATTTAATAACTTTCAATAATAATCCCATTTTATTGCTTAAAAAATATTAAACGGGAAAAATGAAAAACTTCTTTATAAGTACCTATAAATTTTAATATGGAAATCGTTTTTGTAACCACTTCCCATGGTAAATCAGCTAATGGAGTGGACGTGACATGAATCCGTCGACGGCCAGCGAAAAGAAAGCTATAAGTATGTAAATTAATTTCTTGCAGTCATAAAGTTTTAAAATATCAACAGGTATCAATCTTATTATTATAACGAGAGTTTTCTAAATTATTGCTTTGCGATTAGGAGCAAAATTAAATCTTTTGGTTTATAGTTATTTTATTTCTCTACCGGTGAAAACAAATTAATGTGTCCACTTTAAATACCTTTCAATTTTGTTCACATTGTGTACCTACAAAGTCTTTGTGATGTGAATAATAAACTCATCAAATTTGGCATCCTTTGTCATCCCACCGCACAGGTACAGTTTACTACAAATGCAAAATATTTGTTTGCACGATACAAAAGTGCATTTTATTTAGACTGGAAGTGGGTTTGAGCTGCTATGATTTGGTTATACTTTGCGCCGCATTACAAATCCCCTGACAATGAATCGTGTTTTCCCTTGAAGCCGGCTCGATCGTGTGATCAAAGGGTAAAGCTGTGAAAATACGGTTCTCTTACTACCAATATTTTTCTTTGGAATAGTTTCTAATACTTTAAGTAAATGTGGTATTACCATGCATGTAAAATAATGTATAAATAAAAACAAATAGGTCTGTATTTAGAAAAACTCACTTTTGTCAATTTCTTCAGAAAAAAATATGCTTTAAACCTATATCTGTTAAGTGATTCATATAACAAAAAACATTGCGATCATTACGAAGCAAACAAATATTATGATGATTTAGATGTAAAAAAAGCTGAATTGATAACGATATAATTTTACTTTTTACCATCTAAGCAATCGATATATTATGATCATGATAGAGAAATCAGAGAAAGACCCAAAACTACCGTTACTAGATTCCTAAACGATGTCGTGTAAAACGACATTACAGTCTACCAGTCACATACAGTCTACTGTCGTATTTTTTTTATGGAAAACGTCTAGAGGAATGATTTATTGAGATAACTCGTAGGTCCAAGACGCTTAATCGCACAATTGCGTTCTAGGTAACCTTAAACGCAATTGCACTCGGATTAATAGCAGAGCTTAGTAGTCACGTGTTATGAAATACATAAATGCAGAGTTCTAAGCACATAAGTGCATGTAAGTGGTAAGAGAGGACTGCCGCAATGTGCAGTAACGATCGAGTAACATTGTTAAGTAACAAATGAACGAGCAATTATTTTAAACGCATCCATTGCAGTACAAAACAACGTTAAGAGCTGACGCGGAGTGGTCGTAACAAACGTCGTTATCCTACATTTTGGGGTCGATAAACTGCGGGTCGAGGCGACGCGGCGGCGACGCGCCGGCTAACCTCCGAACACTATATGATCCAACCACACACTGAAAAGAATCACTAGTTTCACTCATAAAATCTCTTTTTCTTTCAGCCTATTTATAGAAAATCGAACCTCCAAGGTCGTCGTACATTGCCAATTTCAAGGAGAGGACATTCGTCATTCTTTTTCCGAATCGGCTATAGTATATCTTGCAAAGTGATGTAGACAATTGATGAAATATATAGGTATTACATATTATTTACTGAAGACATTATATACTTTAATAATTATATAACACTAACCAATGTGCATATTTCACCACCATAAGGTTAACATCACGCGCTACCCATTCCAACTGTGATGTTTAACGTAAAATGTTTTGAAAAAAAAAAAGTACACTAGGTACCTACGTAGGTTCACTTTGTTGGTTATAACAAAGTCAAAAGTTTCCTCAGCACGCTGTTGATATTTAAGTTGAGGCCTGCAGCTACAGCGATGCATCAAATGATATGAAAAGAAAACACACATATAAAACTTTTCACCCCTCTGTTCAGAGTAGTTGCATAAAATGTATGTATTCTACACGGTATGAGTTTTACGAGGTAAGCATAGCCCGGGGCCCTTACATATAAAAATCATGCAGAGATTGAAGTTTTAAAAAAAACTACTAGGTAGAAGAAATGTTAAAAATAAACCAACCTGGATAATAATTATCAGTACAATAAGTCCATGTTTCGGAGTATTCTTTTTTTAATAAAACGTCACTGACAGCCTCGATAGTGGTCGATGGTTTTATAAAAATATTGTAGAAGCTGGCACTTTTACCCGACCTCCGCGCTCTAGTTTATAATAGAATTTCAATTTTATGCCTACTTTGATTTACTAAAACGTTAACAAAATTAAACATAAAGTTAGCATCATAATCTGGATAATTGCGTTTAAATTGAAAGAAAGTTATGTAGTCGTTGAAAATTTAATTCTGTTTACATACATAGGATAATATAAATGTGACATTAACACTATTTGCATGCCATTTGTATACGTAAATTATAAATGTTGGTGTATATATAAGGGTAAGTCTAATTCTACATCTACCTAAGCTACTAGCAAGTCAGCTACCCTCAAACGATACAAGACCTCTTCCCTCTAGGATCTCAATCTGCGGTAGGTACTTAGAAATGTGAACGCATACAGATGGAAGGATTTATCATAGTGAGCTTTATAGAAGAACCGACATTATTAGTATAGATACACGTGCCTTTAATCCCTAGCTCTTAGTCGGAAATAAATTATTTAAATTTTGCTAAGCGTATCCACTGTTTTTTATCGCTGAAAAGTATTTAAAAAAATATTGATATTTTATAACATAAACTTAACATAGCATACCATCACGCTTCTACTCCCCGAAGGGTTAGGTAGAATTAGTAGTAATGTACACCCACATTTCATCGGTATGCGTTAAGTCCCATGTAATAGGGGGCAAACCTATTACCACTAACCAGGAACAATTACAAACTCCGAGGTCATAGAAAAAAAACCCAATAACACTTTCCTCTACCTGGGAATCTAACCCAGGACCTCCAGGTAACCGTCGCGCTGAGGAGCAGACTAATAAGGCAATAAAATTTAATTTACTATACTATATACTTAGCGCTAAACAATATACTTAGATACCTAGTCATATTATATACAAGTACCTATGTATTATGATCGCTAAAAATATTGGTTAGATATTTGTTTCAAAACATATTAATCTTATACCTAATAAGGCATCAATCAATTAAAATATTATAACAAGACGCTGAGAACGAGCAACTACATGTATGTAAGTATATATTATTAACCTCTCAGAAATCTGAAATTAATTAGCACTGAAACTGATTAAATATATCATGCGAATATGAATCAAACTAAATAGATAGAAGTGGTTGAACTTTGCTGAGAACGTTATTAAACAATTTCGTTTGCCTTTAGTTTCGTTTGAGTCTTGTGAGTTCTTGAAAATTAGTTAATGCATTGCTTTAGTGAGCAACCCCTGAAGAATCAATACCACTAAGGATATATATTTTTTAATGTATTTAAAGGTAGGCAACACATTGTGACTTCCCTGTTGTAACAGATGTAAATGGCCCTCCCATTGGAAATTGTGATCGTTTTCCATGAAGTGAGCCATTTACACGTGTGCCCCTAAGGTGTATAAAATAACATACCATCACGCCTGTATTCCCTGAAGGGTAAGGCAGTGGTGTCCTTAATGTTCACCCACAGTTTGTCTCATGGCGAGCCTCCGAACTCCGAACTGCTACTGAGATTTTCAAAACCCAATAACGCTTTACTTGACCTGGGAATCAAACCCAAGACCTCTAGCGTAGCAGTCGCGCTTAAGAGGGTACTCTATTGAGCCTTCTAAATAAGTTTGTATGGAACAAACGTATTCTACTGTTTTCTTCGTAGATAATGGCTCTAGAGCCATTTTAATGAATGATATTTTTCCAAAAAATCTAGATCTAATCCATACGGGACCCTATTATTTAATTTAAAAAAAAATCACAAGAAAATAAGACAATTCAAAAACTCGAAGAAAAGCCTGTTTTTACCGTCATGTTCAGGCGACTACCAGACAAATTTGAAAAGTTTTTAACAAAAAATAAAATAATAGAAAAAATTTGACTCGTAAATTGTTGAGATCAATAAATTTTTGAAGAAGAAAATAGCAGAATACGAAACGTCTTTTGGTCAAAGTTTTTGTAGGTAAAATCATCCAAAGCTGCAGTTTTCTTTTTCGCACTTTACGGGGAGAAACGAGGTGCAGCGCGGCGGCAATAGTTTCTTCAAATACCTCAGGACTCTCCCTCTTAACACCACTAGACTAATGAAGCAGTTAAAAAGGCAGCCCTAGGGTATTATTTCTCTTTAAATATTTGGATGTCATGCACTGAGTTTATAAAACATCGACTACAGAGGTGATTTATCATCCTAGCGTTTTCCCAACTATGTTGGCGTGCGTCGCTTTCCATTCTAACCAGATGTATTTTACATGAAGACACTACAAAAATTGTGCATATTTTCAATGGACTTCATAAATGATAAATTATATTTATTTCTGTAAATAGATCTTTTAACGACACTTTTACAAGTATTTTTTTTACATATATTTTTTTTAAACTAGATGGCGCCGACATTTCCTATCTGACGACCTCTGAGAGGAAATGTCGAAACAAACTCAGAGAATCATGGTCTCTTTTAAAGTTTAGACAATAGTTATATGATAGATATGAGAGTTTTACAATGTAGGGCGAAATCTGAACTGGCCTTTTGAAGAAAGAGCCATAACAGCTTTGAGTTGACCTGTCCTAACTGACGGCACGCATACATCAGTCCTCGTGTAGCTCAACCATTTTTTAAGAAAGAAAAAATTTTTCAAATAGAAGGTTTCTTTTATGATACTATGACGCCAAATATTCATACGAGCCGTCTTACATTAAGCAGTGACCGGAGCCAAGCCATTCAGTCAAGTACACCGCACTCAGTCGGACCCAAACGTCTTTTTCAGTTCATCCATCTGTCCGTATAGGTACGATGATTATAAGTAGTAATACTACTATTTATACTTATTACATTTGTACTCATTTAAACATAACTAGCTCAAAATAGCAAAGTACTATTTTTATTCTACTATCCAACTTCTGTACATCAAAGCGTGTCAATATAGAGCTTTTTCGATGGTATTTCGCGACCAAAAGTAGTCAACTTTGGTCATGGTTCTTTATTTGGACCAATATGAAACCGAGCCGTGCCAAACTTTTGAGTAGGTATCTGCATTTTCCAGCACAATATGTAAGGTGGGGCTTTTAAATATTTAACTTTGTTTCTAATTAAGCAATTAGCCTATTTTTAAGTATTTGCTCGACACAACGCGACGCTTGGCGCACGTTCCAACTTTTGGCATAAGAAAAATATCTTGTTTTACGTAACAATTTCGGTGGCCAACATCTACTTTGCAAGTTAGGTGAATGCTGCAGTTTCGTATAAGTACCTATACCTAGTTTAGTAATGTCGCTGCAAGTTTATTTAACTAAAAATCATCACTCTGTTTACTAAACTTCATGGGGCATTTAACATTAAGCCTTAAAAGAAATTGCACCTAATTCAATTGACCGTGATTAAAATTATCATTTCACTCTAAAAGAAATACTTAAACCATTATATTTTCTGTGGCATTTTATTTTGCAACTCATACCTATAAACTGCGACTGATATCTTCAATAACAATAACATACAGATAATATTATCATCAAAGCAAAACATTGTGAACCGCAGGGTCGCTCTTGATAACACCGATATTTTGCTACTTTGTGACAAGCTCGGCGTACAAGGGGCCAGTTACACTTAAGAACAACATTATTGCGATGCAGTGGTCTCATGACTGGAGTGTCTGGGATGTCGGGACACTCTGCTAGAGCATCATATGGCAATAACACTGAACATCGTGCCCTCAGACAACCGTTATTGTGATATTATACGAGATATTTGCTGATTCAGATGTTTAGTAATGCGTGATTATTGCTGGAGTCTTTTTATTGCATGCCTTACGAAAGATCTGTTCTGGTTCGTTTAAGTAACCTTATGCACATCATGCGCTTGAAATTCTCATTCTTAAACATTTATTTTTATTAGTAGCTAATGTTAAAGATATCCATTATGAACACGACATTACCGCAATAACAAATGTTACTTGATAATTTTCCTATAAATAAGTAGTCTTCATTCTGCCAGTTGTCTCCACGGCCGAGAGTTCAAAGTTTGGCTTACAGACATTGTGTTCTTATAACAAAATCGTTGCCGTCGTAAGATAGAACTCCAAGTTTATCCGTTACTGATTTAATTTGATGATTCACATCCCACTGAAATCCGTGCTCGACTTGTTCTTTGGTTGTTCGTCTTTTGTCTTATTTTATTATGCTGTTACTCAGTCGCGGCGATAAAGGCTAGCGAGACGGCTTGTCTGCCTGTTCCCGGTTTTCTCGCCCTTGTTTATCCGGCTGGGGGTAGTTAGCGCGGCGGAGTGGCGCCCCGCGGCAGTGCCTCCGTAGCCCGCCCAGCGATGGGACGCTTCACACCCGGCCAACTGTTTCCTATCGCACGCGTACGACCTCAACAACACAGGTGAACTACGCGACAAAAAAAGGACAATCATCTCATGTGACTCAGACAAAATGACTCCTTTTATACATTTATATTGTGTTATATGGATAGAGTTATTGACTGGCTGCTGCAGCACGACAGGTGAGTTGATAGTGCAATTAGCATTTTTATTGAGTTCGCCGCCAACTTGTAAAAAGTTTTGTGTAAAATTTGAATTTAATTCGACTGTTGCGTAATTAATTTATACGACGATTAAAGGATGTAAAAAATCTTCTTTCAACTTGAACTAAACAAAATTGCATCCTATTTTTTTAAAAACCCTTTTACAATTAAGTTATTAAGTCACGTCATTTGTATTAACTGCGTTTTTATATGAAAAATATATAAAATTTATTTTTTTATAGAATTTAAAAGTCTAATAATTATTGTGACAATTCATATTTATTAGTTAATCGCAAACTTACAAATACATAACAAAATAATTAAATTAAAACGAACGCAGCTCGGTAATATGGGCAGATTTTTATTTTTTGGGGCATGTCTGATAATATCACAAGTATTTTCCTGTTTGTATTGTATCTTGTTATTCTGTGTTCTTTTTCTTGTAATACGTTTCTTGTGCTTAAGTGGCCTTCTATGTTTCATTCAATAAAAATATAATCTGTATCGCATTTAATAACATAGATACAATATTTAATTTAGTTTATTTTATGCAACAAATAGTTTGCCAGTTGTTTCTTTCGTTTTTATGTGATTTTGATAACATTTTGAACCCAAAGGGGGTTATTCTTTAGTAGATATAATAAGACTAGTAATTATAAATTCGTGAAATCGACTAAACGCATTGTAACTAGTTTAAACTTTTTATATTGGTTTTCAGATATTTAGTTTTTTTTTTTTCATTATTGCCACCACTATTATAATCAGATCTTAGCGGATAAGTTTATAGATTTTGTTACTCTAAATATTCCAATATGAATATTATTTAAATGAACATTTTCTTTTAGTGGAAATATCATATGTAGTAAGTACTCAAATAAAATAACAAGGCCAAACAATGTAATGTTCAAATTACCATTAACTCGAAGACTTCGGAGTAAATGGCACTCTCAGTAGGTATTGATGTCTAAAAAATTTTATATTTATTCTAAATCGTTCCTTTTCAAGTATCTACACTTATACTTCGATGGTAAAGATTCTTCAAGTAGGAAGATCTCTTTGGAGGATCGCAGAGACTCCTGTTTTCATAACACACCGAGTAATACGGTTAACAAGAGGGACGGATCACAAACAAGATGTACCAGGGGCAGTGACGGTGACGCATCGCCGGATATCCGTGGCCATATTCCGAGGAAAGTGACATTTATCGATGTTTTTTATCGATTTTAATACGTCGACTAATGTTTTACGTCACATTTATCGTCGATGGCGCGGAACTTGTTTTTTTGCCTCCCTAATAGCTGCATAACTCACAAACGATGTGAACTAGAAGCACACAACCACCCGTGTGCTCTCTCAAATAATTCGCATGCACCATTTAAGCCCTAAAAGCTTTTTAAACAAATAAACAGACGGTTGATATTTCGCTCCAAATTTGAATATTTTACCCTCACTATACCCGTTAAAACAACTGCAAATATTTTATGCATACCTACATATATTTATTTATTGATTTGTTTATAGGACTGTTTTTACTGATATGTATTAGAAAAGTGTGAATAACATAAGTAAGAGTGCTTATTGGATTACACAGTCTACCTATACCTAATATAATTTTATTGTCTGACAATTTTTTTAAGTAAGAGTAACTATTGGTATACCCTTCTAAATTTGTAAGATATCGCAAATCTGCTGTAGATAGAATTATTTAAAATTCTAGTAAACTTAATTTATTAAGACATTACTTTAACTTTCGTTCGGAATCCATTCGTCATTATTTGAAACACGACCTTCATGATTTGCTTTTATGAAAACATAACTCAATTAAAATACGATTGCATAGACCTTTCAAAATTAACCCAATCAACATTAAAGTTGGTGAGTTTAAACCGAATTAGGACGTATTAAAGTTAACAAGAAATGTTGGAGGATCTTCAAACATAAACAGTAGCCAGCTACTGTTTATGTTTGAACGCCAGAAAATTATTTCATCTAAATCAAATTTTTCGCGCTCAGTAACTTGAAAATCATTTTTGTCATTTTAACTTTAATAACATAAATTCAAAATTTGATCCCCTTCTGCCCGGCTTTTCTTTTTCAAAAGCGAATTATAAAACAAAGATTGAAAGCGAAGTGAATACAAAGCTATGAAATGAAATAATAATTGTTATTCCGTAGAACATTTCATTTATTGAATTCACGCGATTTAAAATTACGACCGCGGAGACTGGAAATTTTACCCATAAAAGGTGGTCAAACGCGAAAAGTCTACACAAAATTACGCGCGAGAAATGCGGAAAAACAACCCTTAAAAAACAAATATAAAACTTTTTCCAAACAGGCTGAACGTAAAACAAGCAAGTTTATTCTTATCTACTTGTGTTAGCTTTTCCTAAAACAACGAAAGCATATAATTTTTGATTTAAAAATAGCTATTGTCTCATATTTTAAAGAAATGGGTCATCTGAATTTTCTTTATTTTTATTAAATAAAATTACAGAAACTCAAATTGCTCGTTTTCTAGCGTAACGAAATACAAAAACTTTTTCTAAATTGGTTTTAAGGTTGTGAAACTTTTTTCATAAATCAGTTCTCCGTAATAGCCCTGCGAATCTTTAAATTATCTTCGTTTTCTTTACTTTTAGTGCTTAAATATTTTTTATTAGATTACAGCAATTAATCAATGCTTTAAAAGGGATTTAGCAATATTTTGATGTAATTTATCGAATTGTCTCGGCAAGAAGTAGATAGCCTTACAACTTATTGCGTAGGTATCCTACTTCTGTTTTTAAACACAATTTTAGCGCTTAGCGCAAACCTTGATAGGTAATAATTTTATGATAATCGAAAGTTGCACACCAATTCAAGACCCAAGACCTCTTGGGTCCTAACGGCTGGCTACTATTCCGATTTTTGCAGTGTTGAATGAAAGCCCATCTTGCTACGAACGGTAATTTGCTGGCCGTCCGCAGTGGCTCTGTGATGGATCAGCAACTTCTCTGTGTTGCATAGTCAACGATAACTACTCACCATGAGGTGGCTAATCTGCTCGTTTGAGAACATAAACAATATTGCTCCTGACTTTAATGCGTTTTATGCTAAAAAAATAAAAACGGTTTGATAAAACAGACTCAATTTCTGAGGCTATGTATAATTTTGACTACAATAGTTTAAGACATCAGAATGCAGTCTGGATTATTTTTGCATTGATTGTAGGCTCAAAAAGAATGGTCATAGTGAACGGTGATTTGTGGCGACAGGTGACGCTGACAATATGTATTTAACCGTGCAGTAATCCGTATGGATTCTGACAATACAAAATGTTTCATAAGATCAGATCACTATTGGATCCTTCTTCTCTTCATTTGAAATTTCTTTCAAATGAAGAGAAGAAGGATCCAATAGTGTGCGAAGTCAGGCACATATTTATTTTTATTATTAACTTATTTTATTTTCTCTCTATTATGAATATGACATTACTTATGTACAACCCACGCCTGTAGTCCCTGAAGGATAAGGCAGAGAGGTCTAATAATGTACACTCACAGTTCGCCGGTATGTTTAGGTCCCACGTAATAGTGGGCGAGCATATTGCCATTACCCGGGCACGAACCCAATATCTAAGCTGCTACTAAGGATTTCATATATAACCAAAAAAAAGCAATGAAAATTGGTACACCAAATCTGGGTAATTTTTCTCCCTCTCAAATAAATTAACCTTAATGTACGCTACAAATATGAAAGGGGCGACTTCTGAATTCAATCCACTTATGGCTAAGTTGGCAATTGGGCTGGAACTGGAATGTTTACCCTCGCAATGACCCCGTGTCAACGCGGCTTGAGAAGTTGCGACCATCCCGCACTAGGATCTACGAAACTATACTCATTCATTGGCCGTGTTTCAATACGTAATATGTTACGATTAAACTATTAAAAGTTTGGAAAATAATTATTATGCGAGGTTGCACCAAGTAAAGAAAAGAAAATGGTAATATTATTCTTTGCCAGCCACGCTTCGCTGTAGTAAAAAAAAACAGTTTTCAAATATATTTTTTGGAAATGAACACTAAATCTTGTCAATAGCTAATACCTAATATAATATTAGAATATAAAATGGTACTTAACCATTTTATGTTTTCCATCATACCATTTTATTCATCAGTTGGCATAGGTAGGAAATAAATCAACAAACTGATACTAAAAGTACAAGTGTTAATGTACATTACATTAACACCAAATACGTAACATCCGGAACAAGTTAATACCATCTTATGCACTTACAGAAAAGTGCATTAACACAGCACCCCTCTAATAAAATGAACGCATAAAAAATATGTGGAACACGTGTCAAGTAGTACATCATATCCGTAGGCACCGCATCCACTGAGCTCACTCGACGGTGTCAATTATTCATCTCCAGCCGATAATGGAACAATCCTGTCGTCGCCGCGAAGTGGGCCTGTCAACGCTAGGCGCTTGGTGGGCCCGTCTAGGCAACGTAATGGCTTAATATACTATTGTATTTCACAAAAACAGAGTTAATTTAATATTTTATGAGGGACTGAAATAATTGTCGGCACGTTTGGTGAAGCGGTTGGTTCGATTTCCACTCACTTAGGTGACACGGATATTATAGTTTGTAATATCCTTGTCACCTAATCCAAGAGCCGTCTTTTTAAAAGAAAAAAAATACAGCGCTTAGATTTTAGATAGTTTCTTGACACTAGTTAAAAATTCAAAACCTTTAAAAAAATCTAAAGCGTTTTACACCCAGGACATAAATTTTATCAATCTGCGACAAAAACGGGCTAACCTAACCTAACAGTTTTAACAAATTAAAAGCTTTGTGGACACGCTTCGATTTCGTTAGCTCCCTAACATAACATACTGTAAAATTTAATTCACACTCCACCTAGATATATCGGCTTAAAATGAAATTTTATATTCTGTATATAAAGGTACAAATTAACAGGTCTCCTATTTTTATCATACTAATATTATAATTGCGAAAATTTGTATGTTTGTTATTCAATTAAAGTAAAATGGCTGAACGGATTTGAAGGTAGCAGAAGCTAGTGAATTATGAAGTTTTTGGCACAGTAACGAGATGGCGTAGGTGAAATTGGTATTAGTGAGGGGAAACGGAGTGCCCTATTTATCATCGCCGCCACAATTAGGGCTCCACAGCTAATGATAGCACTAACTATTTGTTATTCAGCTTATAACGTACCACTATTTTACTAACGAATATCGTCTTTCTTCTGAGCATTCCACTATATCATACGAACTAGGTTCTGGTTTTATTAAAGAGTCATAATATATATTTCACACGCGTTGTAGGTCATTGAAGATATTGTTACTTACTAGATAAATTGTAACAACTTAGGTATTTACGTACTGCTTACGAAGAAATATTGCACATTTTTAGGTATACTTTTACAAGTAGATATTCGGCCTTGAAGTGACATACATCCAAAGTTAGCCTCATTATTCTTTTTATGTTCTCGTCAGTGCAACACCTGCTACAGCCTTCTATCAAGAGCCTGTTTACCTGACCTAATTACTGAACTTCCATATAAACCTTCAAACTCATCTTACACCTCACCTTATCGTATACGACCTTACTAATATGTCGAATTCACCAACGATAGCCTAGACTATTGGATTGCCACTTCAAAGGTCTCAAGTTCGAATCCAAGGCACGCAAATGATATGATTAAATATTTAGCACGCGCATAAACAGTAAAGGAAAACATGATGAGGGAACCTGCATGCCTGAGAGATTTTCACGACGGCGTGTAAGTCTGCTAAACCGCAATAGGCTAGCGTGGCTGACTTTAATTATTCCTTTAAAGTAATCCCTCTCTAGTTAGGCACTAGAGCAGATGCCTAATCCTTCTCTAGTGCCAGTGGGACACGATAATAGTTTGATAATGATGAAAATGTTGAACAAAGGTTATTTTCAGAAGCCACATCTCGTCGTCTCTTCGCTTCAATCGCTTTACACTGCGGCTACCAAGGGATAAATTCAGTTCATTCCATGCAAAATCAGGTTGCACTACCTGAATGGTTTATCCTTGTCGATATTCCAAATTTTCACCACACCTGAAGGGTAGGGTTCTCGTAAACTCAGATGGCGCATTTCGTAAAATTTAACATGACATTCCAAATTGATTGCATTGACATTTTGTGCAATAATGGACAAAGTTAAATGAATTATTACATTCCAAACGTCAAAAAACGCATCTGTTAAACATGTCAGTTTTGATTGAGTTCTCATTATTTAATCCTTACGTTCTAATTAATCCTCTGCATTATTTAGCTTTCAGTGTTTATTAGTTTTAACTATTGTATTATGCTTTCGTGAAATTGAAATTCAAAACGATCATAATAATAGAGGTAGATATTATATTAGAAATTCGTCAATCGTAGGACGTTGACTTAAGTAGATGACGTATTTAAAGGTCGTATGAGGTTATTGTCAATCAAAAAATAAATAAGTAAACACTTTAAAAAGTAGAATGCAACTGACCTTAAATAGTCTAGAGGCTTACAAAAGCATCATTGTTATGGTTCGTGGCTCTGAAACTAGATAAAGACCCGAGATATCAATCAGTGACTTTTTTCTGAAGTTTTTTCAACCGACTTCAAAAAGGAGGAGGTTCTCATATCCAGACATTTTCGTCACACTGAAGGGCGAAAGGCCTATCAACCCTCCTTCTACGTCTCTCGCTTTAAACTCTTTTTTAGCCAAATTTATTCGCCATAGAAATTTGACTTATATACTTACTTATATGTCGATTAGTATAAACTAAGTACTAGCTGTTTGTGCTCGACCCTGCCTGGGTGGGTGGATGTCATGTCTCTATCAATTGAGATTTTCATGTAGTTTCCGAATTTTTATGAATTAATTTCATACAAACCTTGTCCTGAAAATAACTCACAAAGCAAAAAATTTTGTATATTAATACACTTATCATTAACTATTTTAATTATTCAACTCATCGAGCCATTTTCGAGTTTTTGCGAGAGTAACACAAGGCAATTTTTATTATTTTAAAAACATTAGAGGTTTATCCGATAGAAGTATGGTAATCTGGTTTTTGTTTTACGTCCAATTATTTTATAGCAAGGTTCTCGTAGAACACTAGTTCACTGACTGATTTCGGACACGCATGACTAAATTAAAGTCACCTACGCATTTACAATTAAAACTTTTGTCCAGCCGGTCTCACTGTAGTTTTCACCCAATTACAATTTAATAACAATAAATTGCCGATACACTTAAACCAAACTCGGTCGGTAATTTGTTAAAGTTTTTGTGTCACGACAAAAATAGGGCATCAAGTTCGAAGGATAAATGTTAGAACCTTTTTTATATAATTTACGACTTGCCTAGGAGCTTTTTTTAGTCTTCTCGGTCTTGTCTCGTAAGTTGAATACTTGGTTCGTGAGTGAAGTCCCTGGTTAATGTACCGCGTCGACTGAAACATTTTATTTCTCTAAACTTTAAGAGCTTACAACCGTACCGTACTTTATAATGCATGACCATGCTTTACCCACTAAAAGTGTATTTTTAACATTGTAGTAATGACGCTGATTTGAAATCAATAACATGAATTGATGCCTATCAAAGCTAGACAGAGTTGATGTTCAAATAATTCCTTTAGTAAACATAGTCGCTCGTCAAGAATGAAACAAATATTTGATACAAATTAAATGATATAAAAAACTTATATACGAATATATTGTATACATACAAATAAACGCAATTTATATGTTTTTCCTCGAATCGTTTGTTTTTGGTTGCTATATTTTTGCCGACGAGATTAAGTAAACATCGAAGTATTACAATAATGTTCTAATTACAGGTCGGGAATTACCCACCGGGCAAAATGTAGTGTCTGTAGCGCCTATAGAAGTTCCCGATGGTAAGTGCTTTATTTGTAAATATGAGTTACGACAGTACATAATGAAAATAGGCGGATGCATGTGTTATGCAGTAGGTAGGTAAATTTTTCTTTAGTATCTTAACAGAGAATAGGTATACCTATTACTATTTCATTTATAATTTACATTTAAAGCAGGTCAAGCAGAACGGATTTCTCTTATAATAAATATTTCGCAGAAAGTAATTATATACCTAGGTACATATAATATAAATATACTATACATTTTTTATAGTTACATATTACACTCACATTTTTCCATATACATGAGGTGAAGTTGAAACAAAGTACGCCACATGCTTCGATAAAATTAATCCTTATTATCTTCCTACTAAATGATAAGCTATACGAGGACGGTATCTACGCTATATTATATTATTACCTACTTATTAATAATCGATGTAAGTAGATTGGTTTTCATATAATTTTTCTCAAAACTACATGAATTTAAACTATTTAATTTGTTTCATCAATAAGATACACTTTTACGGGAAACAAATATTCGTCCGATAAAATAAATAAATATTGACCAAATCTCGCGCGTAAAAATATGGCAAGCAATTAAGGAATACACAGCTAACTCCGCAAGTAGAGACACAAGACAAGTACAAGACAAGTTATACACGTCCAGTATAAGCTGTCCTCGCATTGTATAGATTTTCCGTACAAGCGAGGTCAGCATAAACTGGAAATAAATATATATTTCAAGCAAGTCATCATAAAATTGTAAAATTATGAACTAGCTAGGACAACAATTTGCTTGATATTATTCTGTCTATCATCATCGTTTCGCTGCTAAGGCTACGTCCTCACTACTGGTGACGCAGCGGCCGATGCGATGACGCACGATATGACTAAAACAAATCCCTTCAACAAAAAACTACTGTAACAGTCACTGCTATGCGAGATACGCTATTATTTTCTTGTTCTGCAGAGTGACTTTGACCAAAGTGTTTATATAATTATGGTCTATTGATACTTTGTGAATGAATTCAGTTAGTACTATTAACAACATACTATTATCACAACAAATGTTGATAATCATAAACAATAAAATGAATATTACTTTTACAGATTTTCATTTATGTACATTGATGACATTGGCATTTGATCAGTTTTAACTGTATAAGGTACCTATTAGTTAAAGGTAGGTATATTGACGAGTATAAATACGAAATAATTGACTTTGCTGATATAGTGGAAAGTTTTCCAAATTGTATTGAGCGGCTGCCTGCGGAACATAATATTTTTCTATCATGTCTACGATGTCTTTTTTTAACCAGTGTTTTACCCTCGCAATAGGTTACGCAATTACTCAGTGTAGTCCCAGCTTAATAACCGTGTTCTTACCATCACAACTCTTAACCAAATTAATGGTCGTTATCTAGTTTGCGAAGAATATTAGCGCTAGGAAAAATATAAAATGTTTTTCATCCATTTTATAACGAAAACTCTTTTATGTATTTATGTAATACAGGTCCTCTATATTATAGTCCTCTATTTATATTTATAGTAGGTACTTATTTTCATTCGGGGTTACGTGAATGCCAAGCAATACTTAAGCCATTTTTATTTATTTGAGGAAATAGAACAACATTTGGCTCATTGGGTTGGAAGTCCCTGTCTGCAGATTTCACATTACGAAATATCTTTTAACACCGCGCACAGTGACAAACGACTACATTTTTACTTTTTAAATATGGTCGAAATTATTCGTGTAATTAACAAAAATATTTAGACACTTCCATTAATTCACATCATGTGGGTGGACAGTTGATTAGTCTCCACATTGTACTATTGCACACATAATATTCATAGCAAGACTTAGAATGATTGCTAAAGTTTATAAAACGTGACATTAATACCACCGGTTGGTCTCCAGGCGTGAACAACATTGGGGATTACGAATGTAAGCTTGTTTGCTCATGTTCGAGTGATCGGTGCCTAACGTGGCATAAGGATAAATATATCAAAAAGCTAAGTTTATATAACCAGCGAAGACGTTTCACTTTCGGTTGCATAGGTCGATATATGTACATAAGTTATATCAATAGCATGTTGTATAAAATATGTTGGAGGCATGGTTTTCTCTCATGGTGATCAATACCTACTAATAAGTCTAAAGTAACTTCGAACTTTTCATTTGCAAATAATATAAGTCTTGCTTAAGGCTCTTCGTATTAAAATAATTTAAAAAAGCAACACAAGCCTTTTAAATTCGGCGAATGGCTAGGGCGTCGCAATTGCGATCATGTAGTTACTGGTTCGAAACTCACCCATTGCACTACCGCCTTGAACCCACTTGTAACACAGGTATTATATATATTAGCTTAGTACGATAATGGGTTAACTAGAATACTAGTAATGTACCTACGACTCACATTCCTAGTAAGCTTTTTAGAAAAAAATCTTTTAACTTACATATCTTCAAAATAACGACAAACACCTTTCTTTTTCTAATATATTAAAGTAGGTACCTTGCAAAAATGTAAACATTATTGTATAGAACTACGCTAAACTTACTTAATGCTCAATAGGTATATATAAAATGACATATTATATCCTAGCAAACAACATACTTTATCTAAATCTCACGGACCCTTTTGCGACCGCTAACTTTTTAGAGGTCGGCGCTTTAGATTGATGTTTTTTTAGCATTGTGCTTCTTATACATTATTTTGTCGGTGAAAGAGCGATACAGCGACAAACCGCTATTTGTCGTTGGTGGGCTGAGTATAAATCACGCAACCCTACAGCTAGGGTTGCCATGTATGCGACCGATATGTTGTCCGGTATTTATGCTACTTATCTTGGCGAGCGAAACGAAGACAATGATATATGCTGTTGTTGAAACCGGTTGTGACAAATGAGTTTAATTAGGTACATTTTAGTACATTTTGGCCAAGAGGGTTTGACGAAAAATTTGTGTTTCCTTAGGTGAAACTTAACTATTTAGAAATTTAGATAGAATTTTGCGTAGCTTGACTTAGATCAATATATAAACTGTCTTGAACTTTGAAATCCTTTCAAATCATATGTTACAAAATAATAATAAACTTAAGTTTGTGATGATATGCGACCCGAATTTTATAACATAATTACAAAAACCGTCGTGAATTTACATGGCATATCAACAGTGATCATATTTCACTGTAAATGAATTATTCCATCATAGAGAGCGAACATGCAAGTTCGATGACGAAATATCATAAAACTGTCCGATAATTCTATCAAAGCGAGTTGGCCACCGGCCGGCGCGACGCGTCACTGGGACGGCGGCAGACACGCCGGCACCGCTCCTCATATTTGTGACTGTTTTTACTTCTCCTAAAACTTTTATAACAAGTAAACATGTTTACAAGTCATTACTTGATTATTTATTGATCGATTCTTTCCAGAATCAATGTATCCGAGATTTGCGGAACCTATACCGAATGTCACGGTTACGGTCGGCCGGGATGCCCTGCTTGCCTGCGTTGTGGATAATCTAAGAGGATTCAAGGTAAATAAATATAGAACTTGATTCATTAGCTTGTGATGTCATATAGATAGCAAGAACAGTTCACACTGTCTTCATCGATCGCCGTGCGTTGAATATCTAAAGGCGGCTTGCATTATTAATGGTTTCACGGTAGCTAGATTATTGAAACTGATTGGTAACTAATAATTCTGCTTGTAGAAAGAAAATCAAATCTTCATAATCACTGAAATTTTATTTGTCATAAAGCCACAAAAGCGTCGTATTTTCGTCGTACTCTTCATAATATGAACAATTTTTACAGTACCTACAACCAACCCTGAAATGCAACAAAACACAGTTTAGGTTTTTCAAGACTCCAAGTTTCAGTTGATCCCATCCCATAGCAGAAATTGTTCATAACGATGAGTATAAACAAACTCAAATAAAGATGGTGTCTTTTAAAGTCCAGACAAAATAGTATCAAACTATATGTGATCGTTTCACAATGCAGGGCAATGTTTGAAATGGCCTTATGCAGAAAGAGGCACAGCGGCTTTTATAAGACAAGTCCCAACCGACGACAGGCATGCATCACACATTGTATAGCTTGACTATATCGTAGGAAGCTCAACAACCAATCACACGACGATCCAAATTGGCGGCACATAATAAATTCTCATTTTTATTTTATCTTGATAACAACAATCTATGAGAAATATATCTCCGTTACGTTTGTAGGTAGCCTGGGTGCGTATGGATACGCAGACAATCCTGAGCATCCACCACAACATAATCACTCAGAATCCGCGCATCAGTTTGTCGTACAACGACCACAGGTCGTGGTACCTGCACATCAAGAGCGTGCAGGAGGTGGATCGCGGCTGGTACATGTGCCAGGTCAACACCGACCCCATGCGCTCCAGGAAGGGATACCTCCAGGTTGTGGGTGAGTATATGCAACTGCCTTAGTCTATCGGTCTCAAGCGCGACTGCTACACTAGAGCTCCTGGCTTCCATTCCCAGGTCGAGCAAAGAGTTATTGGGTTTTTTCTATTAAATTCTCAGTAGCATCAGGTGAACATACCGGTAATATGTGGGTATTAATTGGTACTCTCCTGCCTAACCTTTCGGAGTATACAGGCGTGATGATACATATGTGCCTTTAGGGAAATGCAGACGTGATGGTATGTGAGGAAATATACTGCCCCCACCAGACGGTCAAACAACGGTCACTGCGCATAAGGATACAATGAGTTGGCCGAAGGTACATGTACTGCACGGACCTAACACGCTTCAGAAATGAATACGTAATGGTTGAAGATTTTATTTGAAGCAAGCGTTTTGCGTATATCGATGTTTTGTGGGTGCGTACGCTACCTACTTCCTATTAATAATATAAATTAATAAATTTTGTTAAGAATGTAATAATAGTAATATAAATTTATAATTTGCTTAACAATAATTATAAACTTTTGCATGCCTAATACAGGCAGAATATAGCTTGAACTATTATTATGCACCATTGTTAAATCTAGTACCACCTGTATTATGTGCAAATAAATTGTCTTTCTTTCTTTCTTATTATAATTCGATTTTGAATATAGATGACGTTACACAAGAACCATTCTTTTTTTATTACATACTAGCTTTCCGTCAGCGGCTTCGCCCGCGTGGACTTTTTTGGATAATATTATAGCCTATGTCACTCAGAAGTAATGTAGTTTCCTATTGGGGAAAGAATTTTCAAAATTGGTTCAGTAGTAGATCTGGAGATTATCCCCTACAACGTCACATACTCACAAAATTGACCTCTTTATAAAATATATATAAATAAATATTTAAGATTATAATAAAATAAATAAATATATATATATATATATATATATATATAGTATAGATTAGCAGGGTAGGTATACTAAAATACCTCATTATTTGAAAATTAACAAGGATGTTCTAACATAGCTCATTTAAGTACTCGCCAATCCTGTTTTCCGTTTAATCAAATATTACGATGTGTTCAACTTTTAACATGTTCATTTGCCGTAAAACTGATATTTATTTTAAGTGAAAACTGTATAACTATAGTTGATATTTATTTTATTTAACACTGTTTAAATAGTTTCAGGTTTTGACTAAACTTTGTATTTCCAATATGTAACTTGTTTATTTTATTTATCAGATATGGTAATTAATAGGTTCCACGATTTTGTCGAAAAGTATCGTAGAACAATGTTTATTTTATTATAATATAACGTATATACCATCTTGCCTGTATTCCCCGAATGGTAAGGCGGAGGTGTATTTAATGTACACCCACAGTTCACTGGTATAGGTACTTAGGTTCCATGTAATAGGAGGCGAGTCTACCAAACTCCGAACTACTATTGAGAATTTACTAAAAAAAACTGTATAATATGTAGGTAAGTTGGTTTTACAAAATTTTCGTTCACTCATATTTATGTTTGATATCACATTACTAAATAATACTTTTCATTGTATTTATTACCTCGATTTTAATATTTTAGAGATGTATGTAGAATTTATATGATTGTTTTTTTTTAAGTCTCTAGCTTATTAAATAGCAAAATAATAATAATAATTAATTTCATGAAAAACCTTTAAGTACCTAAAGGTTCCAGCTTCTTTTATGTGAAATTATGATGATAATACTCCCTACGACTGTAACTATAATAATAAAAGGATTTTTTTGATATAGAAATATTATTACATACATTTAAACATTACCATTTTCTTGGACACCCGGCATTGTAGAGTATTATTATATAATTATTTCTTGTCTTGTCTAGTTATATAACTTGTTTTTGTTTACATAGTTCCACCATCAATCATCGATAACATGACGTCGACGGATATGGTGGTTCGGGAAGGCTCTGACGTCACTTTGGTGTGCCGGGCCTCCGGGTACCCTGAACCTTATGTCATGTGGAGGCGAGAAGATGGGCAAGACTTTAATTATAACGGAGAATCAGGTAAACAATTTAATCATAACTTGACGGTGCGGGTTAGATTATCGCACAGAACAAATACATACTTATTATCTATGACCTACAGGCAGTTTTTTGCGTCTGTATATGATTATTTATTTATGTATACATACCTACTGTATTGTAAACCACTAAAACAAATACACAATCGATCTTAAAAACATACAATAGGCGGCCTTATCGCAAACTGCGAATTCTTCTTGCAACCTTGGGATGGACATATCGGTACAGAATAGGGTTGACAGAGCAGTATTAAAGCAATACTTAATAAGACATTATACAAGTACTAAATAATATGATCTACAATATATATTATACATATATACCTAACCTATAATCATATATACATAGGTAATGTTTGTAAACGCTAAACACAATGTTTATTTAATAAGTATTGTGTATTATTTAAATCTATCTACATTTACGGAAAACAAATTCAAACGAGGTTTTGGTATTAGATATACAAATTTAGGCGACATAAAAAATACCCCAAATGAAAAGCACTTTGCCTTAAGTTCCTATAAAATTGTAACTAACTACAATGAAACGAACGAAACTTTACCAACTGTCATTTGAAACACATTAAACGAGAACAGTTTAATTGTGGCTAAAAGTCATTTTTAATTTCTTTGTAAGCTAGGTTTAGCTATAAATAGTTGTTTCATTCGGATTTAATTGATATTGAGTTCATAAGCAACAACAAGTTCTGTTTTCCTGTTGCTGTAATGTGCTTTCAGATAATACAGAAAAATCATAGTGTAAAAGGGAACTATCTATTGTAGTAGCAGTTAGAATAAAAAATATCATCATCACACCTGCATTCCCCGAAGGGTTAGGTAGATATTTCGCTGGTATGCTTAGGTCGCATCTAATAGGGGGCGAGCCTATTGCCATTAATCGGGCACAATTTCAAACTCAGAGCAGCTGCTACTAAAAATTTCATAGAAAAACCCAATAACACTTTGCTCGACCTCGGAATCGAACCCAGGGCCTCTAGCGTAGCAGTTGCGCTAAGGACCACTACACTTATGAGGCAGCTATGAATAAAACACATTAGGTATTAAACGACACGTACAAGACATAAATATCCAATAGTCTTATTACAGATCATTGAATCGTATCAAATTCCTGTCGTTATTGAATTGTATGTTCATTCATTTTGTTGGCAGTTAGCGTAGTGGATGGAGAGACGTTGACAATAACAAAGGTGTCTCGATTACACATGGGAGCTTACCTGTGCATAGCATCTAATGGGGTGCCACCATCGATTAGTAAACGGATCATGCTTATGGTTCAATGTGAGTATTCCTTGCTCCTGATATATGGGAGTGACATCACTAGTAATTATAGTTGACGTGGCGTGTATTGAGGAGCGGAGCTACAGATGTGAATTAACTGCTGATTGTTTATTAAGCTTCTGCTATTTGTTATGACTACTTATATGTGGCAGATATAATAATAATTATTAATGATATGTTGTATAAAATAATGTGGGGAACATGAAATTTAAAACTGTTGCCTCAGTGATGGGTACTATGCAGTGACTTGCAAACCATTTTCACAGACTGAACGGCGAGCTCCGAAATGGTATTCAGTGTTGTCTTTTTATAGTACGGAAAATCTCGAGGCTATGTTGGATTCGTAAACCGACTAAAAACTGCACTTGCCTATCCTTGCCCTATAAATCTTGTTACAAATTGTGGCGAATGGGATTGGATGGGAATGGGATTTGTGACATTCGCCACAACCATGACAGGCTGTGATCCGGCATTCGTTGGATCCCTTCAAAGGGCGAGGCTTGGCCTTACATCCTGCTTGCCTAGCCAGAATGTATATTCACAGTCTATGCTGAATATAGGAACTTTAAAAGTATATATATATTTTGTTAGTTTTACTTATTGGTTCCTTCCATAATAACCTCTTTATTTTTCAACAAAACAAGCTAAAGAGTCGGGGCCAATAGACAGAATGGATTATCTATCATCCATGTTTTATTAAAGGCAGTTATACATACATCGGTTCTCAGTATCGATTGTTTTCCTACCAGTTTGAATCGCTTTGTTTGTTCGGCACGCTATGGTCAGAGAGCCCTGAATCAATCAAATTTACACATGGTATGTCCCTAGTTCAAAACAAATCAAAGATGTTTGTTTTATAATATTTGTTGACCATATTTAATAAACAAACAGTAATATATTTTCTGTTTTCAGTGTCCTCATTATTATATTCTGTTATTATTTATCGAGTCCTAAACATTAGCAACACCGGTTTCCGTATACGGCAAACAATATATACTGACAAATAAATATAATTGGTGTCTTTTGATATGTCAAAATAACAACGTTTTACTAACAACAAAAGCAGTTTTCGAAACAATGGTTGGATAGATTTTGACGGGACTTACCTACACTGACAGATACCTGATTTTATAAGACGTAATTTAGGCTTTTTAACACAACCGAGATGGTGGGTGAAATCGCAGGGCATAGTACCTATTAATCTCAGGAATTCTGTTAAAACAAACTAGGTACATCAAATTATCCTATTGATGCAAATAATTTTAATAAGTATGAGAAATTAGGTAAAAGTTCTTTCATCGTTATTTAAAATTCGAAAAAGATTATTACCTACCATTAATTAATTTTTGAAAGATCCTTTGACGCGGATGACTCATTTATCTGAATACTGACTGGAATCAATAGGTTTTGTCTTGTAAATAGGCGTTATAAGGATTGAAACATCTTCTTATAATATGGATAGAGAAAGAATCTAATTGAAATCTTTCAAAAAGAATACTTATTTATTCAAAGGTTGATTGACTCGTAATGCTTTCTTTGTAATTTAAAGTTATTTATAGCACCATTATCTGAGAACAAAAGCTAAAATTATTCTAAAACCATTAGATAATGTTGCCATGACAGTGTCGTATATTGTACTTCGCTCCGCAATACACCCACTGCACAAAATTGCAGCCACTATAATTTATGAATTGCGACAAAGAATAATTTAACTAAACTTTGAACAGTTCCCCCAATGCTGTCGATACCTAACCAGTTGGAAGGCGCCTACATAGGGCAGGACGTGACGTTGGAATGCCACACAGAGGCATACCCCTCCTCCATCAACTACTGGACCACTGACCGCGGGGACATGATTATTTCCGGTGAGACTTGTATAACGTGCGTGTTTAAAATCTGCTTTCTGTTTTCGAAAATAAACTAATATAATTATATCGAGCCTGTATTTCTCGAAGGGTTAGGCAGAGGTGCACATATGTACACCCACATTTTGCCTATTGCCATTAACAGGGCACAATTCCAAACTCCAAGCTGCTACTAAGAATTAAGAAAAACCCAATAACACTTTGTTCGACTTGGGGATCGCCCCAGGACCTCTAGCGTAGCAGTCCCGTTTAGGACCACTATACTAATGAGGCAGACAAAAAAAAAACCTAATAAATTAAAACTTAGTAATTCTTCTGAATCATGATATTATTATTATAGAGTTAGTATTGATACCATTCAAACATTAAAATAATTAATGTGAGTAAGGTTGAGGAAGCAATATGTAAATATAATAAAATCACTAACAAGGAATGTTGCTCTAAGCCGCTTAAAGTCTTATGAATTATAAATGAGTGGCCCGTTTATTTACATGCTTTAGTTTCAGTGAACTTTCAAAACCCTAACTTGACCGCTAGTGATATACACTGCTGGCTGCTAACTAACAAGCAATAAACGCGATATTATTGAACCCTGAACTCCACACAATACAATAAATTTATCATATTGGCATAAATAACATGCGTTCCCGTCAAGTAAGGCATCGTTCGATTGTATCATTGATTTATGACTTCATAATGAAAATAGTTTCCCTTGTATTGGAACAAGCGAATGAGGTGTAGTCGAATACTTCTCGAATGTAGGTACTTATTCATGCGCGAATAGAGAATACTTGGATAATGAAATACTTCTCTATATCCACTTCGGCTCAGTTGCACGAATGACAAATAAGTAAAATAACAATTTTAATTTGAATAGGTACATAGTATTCGCACAATTCTCATGGTACTGCCATAAACTTGTACCGCGTTACCGAAATTAACCAGTATTTTTGTATGGAACTGAACATTTTATTGACTCTGCAGTGGTTATTCGTCGAATATTCCCAGCATGGAAGTTCTAGTTTGAAAGTAGAGCAACTTATTTAGTAGGTTATTGGAGTTGATATCTTTGAAAGTATTTTATGGATATTTTATTGCAAGAAGATAGAGCTTTAAATTATATGAAAAAAGAACTAGACGTGCATTTGTTTTTATAATTGCTGGTTACGTACTACCAAATACAGGTTTTATATTTAAGTAGAAATGGAAATTATAGGAGGCAAGTACGAAGCATTCCCGATGGACAGCGGCTACAACAAATTCATGATGCTGAAGATCAAGAACATAACTAAAGAAGACTTCGGCTTCTATAAATGCATCGCCAAGAATTCTCTTGGTGAAACCGACGGGATCATTAAACTTGATGGTAATATTTAACATTAGTAGATTGATTTAAAACAGCCCCCGTAGGAGGGAGCGATTGAAAGCGTTGAAAGACTCGTAAAAACAAACAGCCTTTTTACGATCTTTGGGAATTCGGAAGTGTGGGAAAATCACACAAAACAGCCCGTCAATTATTGGTAAAGCTTTTTTCTGGGTACCTTAAACAAAAATGTTTATATTATTTCTGTGAAAGAATTTATCCGTCAATAATTCTGAATAAATTGGTATTTTTATGTGATAAAAACAATGAACACTGTGAAGAAAGATAGTAATTAATTTTGCTAATTACCTACATGGCTTTAATTTTCGGTCCTTAATTAAATTTCCTTTCAGAAATACCGGCTCCCCCTTCCGCCTTCACCACAACCCAAAAAACAGTTTTAGACAATCAAACTATAAGGAAGAAAGGTAACTTAACCTCGGCCAGAAATTCTTAATTTTCTTTCATCGAACTTTACATTGTTTACTAATAATTAATATTCCAACAGGGTTGCCTCAAATCATTCAAAGCAGTGACGCAATCAGTTCAAATTTCCAAGGTGAAATGTACGGCGAACAACTAAGTGATTTCGGTAAATATTTTACCAATTTTCGCGACATTATAATAGACTTTGTCGTTGAGTATTTCATAATTATTTTGCAAAGTTAAAATTTTGTGACGTTATAATAAGAAAAAGTTAAATTAGGTCAGGCTGTTTCAAGTTTGTACGTATTAAGTCAGTTGTTAATTCTATTCTATTAAACCAATAATTATATACCAATTCAGCCATAATATGTGAGTATAACGTTTACGTATTCGCTCTTTGGACTGCTAACTACTATCAGCCCACTCGTAAACCCGTATTGAAAATGAATATTCTATCAATAGTTACCTAGCTGCGGATAACAGCTAATTATACCTTTTGTGTTTAATGTATTTCGATAAATACAGTTATAAGTAAAACCTTGTATCCACTTAAGGATCTTAATAATTATTAACTAAATTAAAATAAATGAAAATAAAGCGTTGCTTTCCTCATTAAGTAGATAATAATTTAATAATTCTTACGCAATTACTTTAGGCAGATTCATAAAAAAAACCGGCCAAGTGCGAGTCGGACTCGCGCACGGAGGGTTCCGTACCATTACGATTTATGACGTATTAAAAAAAAATATTTACTAGATCACGTCCAAACCAATTTTCGGTAGAAGTTTACATGGTAATCTAGACCATATATTTTTTTTAGTTTTATCGTCCTCTTATTTTAGAAGTTACAGGGGGGGGGGCACATTTTACCCCTTTGAAAGTGTTTCTTGCGCAAACTATTCAGTTTAGAGAAAAATAATATTAGAAACCTCAATATCATTTTTAAAGACCTATCCAAAGATACCCCACACGTATGGGTTTGATGAAAAAAAATATTTGAGTTTCAGTTCCAAGTATTGGGAACCCCCAAAATGTATTGTTTTTTTTTTCTTTTTTGTGTGAAAATCTTAATGCGGTTCATAGAATACATCTACTTACCAAGTTTCAACAGCATAGTTCTTATAGTTTCAAAAAAAAAGGCTGTGACACCGGACCGACAGACATGACGAATCTATAAGGGCTCCGTTTTTGTTATTTGGCTACGGAACCCTAAAAATGCAGTTAAAAGAGATCTCTCTGTATTAAAAGTAAGTTGTTGGTTAAACTGAATTAATATTAATGTTTATTTTTCAGATGATGACCTTGAAAATGCAGCATGTTCCAGCAAAGTCAATATGTTAGTTTTCACAATAGTTTTTCCAGTAATAAACATAGTCAGACATATTTTACTTTCTTGATATTTGTAACTGTGATGAAAATTACCTTATTTGTTGCTAATTTTATTTTGTTAATAATTTCTTAAGCTGACCAGACAATAATGATTCGCACTGTTGAATATCTAGGTTTATTGTCATCGATCAGAAGACATAATAAGTATATAAACTTTGAAGTAATGCGTAAGCAGACTGTATCTTTTAGGTGGGTCTTTATATAATATTATTATTTAACAATCAATTAGGTAGCTATTATACTTGTACTTCACCACTTTTGTAACGCTAATGGTTAGATCTGTCAGAATATTTCATGTAAAAAGTGACTACAATTTTGTTAAGGTCTGACCGATAGATATTATAAAATGTTCGAGTTGATTTTGAGTTTAGAAAAATATCAATATTATAACTTACAAAATTCTGCTTACCTAAGCACAATTTCTTAAGATATAATATTGATATTTTTAACAACATATTCTAAATTCTCCGTTTCTTTCACCGAAAGACCTTGTCGCATTACAAAATTTATACTAGCCTTTTTTTACAAAAAAGACTCTTAAAAGTTAGGTCTCATGGGTTAGCCTAGTTTTTATCAAGTATTTGTATAAAAATTTTCTACTACATCGATTTTATGAAAGCGCCTAGACTTTCTAGAAGATAAATCTATAACTGTCCAATCGAAAAAGTGTACGTAGGTGGTACTTATGTAATTTTTGGTAAACAATTTAGTCAACTTATCCAATAAGGAATAATGAATACGTAAACCTACTGTGCTTTGGTAGATAATAACTGGTCGATTTCCATTACTTTATTATTTATTATATATGTATAAGGCTTATTTTTAAAACAATTTTATTGTAAAACTTGAATGAATTATTTGCCATAATGTAAAATACAATTAGACACTATAGTGAAATAGAAAGTTTTTGTGATGATTTACATAATGCTACAAAATGAAAACTGCCAAATAAATGTGTAAAATATGGAAATAAAACGAAGCTTGAAAGGTTGTTTTTAATTAAAACCCCACTAAACAACTGTTACTCGCTGTCAGGGATTTTATAAAATAGTCTGATACTGGATATACAATCACAAAGTTTAGTTAGTTTGTTTTGTTTACTTGGGAAAAGCATAAAACGCTTAAGTGATCGACGCTTATCCCTCATTGTGAACATAGCTGTCACTGAAAGAAGTCCCCGGATTTTTTTAAATATTTATAGTATATACATGTATCGATACCAACACGTTAACAATACAAAGTAGTAAATTCAGCATTAAATATATCGGGCAAACAGATTGTTCATAATTGTTATCTGCAAGTACATGTCAGCTACAGTCCATGGTATTAATTGTAAATGATCCCTTGTGTTAAAAGGATACACAAGGATTTTCTATGTTTATTAGAATATTTCAAACAGATTGTACCTCCAGATATAATTATCTGATACTGCTTGTACCTGAGTTGCTGAGCAGTCGGTTCCGCTACTGTTTACGAGTTCGATTCTCGCATGGTAAATATTTGAATATTCAGGTTGAATGTATGTAAGTTTATGTACCTATGTGAGATTTTGTTTCTAGTCTATGTTCCCATCCAAGACGTACCTAACAGAATACTAAAGTTTATGAAAACTACACGTCACTATGAAGATAAACATCTATAGATCCAAATCGTGACAAATTCCTTAGACTCAGTCAAGGTTATCCATCACATCAATTATCCCTGAAAGTCTTGCTTTTAATAAATGTAGCTATAGGTACGTATAATTCATTACGCAGAAACTAATTTTCTTTGATGGATTGATTGACTGATACATTAATTACGTAAAGAATTTGACGCAGGAGAAGTTGTACGATTTCCTATAATTAAGCATGTATTTTCCACTCCCCCAAAAGTTTACAAATCGTTTATTTTATAAAGTTGAAATCAATAATGTTATTATGGAGAAATGTTGGAAACTCCCGTAGCCGTGTTTCGTAATATGTTTTTTTTAAATACAAATGCCAAACTGAAAACAATTATGTAAAACAGGTAGACAATGCACTGAGTCCAAAAAACTAAGTGGGACACAAAACAGTACATTAATATTCCTTATTGTTGCCATCTATCTTTTTCCACATTTGTAATGCACGAAGAGCTGTCGTACAGACATCTAGACATAACTATTAATATGTAACGTAAAACAATCCGGTGCACTGCCCTATACGGTCCGAACAATCGATACCTTACTAAGTAATTTACATTCGCATTCGAGTCCCACTCGTGAATTTCGAATCGAATTGGACAATAACGTGCATCTCCAAAGTGTTGTTCGATTGTTCGTAATTTTGTGCAGTTCCTTTGATTTAGTTCAAGGTATAGGTTCACCGAGGCTCGTAAGATGGGATTCAATAATAATAACTTGGATATTGGATAACTTACGAAAATATGTAATTAAGTGCGGCGGTAGCCTAATGGCTAGGGCGTTGGACTTGCGACCATGTGGTTCCCGGTTCGACACCCACCATTGCATTATCGACGTGAACCCATTCGTAACACAAGCATTTAGCTTAGCACAAGGCGTTAACAATAATTCTAGTAATACCCACATTGCTAGTGAGCTTAAAAAAATAACTTAAAAAGATAGAAAACTGACTACATTAAATACTTTTTATTTCTTTCTTCTGGAAACAAGGCGGCGCGGCGGTCTGCTTCTGTCATGTTCCAACTCAATTAGTTAGTAAAGGTAATTATGGTGTATTAGTCGAAATTTAAAATCTACTTAAATTGTAGCGTAACATACCATTACGCCTGTAATCCCCGAAGCGTTAGGCAGAGGTGTAGGAACTAATGTACGCTCACAGTTCATCGGTATGTTTAGGCCGCATGGAAAAGGGGGCGAGAAACTACGCGGGCGAAGCCGTGGGCGGAAAGCTAGTACCTTCGTAATAATTTAAAATTTTGTATCTGTTTGTTTTTACAAATCTTATAATATATTGATTGATTTTATATAAATCACAGGAAGATAACTGTAATAAAGTAATTTTGAGAATAAGTATTAAATAAAAATAAAATAGTTTTGTGTTTAAGGAGGTGGTAATTGGTATTTAACATATTATAACCAGACAAGAAAAAACAATTTACTAGACAGTATCAAGTTAATTAATATAAATAGCTTATTTGATGAGTAATTTAAAGTGCAATAACACTTGCGGGAAGTAAACATTCAAGGTCCGTTCACATTGCAGCGCAGCGTAGTCACTTCTTGAAATATTATTTAATCAACATTAAAAACTTTTCCTTCTCTAAAATAACTTAATAATCTTTGTATGGAAAATGCCTAAAAAATTCAAAAAGATAATTAAAAACTTCTTTCTTCTGATCAATTATTTTTTGTGCCAAGTGCGCAAAGTGTACCTACTGTTATTTCAAGTAAATATTACTTTTTAAAAGATAATCTAGATTGATGTACAGTCGCCAGCATATCAGGTTATACAAATCTGTGAAATTTCTGTAAATGATTATAAACCTTAAAATATTGCTAATTAAGTTCAAAATCAACTGAAAAAAATTTACAGTTTGTGGTAACTTGATGTGCTGGCGACTGTACCTACATACTTAATGCATTTTGTTCAGCCTACGCAGAAGTGACGGTTGATCAGAAAATCATTCTAGTCCGGTTCAAATAAAACCGTCCAAGTGCGAGTCGGACTCGCGCACGGAGGGTTCCGTACCATTACGATTTATGACGTATTAAAAAAAAACTATTTACTAGATCTCGTCCAAACCAATTTTCGGTGGAAGTTTACATGGTAATCTACATCATATATTTTTTTTAGTTTTATCGTTCTCTCATTTTAGAACTTACAGGGGGGGGGACACATTTTACCACTTTGGAAGTGTTTCTTGCGCAAACTATTCAGTTTAGAGAAAAACTTTATTAAAAACCTTAATATCATTTTTGAAGACCTATCCATAGATACCCCACACGTATGGGTTTGATGAAAAAAATAATTTGAGTTTCAGTTCCAAGTATGGGGAACCCCCAAAATTTTTTGTTTTTTTTTCTATTTTTGTGTGAAAATCTTAATGAGGTTCATAGAATACATCTACTTACTAAGTTTCAACAGCATAGTTCTAATAGTTTCGAAAAAAGAAGGCTGTGACACGATCGGACAGACAGACAGACAGACAGACATGACGAATCTATAAGGGTTCCGTTTTTGCCATTTGGCTACGGAACCCTAAAAACCTTTTAACCATCACTCCTGTATTCTACAAAGGGTTAGGCAGAATTATGCTAATGTATAGCCACAGTTCGTCAGTTCCTTTGTTTAGGTCTCATTTTATAGGAGGCAAGCCCAATGTTATTATAATTCAAATATTATAACACCAATAAGTCCTAATCTTACTTTTTATATTCAGTGTACAAAAAAAGCAGTGATCTTACCCAGTAATATGATTGCCCATTGACCTACTAAGTCTGGAGTTTGAATCCAAGGCACGCAACTCCGACTTTTCTCGACTTATGGATCGGTGTGATCAAGTTATCCAGAAAGGATAACTTGATGAAAAACTACTAAGGCTACCTTAGTAGTTTATATTTCACTCTTCTACTAATTTATATTTCACTTACTTCAAGTAAAATATTGTTAATATTTTGCAGAAATTGTTAAATAAAGAAACAGCCGCTTCACTTTAGAAATATGCCTGAAGGTCTTCCTAGAACCCTTCGCCATCGAAGGTTATCTACCCATCTCACTTGTGCCCATATAATGTTACCAACTACTAACTAGTCCAAAATTCCTCGCCTTACTGGCGAGTTTATATATTATCAAACCATAGCAATTTTTTTTGTTTAATTTATATTAAGCACGTAATAATAATAATAGTAATTTCCGAATGACGTGCAATATATTAGTTATTTTGAAAACATAAAAGAAAATCGCACTCCATAATCTATTTCAACGTTTATGACTCCATTGTGCTAACAGAATCACTTGCAGGTAGCGTAACTAGCGTAGCGTGAAGTAATGCCATATTGGCATATTCAATTCTAGTATTAGATTGAAGTCTGTCGGGCGACATTCGTTGTAATGAACACGTACCTTTACCGTATACAACACAGTGATTTATCGTCAATATTAATTAAAAATATTTCTTATCTAATTGTATAAATAGCAGATACTTTCCATTCATATTTTAATCATCAGTGGTAGCCGCTATTGTAAATTAATATTGCACTGTTATAAACGTATATAAAATTTGTTCATTAAAATGCTGAACGACAGTTTCTACGTTTATGGCGATCAAAATGTGCAAGTACCAGCACATTTAAATTTTGGGAAGTTCATCTTAGATCGTCTACGACTCAAAAAAGATGAAGTGGCACTGGTAAGTCACAACTCTAGAAGCCTACAACTCTTGTAATAGTTTCCTTCTCAGATACACATAATTAATACTGTATGATCTAATGCATTAATTTCATCAACTAATTACTTAATCTGTTTTATGTATTCACGCTGGCCTGCCTTATTAACAAGTGAATAATGCATGATGATTTGATTAGATTAGAAACGTATAGGCACGTCTTTAAAGGCAAACTTGTATATTCAGAATCATCTTCAAAGGAAATGTTTTTAATACTTTGAAAATGTCCAGGAGCTTGGTGAAACACGTGAGAAACTAACATACAAGGAATTCACACAATATGCCGTCAATATGTCCACCGCTTTGACAAAGCTAGGGGTTGGGCGGGGCGACATTGTTGCAGTGGGATCCGAAAAACGCAATGAATTCGTCCCGACGGTTCTTGCAATCGTGTTCACTGGAGCGACATACACCCCTTATGATTTAAAGAGCGGGAGAGGTGAGACAAAATATCTTACTTCCACCACATTCTCTAAGCGCTCCATATATTTTATGTGAAGTAGTTTTTATATGATGTGGACTCGTGAAACGTTGCATCTGGTTTAACTCTACCTAATTACCTACAGCGATAAACATACATCTTTTAGTTCCTTATTTTCGATGACTCGTCACTGTCTCATATTTAAATATTTTTCGGCCATCAAATACAAAATAAGCTTAACGAAACCCAAACCAAAATGTTTATGATTGACAAATAATATATTAAGCTTTTCATTACTTATTATTGTTTCAGCAACCTTAAAACACAAGATAAACTTAACTAAGCCTAAATACTTTGTATGC
The DNA here is from genome assembly GCA_958496365.1 of Subacronicta megacephala. Taxonomy (NCBI): domain Eukaryota; kingdom Metazoa; phylum Arthropoda; class Insecta; order Lepidoptera; family Noctuidae; genus Subacronicta; species Subacronicta megacephala. Next base: position 8,190,288 of record OY292523.1, on the reverse strand, counting down.
TCGAACCTTTTTTGGAACACCTACAGCGACATACTGAAGAGCTTTGATTGCATACAGACTTTCATAACATTGGACGACAACGCTGTAGAATCAGTAACTCCTATCAAAACTTTGGTCACGAATGACGTCGACGTAAATAGGTTTGAACCGGTGCAAGTTCAGGGACAGACAGATAGCGCGTTCATTTTGTATTCGTCTGGCACTACTGGCATGCCAAAAGGCGTGCAACTGACACATTTAAACTGCATTCTCAATAGTCTGCCTGATGAGTAAGTATTGAATATATTATGTAGCTTGATTAACTTAGTAGTAAAGGAAACTATTCACACATTCACTTTATCAACACCAATTTCAATAAATCGATGAAACCACGGATTAAAACGATTTTTACCAGAAAGAGATCCTACCTAGTTAAATAGATGTTTTGACCCCGTAAACCTTGGAAACGTAGATTTAATTGAAATCGATGAGCCAATTAAATGTAATAAATAAATATTGCTGTGTATAATATATGTTATACTATTACTGTTTTTTAAGTTGGTATCTCAATATATTTATTCGCAACGAATATGAACGCGACGGTATATTAACGTCTAACGAGCAAATAATATTTCAGCTTCAGCGACGAATCTCTACAAACAGCATTTGTTTTCGGGGAATGGTATCATAATTACGACACGTTTATGACGTATAAATTTTTAGCTCTTGGAAGGAAAATTGTGTATGTCAACACAGCAGAGCCAACTACGTTCTTGAAGAGCGTTCAAGATTGTGGCGTAAGTATTTGAATTACGTTACGTTATAATTCGTCATGCATCAAGGTTAACCAACACACTAATACAAACGTAAGTGTGTTCTTCTGTAGTATTATGTCTTTAAATTATTTAATTATTTAACTGCTCATATTTTGAGATAAGATCCGTGTCCAGCCGTGGGCTGAAGGTAATTTTGATGACGAATGAGGTACACATGAAGACTAGGCAATACTGGAGTTCCGTTTCTCTTCACTTAAATTGTACTAATAAGTTACACACACACATTGTCATATAGACGGAACCATTACTACCCCACATAAATGCGAGCTTCATACAATTTTCCCAAGAGAGTAACAGAAACTACGGAGCTACATGGTACAATATTTACACATAGCTTTCACCTCTTCCACATTCATGGATCTTTTCATAAATGCGCACCGGTAGTGAATATTACGCACCTGACCTTTCTGAAGGCCATTCGCTCAAACGTTATAAATAATTACCTGAAATGACAAACGCTTTAATAAAGATATACCTTTTCGTTAAATATTTAAATATAATTTTATATTATATATATTATATATGTATATAAATATTATTTATTTATTTATGTATGTATTTATTTACTATATTTAGGTTTGTAGTGTATTTTTATTTTTTAGAATATTACTGTTAGTGTAAGTTTTTAGTTTCTTTGATGTATGCCAGACTACCTGGTTATTGACTTCTTTTCTCTTCAGTCCATCCAAAGGTTGTCTGTAAGAGATCGCTTTTAGCGATAAGACCGCTCATTGTACTTATCTATAATTTACAACATGTACTTGTCATTGTTTTGGTGTACAATAAAGAATATTCTATCTATCTATCTATCTATATTTTAAGTACCCAGGTAAGTACCTAAAAATCAAACATACGTTTGTGCCACCAAAGTGGGTACACCCACCGTTTCCAGTCCAAAGTTCCATATGAAAATTTTCTTGAAGGTACTTTTCCTATTTGTTTTTATTTCAGGTCAACATCGCTTTTATAGTACCTTCTTTTGTTTGCTATCTATCCAAAGCTAAGGAAGCGGAAAAATTTAATCTCGATTCGCTCAAAATTATATACTCTCGATCATCGCCTCTTCATAACAAGACCATACAAAAGGTTAAATGTAGGCGAGTATTGATTATTGTTATCATTTCATTTAACATCGACCTGTCCTTAAGTTTCTAAGCATAGCTTTAGCTTTTATTTATAGCTTTTTTTTATATTGCTCTGTGATGGAGCTTCATTGTAATATTGATTCGTTTCATATATTTTTTTTATGCTTTCAATTTAAGAATATTGATTCAAATTAGCCTTAAATATTCGATAAGGCTTTCTTGTCGACTTGTAGGGGTTTTTTTTACTGTTTTTAAAACATGTTTTCGAACATAAGTAATGAGTGTAATTATTATGTATTCTAGGTTCCCCAAGCTTAAACATATTCTTCAAGGTTACGGGATGACTGAAGCTGGTGAGTTGACTTCAGAAAGTTGGGGTACAAAAGGTCCCAAGGCCGGCAGTGTAGGAATGGCTTCCCCTGGGATTACTTTAAAGGTAATTTATTTTTTGTAGTCGCAAATTTGAATAGGTATTCCGCGATACTGGGAATTATTAGAATAAAGTGGACAAGCAGTGGGACGATTTAATGGGTTGATAATGATGATGAAGTACGTAGAGATTTCTTTGTATATTTAGTGATAACTTGACATTATTTACAACAACTTAGTCAATTTTATACTTTGGTGGCTTCACAGCTTCTTCAATAAAAATTGAATATTTTACACCTAGGTCGTAGACTCCGAATCCCGTAAAACTTTGGGTCCAAATCAACGCGGTGAAATTTGTCTAAGAGGTCCTGTCTTCATGAAAGGTTACATCGGAGTGCCCCCTTCTAATTACTTGGATGAACAGGGATTCTTCAAAACCGGTGACTTGGGTTACTATGATGAGGACAAGTACTTTTTTATCGTCGAGAGATTGAAAGAAATCATCGTGTACGATGGGTATAAGGTATGTTTTAAACTCTCCTATCATTTTTACATTTTTATCTTGATTAATGGAAGAAGGAAAAGGCCTTTGCCCTGCAGTGAGGCGATCACGGCTGATAATTATAATTTTAACGGAAATCATTATCATGAATAGATTCGTTATGATTCCCAGAGATGAGCCCTAACAGGCATTGCCCGAGGGGGCATTGGAGTGGTCAATTAAGCAGACATAGTGTCCTTATCCACGTGTTGGTAGTGGCTATCGGAGTGGTCTTAATGGGTAAGAATCCACACTGTAAACAAAACAGAGGGTTGATTATGATTGTGTTAGCAACACTCGTTTAAATAATATAAGACTCACTTTCTTTCAACACAGTATACATAATATACTACTATGAAAGCTTGGAGCTACCATAGGTAAATCAAGATAAATAAAGAATTTCCAGAGTCAACAACCCTCACACAAAGTGAACAGTAAGATAGTCATCTTAGAATAACCTAGGCGTCTTCACAAAGCAACTATATTCCAAGGAAGACGTCCAAAACCAGTCTGTGCAAAAAGGAAAGAATTTTCGTGCCTTATTCCAGCAAGAAGCTACACGGTTTTTGTGGATAAGTAATAATAGCCAGTAGTGTCCACGAAATACAATCCACACCTTTTCATCTTGACAAATCCTTTGTTGAAGGTATTACATCATAACAATAAGCCGTCGTATTATCTACGTATTTCTAGATCCGTAGCGTGTTATAGAAATATAAATTGCTATGTTACATATTATATACAATTTCTATGTCATTTTATCAAACTATTGTAATTCAAGTGTATAACTTCCTCGTTTTATATATTTTTGTACTTAAGTATTTCAGAATATGTTGCATGTTCAATAAACTTGATAGGAGTAGGTACATAACGACTCGACTGACGAAATAATTAGTACTTTTTCGACGAGTTTATATAATGTTCCTTTTATATACCTACATAGGTAGCTCCATTGGAACTAGAAACAATACTGCAGCTACACCCGGGAGTGAAAGAGGCTGGTGTGGTTGGTAAACCAGTGCGTGATTACGGCGAAGAACCAACAGCTTTTGTAGTGAAACAGCCAGGAGTAGACGTGACTGAACAGGATCTTATTGATTACGTTGCTTCAGAGGTACAAACATACAAGTCTTGCAATTGTTGCAGTCTGAAGAATATTTTGGGATTTTGATTTCTATGTTCAATGAATGCATATCAAACATTTTTTTAAAGTAATTTACATAAGAGCAGAAGCAAAATGTCCCCAAACTCCCTTTCAGACCTTCGATTCCAGTACCACTAACTATTCAACAAACACGACATCATCTCTTTGGGCTAGGTACCTATATTGTAAAACAAATCACAGGCAATTACTTTTTGTTTTCTGGAGATCGATAAAAGCGTTTACCTTCCTTTTTATCTAGGTCAAAGTCAAGTGACGGAAAAATTTTACCCAAAAAAAATCTATTTCACATTACACACATTACACAAGTGACGTTACTGAAGAAGACTGAGTAATTTCGAAAAACTCTGTTAACTTTTTCCTCGTTTGGAGATGTATTAATTGCTGACGGTGATATTTATAATGCTTAAATACCAGATAATTCTTTTGATAATATCATGTTTTTTGGAAAAAGTAGGTGTATCTATAGATATGCCCATATTACCACAATGAAGTAAAAGCGATCCAAATCATACAAAGATAAGATTATGTGACACAAATATCTTCTGCTTTGTAAATCTAAGCCTTTCTTAGAAATGAATTAATAACAAAAATATCTGGTACTCTCGGAATCTACTCATATCGGGAGTTTCGAGAAGTCAGTTACAGAATCCTTAATCGATGTTGTAGCCAAACTGCTGTTCCTATAGAATGGGTCGCTCATTGTTTTGTGAGAGACTTTCACCAAACTAAATTAACGAAAAACATAAATTCTTTTTAGTGGTCCTTGACATTGTAGTACCTAAAATACTTACTTTATTTTAAAAATATAATTCAATGAAACTTAAAAACGCTTATTGACTAAATAAACTTGTAATTTTTTCAGGTGGCACCGTTTATGCAATTGAGAGGTGGTGTTAAATTCATTCAAGAAATGCCGAGAAATCCTAGGGGGAAGATTTTACGCCAACGGTTGAGGGAGATGCTGAATTAATAAAAAATATAGGTATCACACACATTATATCATTAACTAAATAAATAAGAACTCACTCTCACTCGCTTTATATTTTACTTACAACAAACAAGTTCACAATAGCGATACCTAAAACAAATAAGTATTGTGTATGTCAACCTATTCAGATTTCCAAGAGCTCGTACGATTGTGATGCTATTCAAATATTATGTAGATATATGTCAAAGCAAAGACTATTTGCTAGACTAAATAAAAGTGAACCATGACTTGAGCTAGAGCTGCATATGTTTATTTATCTTTTCAAGCTTTTGTATGGAAGAGAAAACCAGCAGTAATATCTCTATTTTACATTATTCTGAAGTTATCAACACAGTACAATCATTAATTAAGTCTGACTACCAAAGAGAGCTGACAGAGCGCAGGCAAGAGGCACCGCCAAAAAAACTGAGGAAGTACTCCTCTCGTATTGTTTATGACCTTTTTCTTTTATTCGGAAAGATGTTTGCTTCGGCCTCGTAAGTCATTATTATATCATCAAGCTACTGTTAGGAGGAAAAAACGTGCAAACGGAGCTCGGCTGAAAGCTATGTGCCACGTAATTTAACTCTACCTCATATCTTCAGAGACGTCTTTATTCATTCGTAGTATGATTTGGATTATCATAATTCCTTACCTTTTGCCTGAAATTACTTTGTAATGGGACAAACACTTGGCATAAACAGCTTCTGTTATTTTGAATTTGCTACGAGAATGAACTAAGAACTTATTGAGTATTGTATTGAAAATAGGTATTATAGTGATTACCTACTTACTAATTTCTGCAATGAAACTCATCATTATTAATTGCCTTTATTCTTATTAAGCGTGCTATATATAAGTATCTACATTCTATATAAATTTGATAATATAATACTTTCCTGCGGTGTCATTTGCAATGCCATTTAAAAAATGAAACTCTTTTACCATTTAAATTGACTGGTTTTACCTCGGAGCAATTTAGCTCGCCCTAGCCTCTTTCCGAGAATGGTCCCTGCGGCCTGTAATAGGTTTCTTAAAAGAAAACCGAGTTAAACAAGCGTGATTGACTTAATTGTAGAAAAGCTTTATTTCCCGAGATTAGTGAATTATTTAAGAGGAGCGAACTAACTAGATTACTTGGGATACAGATAATGTTGACGTGTTAAGTTAATCTACGTTAAGTTACAATCCCTTTGAAAGCTTTTCGAAATCAAGTATTAACTAATAACGCTTAATAATATATACTTTGTCTTCTTCATTTTGATATTAATGAACTAAGATGGCTCTAATGTTAGCATATTCTAAATCAACTACATATTACAAACATAATATGTGGATTGCTTCAGAAGTCTGGTCAGTAACTCCCTTTATTGATGTATTGGAATTTGTTTCCAGTAATGGAGAAGGTACGGGGTTGACGTATCTGTATGAATAAAAACCCTTTATAAATAAAGAATAAAAAACAAGATGGTAATACCTACTGCTTTCTTTTAGCTAGCGAAAGTGGAATTATATTCAACGAGAGAATTGCACGTGCTTTTGCCCGCATGAGATCCCGGTTATTCCACGGGATAATAAATAGCCTATGTTAATCGGGAATAACGTAGCTTTCTAATGATGAAATAATTATTAAAACCGGTTCAGTACTATTATCTATAGTTTATCAAAAAAATGTAAGTGAAAAAGAAAATGATATCTGTATTTCTTAATATTGGCCCTTTAACCCTAACTTATGTAAATTAAACTGTTAAGATCCAACAGCGTAATCTGCGAAATCAATCTTTCTGTTAGTTTAAAAGGCAATATATTCCCCAAAATTCAGTGATATTTTTTCGCTCCGCCAAATTTATGCTTGCTGCGCGTAAAATAGACGAGGAACTCTTCATTAATGTTTGCCACTTCGAAAATTGAATCGTTTAATCGCAGCGGGGCGAAGTGAGAGAGAACGCATTGGCAGGGTGAGCGTAATTGCGTCCGAGTACCTTTGATACTGAGTGGAAATAGAGCAATTAAGTCCCTTGAGTTGGAGAGTTTACCTTGATTTTTTATTACTCTCCCTTTTGTGTACATGCGGTTTAAGAGTTTGTAAACATGAAGGTGAACGAACCCAACAACGCGTTTCACCCCAAACCAATATAACATATCTACATAAAAGATAAGAGAATGACATTAGAATTATAATTTTTCGATACAAAATATGTTTCATTAAACGCTCTATATGCAAGACAAAGCCGAGCTTGATAATGCAGCCTCCAGGGTACGCAATTTATTGAAAACAGGCGTACGAGTATACAAAGCATGTACTCACTTTCAGCTGATACAATAATGTGTGTATAATGCACTACACTACGTTACAATAGAATTACTTTTAAGTAAACTTGAGTCTACAGATGATTGAGAACATAGTTTATCTTGGAAGTTAATCTGCTGTAAGAATCTCGGAAATGAAATATTCAGGACGGTATTAGTATTTAATGAAATTACAAATAGAAACACTTACAATGTATAAGATAAAAAAAAGAACATAAAACATAAACATACCATCACGCCTGTATTCCCCGAAGGGTTAGGCAGAGGTGTACTTAATGTACACCCACAGTACGCCGGTATGTTTGGGTCCCATGTAATAGGGGGCGAGCCTATTGCCATTCACCGAGCACAAATCCAGACTCCGAGCTGCTACTGAGAATTTCATAGAAAAGTTCAATAACACTTTGCTCGACCTGGGGGTCGAACCCAAGACCTCTAGCGTAGCAGTCGCGATTGGGACCACTAGACCAACGAGGCAGTCAGTCAGTCTAAAAAGAACATTTAAATTTTTTTAAGAACTTATTGTTCTACCTGTTTGAAAGAAAAACTTTTAAAACATTCTTTTAGAATATACCTAGATTATATTGAGCGATGTCCTTACGGTGGCCAGCACATCAAGTTACCACAAACATTTTTGAGTTGATTTTGAACTTTATCTTAAACAATTTAAAGTTTACAATCATTTGGAGAAATTTGTCAGTTTTGTATACCTTGGCCCTTTGGCGACTGTACAAGTATTGCAAAAATACCTGGTCGAAATCGCGCACCACTGATCCGAAATATTGTTTACAAAATGAGTTTATTTGTCAATATAAAATATCAATAAGTCATCTTAATAGTTTATCTATTTCTAAATATGATCGCAAGCTTTACAAAGGACCACACAAACAAATATAAAAGTCACAGATAATAAAACATCAACATTAAGTTATTCATATGTGCTCAACCACGAAGAAAGGCATATTTGCACATGTTTAAACTTAAATTCTTCACTATGTGACGCTATATACAACGTACACTTAAATCTAAGTCATTATTTATCTTTCGCAATTGTTCATAAAGTGTATGCAGTGGATACTTTATTTTTGCATCAATGTATTGTTTCTATTGCAAGAAGTGATATGAAAGATTTTCTGAATTGAATTTGCATATCAACGAAACGTTTTGTTACATCAATTGATTTAAATTCTCATGGCGAACTTATTTATGTTTAGGGCTAACAAGATGGAGAATATTAATTTTCTTTATCTAAAGTAATATTATAAGGAGGAAACATTTGTGTTTTGTATGTGTTTGTAATGTTTTCACAAAAAACCTACAGGACCGATTTAAAAAATTCTTTCACCATTAGAAAGCTGCATCTTCACTGAGCGACATAGGCTATATAAAATATCAACAATGGTGGTGTACAATAAAGTATAAAATAAATAAATAAATAGGTAGGTAAATTGTCATACCTATTCATACCCTATCCATACCTCTTCAATTTATTTTAAAACGGTTTGACTTTTAAACACATTTCCATTACGAGGATTAAAGCCGCATAACATGCTCTAAACTTATCATTACACATCAGTATACTTGGTAAAGTCATGGTGATAAACATTTAATTGTACGTAGCTGTCATTAGAATCAGGCATTCGTGTGACAATTAATTAACTAAGTAGCCTCTAAACGCAGCCGGACGATCATCATCCCGATCTAACCGTTGAATAAGTTAACGTAATAAAATAAATCCACTAAGCCGCTATAACGCCTGGGATTTAACATGGCTTACTAACGCTTTCAAAGCTGTGAACCCCCCGTATGCCTACGATCACCCTCCCTTAACGTAAAGTAAGGCGTCACAACTTCTGACGTCGCCCTACTTGTGAAATACTAATTTATTTCTTTTGTTTTTCTTTTCAACTACAACAATTTAGAACGTGTATTTTTCTTTTCAGATAAATTGGATCGCTTTAGTGGGCTCTTTGATTTGAAATTTCTTTTCGAATATTATTTTTCTAATATTGCTTCATATTGTACCCACGCTAAATTAAAAATTCGCGAGATAAATTATTATGAATTAAATTACAAAATATTGTTTTAAATCAACATTTAAAACTTGAAGAAGTTAAAATAACATTTAGTGCCTACCTATCAATCAGATCGTTGACTCAATAATGCTCGTAATGAGTACACCTAATTTTATTTATCCGACCGGTTTCTTTTATTTAACATTAACCTATTTTATAATTAATTGCATATTGCATAAAATAATACCCTTGGAAACATAGTTTTAAATCTATAAATTTAAGCCAATTTATAACAGATTGATAAAATAAGGTCACTTAAGTAGTTGCAGGCTCGTAATCGGGAAATGTCCCGATTACGAAAAAGAAATTTTAATAAATTAAAGTTAGAAATTGCCGTAGGTTTAAATATGAGTCAGGTACCTAAAACCGTCTATATATATGGTTCTTGCAACATGAAAACCTTAAAAAAATATTTCTGAGCTTATTTTTAAATAAAAAAACTTTCTTAATTCAAAAGAATACAATGAAATTATACCCTTATCAAAGCTTCTGAGAAATTCAAAAATATTTCCATTTTCAAGGGCTTCACTTGAGTTCTTTTGTAACTTTTCATTTGTTCTTGAAATTTTGCGTCAAATATTTGAAAACCCTACATCCTGGAAATACAAAGAAAACTGTAAATTGTTGGTTGTGAAAATGCAAAATAGGTTTGCACACGAGGAAGAAAATACGTTTAGATACCTTTAGGTACCTATGAACTTATATCTATTTAACTTTAAGAGAAAAACTGCTGCAATAAATAAACGTTTTCACTACTTTCCTTCCTTTAAATGTATTAAATCTTTGTGTCACCCATCCAGTTATAATAAATTAAATATAAGTAAGTATATTCTCGACGCTGTGCACTATAGGACAAATAAACAAAACATCGCCAAAGAAAATGTGTGCAATATCTATTGTTTTTTCTTACAAGAAGGTACCCATTACCTAAATACGTGTAAGTTGCCCGTACCTTATGATTACGGCTCTGCCGCTGGCTTAACGGTTATTAATATTAATGAATAGGGAAAGCGAGATACGTGTATAGTTGCTATGCATTCGGTCCCGGTTGCGCTGGGAGCCGCGGGAGCCCTCACGATATAAACTAATGAGCCGTGAACCACGAGACCATGAATGTATATTATTTGTAGCATGCCATAAAACTCCTCACCACAATGCAACAATACTGCATTGGCCGTATTGGAAAGCCGCTGTTAAAATCATAAAATATGGCACGTTTGATTCTAAAGTAAGCCAAAATGCTTTTGTCATAGTATCCAAAAATAGAAAAGGAAAACGTGGTGATAGTAAAGATTACGGACGATTTATGTCCAGTTGCTGGCGCACTGTGTTGCAGCCTTCTTTGTTGAATCTTTTTGGTATTCAGAAGGATATTTTTCAGGAACTATTTAAGTTTATGTTTTTGAGTAAATTTACAAACAATATAGAAGCCAATATTAAGGGTGCTATTTTGGGTGTTATTATCTGAATGCCACAAACTCAATCCGGTGCCCAAGTGTGACCGTATTTGGAACTTCATCGCTTTGGACGTCGCCATTTTGAATAATGTCAGTTAGAGTTTCCATTCTCCGATTATTCATAACTGAGTTATGAATTGTCACACTTGTCTTAATAACTAAAAATAAATTCTAGCCCTAAGCCAATAATACCTTTTCGTTCGTAACTTTAATTTTATTATGTATCTTTTCCCTAAAATTCCGTAAAGTAAAGCAACAGTAGTGACGCTGTCGCCGAGTAGATAAGTTAGTGGCGCTAACATTACTTTTGACGAATGAGTTTTTTATCGATTCCCTCTGCTGCGCTGCAGGAAAGATTGAGTTTGCTATGAAAACCTTGGTTACAACTAAAAGCTCTTTATTTCTAAACATACATTGGTTTGTTATTTTTAGTGAAAGAAAAATACGACCGCGGGCAGGATTCGAACCTGCGTGGTTAAGTACACCAGACGCTATGACCGCTAAGCCACCGCGACTCCCACCCGCCATGTCGAAATTTGCCTTCACATTTTTAATTTACGTCTATGAGACGACGTCGTCGACGGCGGCGATAAATTACTTTCTTCATACGACATAAATTATAGTGTCCAAAATATAAAACAAAGTTCACAGATCATTGACCAGCGATGATCGATTAACACTTAAGAAACTTTAAGTGTGGATGAAGTTTGTCCGCCTAGTTTTAGAAGCGGTAAGTAAAACTCTCGAGGAAAGACTCTCGGCCCGGATAATCATCCATCAAATAGTTCCCGTCCTATTAAAATAACAAGGTCTTAGTAAACTGGGAGTTCAACAGCAAAAAAATATAACAACTCTTCTAATATTCGGCTGGTATGAACTGGCTGAAACCTAGTGTCCAAGTTTGTATTACACTCTACTACCTATTTTTGCGTAGGTTACACTATTTTCCGTTCCGATCTGTCGTCGACACTCCTACCAAAACAGAATTTGAGTGAAGTGACAGCTTCAAATCCGCCTAACGCATTCGACCATTATTGAGCACCAATATTTATTCGGATTCGGACTGCCTCGTTAGTCTAGTGGTCCCAATCGCGACTGCTACGCTAGAGGTCTTGGGTTCGATCCCCATGTCGAGCAAAGTGTTATTGGGTTTTTCTATGAAATTCTCAGTAGCAGCTCGGAGTCTGGATTTGTGCCCGGTGAATGGCAATAGGCTCACCCCCTATTACATGGGACCTAAACATACCGGCGTACTGTGGGTGTACATTAAGTACATCTCTGCCTAACCCTTCGGGGAATACAGGCGTGATGGTATGTTATTTATTCAGAATTTTGTCTTTCAGTGTGGCTTTATTTTATTTTTAACATTTCATTATTTTCTTTATAAATTTTCTTAACCACACGTTTTTTCCATTTCACTTTGTCATTGGCAGAATTGTCGACGGCGGCATATTTGGGTTTTTCTTTGAAATTTTCGGTAGCAGCTTGAAGTCTGAATGTCTGCCCGATTAATGGCAATAGGCTCGCTCCCTATTCATGGTACCTAAAACATACCAACGAAATGTGGGTGTACCTTAGTACACCTCTGTCTAACCCTACGGGGAATACAGGCGTGATGGTATGTTATGTTATGTGTCTAAATCCAAGTAAATATTGTCCAAAATATGAAAATAGTCTGAGACTGATCAATGACTAATCTGAAACTGTTTAGCTGTGGACGAGATTTAGATAGGAGCTGAAAAAGTGACTTGCCAAAAGACAGACTGCATTTGCTATACCTACTCATCTGAGTGGATTCAGGCCATTGATGATGATGCCGACACTGTGTAATAAATAATTATGTTCTTTTCTTTAAAATATTTAATGCAAAACAATGGTTGCGTTTAGAAGAATAGTGCGTGCGTGTCTCAGAAGTGTCAACACTTCCTAATACAACCTGTCCATAGTACTAGTGTTTTCTTTTATTTTGCTCTCATTTTGCTAGAAAACAATGCGGTTATTTGAAAGATTGTGGCGCCACGTAGACAGATCGGCTTACCAGCAGTCACCATATAATTGACACTGGACAAAGCATCTCGCTTAAGCCTGCGCTAATTTTAAAGTTGGACTACAATTATAAATGCTTATTTTTTATTATTTTTTAGCATTAAATATTGCGAAATTTTCACAAACAAATGAATTTTCTAATTAAAGAAAATTTCTAGTGAAAGAAAAATTCGATCTCAGGCAGGGTTTGAACCTGCGTCCCTCTGGTTAAGTACACCAGACGCTTTTACCAACTAAGCTACCGAGACCACTGCCTGTGATGTCGAATTTCTCTTCCACCTTCTACGTCTTGAGGCGACGTCGGCACCACCTATTAAAGACATTACTATGTCTTTCAACCAACACGACTGCCTTTACAGGTAGTTGAGAGGTGGAAGAGAAATTCGACATCACAGGCAGTGGTCTCGGTAGCTTAGTTGGTAAAAGCGTCTGGTGTACTTAACCAGAGGGACGCAGGTTCAAACCCTGCCTGAGATCGAATTTTTCTTTCACTAGAAATTTTCTTTAATTAGAAAATTCATTTCTTTGTGAAAATTTCGCAATATTTAATGCTAAAAAATAAGCATAATACGGTAAGGCAACATCGTTCGACATTGAACTACCTGTAAAGGCAGTCGTGTTGGTTGAAAGACATAGTAATGTCTTTAATAGATGGTGCCGACGTCGCCTCAAGACGTAGAAGGTGGAAGAGAAATTCGACATCACAGGCAGTGTTCTCGGTAGCTTAGTTGGTAAAAGCGTCTGGTGTACTTAACCAAAGGGATGCAGGTTCAAACCCTGCCTGAGATCGAATTTTTCTTTCACTAGAAATTTTCTTTAATTAGAAAATTCATTTCTTTACTATTATAAAGTTTCTTCTAACAAGATGGGTTCATTCATACTCTAAAGTTTGGGAAAGTATTCTAATTTTAATAACATCATGCCAGTATTCCCATTGGGTTTGGGTGTATCCCCAAAGAAAGAGGCTAAGATGGCTGATGTGCCCTAACATTTTACTGATATAATTATTTTAAGGTCCCTTGGGAACGCATCTATTACCATCTACCGGGCACAATACCATACTCCAGGCTACTGCTATTAATAATTGCATAATGCGATCCCAAGACTTTAGGTACGCTCGGTAGCCGCACTTAAATACTACAACAACAAGGTAGAAATGTATCAAATTTTGTATAGGTCCCAGCGTTATAATGCCTGAATGCAGAGCTGACATCTACTCTGGTGAAGTATGTAGGTTGGTAAAACAAGTAGATCCCAATAAATCTGCAGGCCCTGATGATTAACCACCAATCTTTATATTATATTGTGCCAAGTGCATTTCTGTTTCATGAACTATTTTATTGAAGCGCTCGTTTCAATTAGTTGTAGTGCCCTTAATCTGGAAGTCAGCATATATAACACCTGTTTATACAAAAAGTGCTAAGGACTGCGTGGAAAATTATAGACCGATATCCAAACTTTGCATTTTTGCTAAAGTTATTTTGCTTAAATTAAGCTTCTCGGAACACCAACACGGATTCTAAAAAGGTCCTTTCCCTACATCTAATCTTGTAGTCTGCAGTAATTATCTCTCTGAATATACCTATGTCCGGGCGTGGACAAGTCGATGTTATCTATCCTGACTTCAGCAAGTGTTTTCATCGAATAGATCACGTTTTACTATTGCGTAAACTTCTTATAATTGATGACGAGACTTGTACAGATGGTTAAAGATAAAGATTTCTTTTTTTTTTACTTTTACTTTTTTACTTTATTTGTCAAAAACATACGTTTATTTACTTAGGGGTCAGTCATACAGTCACTTACAGTCACTTACAGTCAGTTACAGTCAGTATACTTTATTAGAGCTAATATACAAAATAATTAAATTAAATAATAACAATATAACATAATTGATTCATTAGTTACTACCTTATAATTAAACAGGTCTTAATATATTAGCAATTAGATTCATTTACGATCATAAGTACATTAATAAACATGAAGTCAAAATAACTTAAATTGCCAAGCTGCATGTATACCTCTTTTGATGACTTACTAAGTGTGACTAAATAAGGTCAAGTATGCTTCTCCTAATCCCATAAGCCTGCAGTTTTTGTAAAAGTATAGCATGATTAACACAGTGAAAGGCTTGCGTGATATCATAGAGAATAGAACAAACTGGAAATCTTCTATCCATATTCATCATATCCAAATGAAGAAAGAAGTCATAAATGGCCATATATAGTGTCTTATTTTCTCTTAATCCGTTTTGCTCACTATTTATTTATACTATTTTGTTTAATCTCAATGCAAGAGTACAGTTCTTTATAAATATACTAGCTTTCCGCCCGCAGCTTCGCCCGCGTGGATAACACGATTGACTGTTTATTTTTTTCCAATTCAGGCCGGAAATTGCAAATTATCCTTACATATCTTTCCGTCCGCTTCTTTGCTCGGGTAGACCACAATATTTACCGAACTTTATTATTTACCGAAATATAAACGCAGCTTATATCCTTTCCCAAGATCTAGTCTATTTGTGTATCAAATTTCGTCAAAATCCAAACGGACTTTCATCCCCAATCCCCAAGATTTTTTTCTCTGAAACTATAAGAGCTATGCTGTTGAAACTTGGTAAGTAGATGTATTCTATGAACCGCATTAAGATTTTCACACAAAAATAGATTCACTAAAAATTTTGGGGGTTCCCCATACTTAAAACTGAAACTCAACAATTTTTTTTTCATCAAACCCATACGTGTGAGGTATCTATGGATAGGTCTTCGAAAATGATATTGAGGTTTCTAATATCTTTTTTTTCTAAACTGAATAGTTTGCGTGAGGGACACTTCCAAAGTGGTAAAATGTTTGTCCCCCCTCCCCTGTAACTTCTAAAATAAGAGAATCATAAAACTAAAAAAAAATTATGATGTACATTACCATGTAAACTTTCAACGAAAATTGGTTTCTCTTATGATCTATAAAATATCTGTTGGTATGTTACACGGTTTCACATAAATTGAGTCCCTACTGCTTAAAATATTTGATATGTTTGATAGTTTACTTGCTGATACCTGAATGGGTTGGATTTTTCTATAAGATAATTATTAAATTTACTGGCTGCCTCGTTGGTCTAGTGGTCCCAATCGCCACTGCTATGCTAGAGGTCTTGGGTTCGATCCCCAGGTCGAGCAAAGTGTTATTGAGTTTTGCTATGAAATTCTCAGTACCAGCTCGGAGTCTGGATTTGTGCCCGGTGAATGGCAATAGGCTCGCCCCCTATTACATGGGACCCAAACATACCGGCGAACTGTGGGTGTACAATTAGTCCACCTCTGCCTAACCCTTCGGGGAATACAGGCGTGATGGTATGTAATGTAAATTTACTGGCTACATTAAGGGGATTGGATATAAATTTATTTTTTATATTATTCATAACATAACATACCATCACGCCTGTATTCTCCGAAGGGTTAGGCAGAGGTGTACTGATATACACCCACATTTCGCCGGTATGTTGAGGTCCCATGTAATAGGGCACAAATCCAGACTCCGTGCTGCTACTGAGAATTTCATAGAAAAACCCAATAACACTTTGCTCGACCTGGGGATCGAACCCAGGACCTCTAGAGTAGCAGCCGCGCTTAAGACCAATAGACTAATGAGGCAGTCTATATTAATTCTGCTAATATTTTCATTTGAAACACGTAATCTATCTTTTGCACGATAGTGTGTAAGCTTCGCCCAGTACAGCAGATAGACCGCGAATAAGGCGCTTTAGATTTTAGATTGAAGTCGTCCGGCGACATTCTATACAATGGATAGTTCGAAGCCATTCCGAAGAAGTGGTTTAGCAGTGCTAAATTTTAATAGGAAGAGTCGGTGTTAAGACAATTGTTAAGCATATGTTTCCCATTTGTAATATATTTTTTTACTAATTTCGAAATTTATGCATAAAAACACTTAAATAAGCGATTTCACCAGCGCGGTAGTTCAGAACGGCTAACTTCATACAAGCAGGATTATTTCGAACAAAACAAACGAACATAGCAAAGCAATAATAAACTTTATTTACGTTAACATAAAATAGCTTCTTATCATTTTTTAAGTAGAATCAAAGTAAAATAAGAGCATAGATTTTATTGTTAGATTGGTTGTGGTATATAGATACCATGGTGGTATATAGTTATCAACATTCAAAAACATCACCGCATCATCGGCTCGCGCTCGGTTCATTCAATTCTCGCACTCTCACTCGGATCGCCGCGAGCTGCGACGCCGGCGCACAGTGGGTCGAAACTATGATTTCAGTGACATAGGGATCAACTTTGGTTTTTAACTTTTTTGTTTATGCGGATGGATAGAGCTCATTAACCTCAATAACAATTGTTCTGGCGGTTTTTCTCAAACTTAATACTTTCGGTAGAAAAACGTGTTCTGTATTTTTTTTGTATGGAGCGGATCAAATTAAATTAAATTCCTGCTAAGTAGCGTGTGATCCCGCTTTGAAACTTTATTTTTCTTATACCTTGTGTAGTATACTATCATTTGATGCTATGAACATGTGCATAAAGTTGCAATTCTGCCAAATAAATGGATCGAAAAAAATGCTTCATTTTTTATTTTCGGAAGTTCTTTTAAGCTAAATTTGATATGGAATAATAAGTAGAAGCACGTTATATTACACATAAGACTTATCAACTACCAACAATACATTTAAAGTGTTTGTTTAAAAATGTGAATCTATGAATTACAGTCTTTTTGTAAAATGAAATTAGTTTATAAAATGTCCTTTTAAGTTAGATTTAATACTCGTACTGAAAAGTAATTAGATACATACTAATACACATTAGTAAAGTTAAAATACCTTACTATCTAATAACACAAGTAAACTAAAAACTAACCATATATACAACACCAAACTTTACTATACTATTTCCTTTCAATTATAACATACAGACTAATAAGAAAAAAAAACACTTAAAATCTACCAAAAATCTTATTTACTATCGCTATGACTATCTTGTAAATTATCTACATCAATCAAATCTATATCGGATTCTGTGGGAAAACTCAGCAGAAGCTCTTTGACTTTTGGAGAGAGAACCATTACATTTTGTTTCGTTATTCGGAGTCTTAGACTAGTAATCTTTGGATCAGAAGATAAAAGAAGATTGTGTAAAATATCCTCAATTGTTCTAGAATGACTCTCTCTGTATTTCCGGAAATCTTTATTGCGTGCTTCCGCAGCCTCTTCTGACAGTTTACCTATAGGTATAGCACCAAAATGCTTAATTATATCACTCCCATGTACCAACAATGTATGTACACTGGAAGGCATATAATACCAGGGATATAAGTTAACATACAATTCTGCAGTATCACTACAAAATTCGGAAAACTTAGAATGGTCTACACGCTCTCCAGATGCAACAGTCTGAAGAATCACGTGGAACCTTTCTATTAAATCTTTCCGTATTCCTGTTATGCGGGCTGTTGTATCTGCATCCCTGAAAAATCTTCTGGCAGTATTGCCATCATTGGTTGTGCCTACTCCTTGCTTTACTACATCTATAAGTAAACCGCATTCCTTCTTAAACGCTTGCTGTATAGCGCTCTTTCTGAGTGACATTTTTTTTTGTCATCGCCCCTGCAACTCCATTTCTTGAAGTCCAAACGATAAGCTGTAAACAAAAAAGAATGTAACATAAAAAAAAAATCACAGGAAACTACGAAGTAATAAATATGAAGTCTTGTAATAAAATTATATTTACCGATATGAAGTAAGCACTCCATGCATCTTATCCAGGCATGTAAAGATGACAATCTATACTGGAACATTTCTTCGTTGTTTTCTTTTAGAGACTTTAAATTGTTCATCTCTGACGGTTTTTCTTTGCAAATATCACAGACAGCTGAAGATGTGTCTGACAAATATGACGTTATTTTACCGTCTATCATCGTCATGTGCAATTGATGCTTAACTTCTACTTGATTCATTTTTGATGGCTGAAGTCTTTCTATTTCTAGAGTTATGCTAGCTTTTATAGTGGCCACTATTGACTGCGTTTCTTTGGTAAATTTAAACATTATCGGACGGCAATAGAAAGTTGACGAGGGTCCGTCATTTTCCCAAACAATTGTTCCATCACATTGTTGAAGCCTTATCGGAACTAGACTGGCCATGGAAATAGTCGAATCATCAAAATCCGTTTCAGTCTTTTGTTTGTTTGACAAACTTTGACCTGAGGCTCCGTCAAATCCCCATTTGCTTATGAGCAGTAACTCAGTTGCCGAGTCCAAATCCAAAGCAATGACATCTAAAAGCCTAGGTACCGTCAAGTTGAGTAAAGCTTGCAGTTTAATAGCAGCTCCTTATTCGGTTATAATTATATCTTCTTTCTCTGGATAACATTTTGACTTAGCTTGTTTAATTTTATAAGGTAAAAGTTAATCTAATTTCAGTCATTATAGTACATTAAACACGCAAATAGAAATTCGTACAAAATTATTCCCTTTTTTAAATAATACAATATTTAGTAAATTTAACCTAAGTAGGGACATTAAAATGTATCGCTGTTGGTTGTTAAGTAATTATATGTAATATTACGTACTTCTACTTATTATTCCATATCAAATTTAACTTAAAAGAACTTCCGAAAATAAAAATGAAGCTTTTTATTATATGTGTTTTTTCATTTTTTTCGATCCATTTATTTGGCAGAGTTGCAACTTCATGCACATTTTCATAGCATGAAATAATAGTATACTACACAAGGTATAAGAAAAATAAAGTTTCAAAGCGGGATCACACGCTACTTAGCAGGAATTTAATTTAATTTGATCCTCTCCATACAAAAAAATAACAAAACACGTTTTTCTACCGAAAGTATTAAGTTTGAGAAAAACCGCCAGAACAATTGTTATTAAGGTTAATGAGCTCTATCTATCCGCACAAACAAAAAAGTTAAAAACCAAAGTTGATCCCTATGTCACTGAAATCATAGTTTCGACCCAATGTGCGGCGCGGCGCTGATAGAATAGAACTTACGAATCATATTCAACAAAGTGACCCATTCGATTGCGTAGATTTGAAGTTCTGGTTCTTTTGAATCGTTCAATCGCGATCGACACAAATTGTATAAGTAGCAGATACTTTGCATTCATCATTTAATCATCAGTGGTAGCCGCGATTGTTAATTAATATTGAATAGTAACAAAAGTATATAAAATTAGTTCATTAAAAATGATGAACGAGGGTTTCTACGTTCATGGTGATGAAAACGTGCAAGTACCAGCACATTTGAATTTTGGGAAGTTCATATTAGATCGTCTACGACTCAAAAAAGATGAAGTGGCATTGGTAAGTCACAACTCTACATATCTACAATTCTTTTAATAGTTTCCTATTACCGGATAAACGCTTTTGGCACAATGGGTCGACACGAACGGGGAAGTACTACCCTCCAACAAAATATCGCGTGCGTATCGGAGTGCGTTCTAGGTCTCGGTTCTCGCGCGACGTTTTAAAAAATAAACGCGTTCGTTTTCCGAACTTCTGTCAAAACGCGCGGCGTTTTCGTAAACATTTTGCATTGCACCATCGTTTTTATTTTTTGATTTGACTAAAAGTGTTTCAATATTATATTATAATTTGTCGTGGGTTTCTATTTTAACTTTGTGTAAGTGTGTTGTATACGAAAGTAAAAGGAGGTGAAACGTTTGTTACTTTTTCGTATAAACCTCTTCCCCCGGACCTCCGTAAGGTGTAGACGTGCAATAAGACCTATCTCGAAATTTTAAATTAAATCAAATTCAAAACATAACTTAAATATAATCAACTCAATAAAATAGGAGTGCATAAGTTGGAAGTAGTAATTGGACGCATGAAGATACTGAGCCGGTGACGTCCACCGCCCCTGACAACTTCAACTGTACTTCAAAACGTCTGATATCCTGGTACCTGACATCGACAAATCAGCGCCTGCGAAGTTATTCAACACACCACGGCCACTCCCTGGTAAAACCTCCTTATTATATTATTAGAAGCACACTACCACGTTAACAGTAAATCTCCGCCCACTAAACTGGTATTGGATAACTACCTCATTAGCTAATTACCTCATTAGCTAATTACCCCTTCATCTGCCAATCAACTAAAACATAAGCTCCACCCATTGACCCAAGTGCGACGATCAGTAGTAAAAACATCTTGTTATTTCTTGTTCCCTGGTACCATGTCTACAGCACAATTGAATAAATCATTGTCTGACTCAAACGTCAATGAAAGAGGAATTGAATGTACGCCTCCAAACTTTATTTCTGTGAGAACCAAAAGAATGAGAGATGAAGACTTGCCGTCTGAGTTCTGCGAGTTCAAAGAATACATGAAAGAGTTATTTACATCATTCATGACAAGTCAGCAGAGGGAACTTAAACAAATTACTTCCAATCTCAAGGAACTTCAGGTTACTAACAACAATATAGAATCATCTATCGTCCGATTATCCACCCAGCACGATGAATTCCAAAAAAGGATCGAATCTCTTGAGTTGCAGGTGAAAAAAGACAGAGAGTACATTACTGTGCTTGAAGATAAAATTGAAGATTTACAAAGGTACAATCGAAAAACAGGCATCGAAATAAAAAACGTTCCTCGGAGCAAACCGAAAGAAACTAGAGAAGACTTAATCAACATGTTAACGTGTCTCTCGAAAAATATTAATCTCGGCTTGGCTCCGTCCGATATAAAGGATATTTATAGAATCCAGGGAAGAAAGGTTGGGGTAAACAACTCTCCCATCATAGTTGAATTTGGTTCGTCAATAATAAAATCAGATATACTACAGAAAACCAAGGCCTATAACGTCAAAAATAAAACAAAACTTCAGGCAAAACATCTTGGGTTCACCAGTAATGAAGATACACCGGTATTTATATCGGAACAATTAACAGCTAAGGGAGCCCGACTTTATTTTTTGGCCCGGGACTTGGCAAAAGTAAAGAAGTACAAATACTGTTGGACTAAACTTGGACAGGTCTTTGTGAAGCAAGATGAAAACTGCCACGCTGTTCTTATTAAAAATGAAGCACAGGTTCATCAACTTTTACAAGGATTGTGACTTAATATGGTGAACACTTCTTTAATTTCGTTTATGTTGATTTGGGTTTTCCTTAATATTATGTTAGTTTTGGTATACTCTAGTAAAATAAGTAATAGTTTTCGTAATATTGTAAAATTTAAAGTTAGATATAATTTATTATATGTAACTAGGAATACTCTAAGTCAATATGTAGCAGATCTTACAATTAAGAGACATCTCTTACAAAACTCAAAATCTCTCATACAACCAACATTTCTTACTCACACCTTTCACATATCCTCAGAAACGCTCTATTTACCTACGATTACACGTACACTTCCTCATACTATACTTAGAACAAAAAATCTGAGTATGATAGCTCATCAGTGGTTAAACACAAATGTAAATTGCAAACAGCACCTAATTTTACTCATTTATGAACATGGATTGTAATTTGAATACATTAAGAGAATTAGACAATACTGATATTGCAAATTCGGCAATAATCAATATTGAACAAGTACATAACTATATACAAAACAATAACTCCAACTTTACAGTTCTCACACAGAACATTAGAAGTATTTACAGTAATTTTGATGACTTACAGGTAAATTTGTCACAACTAAGACATGATGTAGATGTTTTGATCCTAACTGAATGTAGACTTAATTATGACCGACAATTACCATTGCTAAATAACTATACCTCTTACTACACAACGAAACAACTGAATCAAAATGATGGTGTAGTTGCATATATTAAAAATAAATTCGTCCCTCGGGTAATAGAAGTTAAAATAAATCATGCGTCCGCCATTCAGATATCTATCATGGACTACACGATCATAGGTATTTACCGCTCCCCGTCAAATGCATGCGCGGATAACTTTATTGACTCTCTAAATTCTCACCTAGATAGTATTAAAATACAAAAAAACATTATTATTTTAGGTGATATAAATATTAATTTAATATTTAGAGATACAGAAACATCTAGACAACGTAATAACAGGTTGAATTATCTTAATATGCTAGCAGGCCATGGTCTCCTTCCGGGGCATTGTCTACCTACTAGATTGCAAAATTGCTTGGACCATATCATATTGAAGATAGAAAAATGCAGTAAATCAGCCTCTGTGGCTGTTTTGAACACATCCGTTACAGATCATGCTATGGTATTATTAGAGATAACTCAAACAGCTAAAACGAAGAGTTGCGGCAAATATATAACAGTTATAGACTTTAATAATGCTTATAAGGACCTAAAAAGAACTGATACATCATTTTTCAACACATATAAAAATCCAGACCTTATAGTTGATAAATTGATAGCTATAATCAAAACAGCACTAGTCTCAAATACTACTATTAAACGGGTCTCAGGATGTAGGCGAACTTTGAAACCATGGATAACTGTAGGGGCATTACGATGTATCAAACTTCGAAATAAAATGCAAGTACAATCAAAAAAAGATCCCTATAATACAATATTAAAAATTACATTCAGACGCTTCCGAAATTTCTGCTCTAATTTAATAAAAAAGTTAAAGAGACAATACCAGAGAAACCAAATAGCAGATAAATTGAGCAACCCAAAACAGCTATGGCTACAAATAAATAAAATTACCCAATTTAAAACTCCTAAGACTTCAAGCGCTTGCCTTCTGAATATTACACCGCACCCTCTTGACTCACTAAATCGTGTTAATAGGTTTTTCGTTAGAATTGGTCAAAGCTTGGCTGAAGACATAAATAAGTTAGTATTTACTAATAACATTTCTAATACACTACCTCAGGTCTCCTCGTTCGTCCTACTTGAAACTGACCCACAAGAGGTGGATGGCATACTGATGGGACTTGATTCCGATAGCTCACCTGGATGGGACAATTTACCTACGGCATTTTTGAAACTATCCAGAGACCTTGTTGTTCCACTATTGAGTGAGCTAGCAAATTTATGCTTCAAAATGGGAACATTTCCTGCTGCTTTAAAGAGGTCGATAATAATACCAGTGCACAAGAGTGGGGATAGGAACGATATTAACAACTATCGACCTATTTCTCTTTTACCTTGCATCTCGAAAATATTGGAAAAGTTGTTAAACAATAGGCTCTTAAATTACATAAATAAAAATAATATCTTATCTGACTCTCAATATGGTTTTAGGAAGGGTCGTTCAACACAGGATGCTGTTTTGGCACTGACCACTGAAATTGTCACCAATGTTGATAAAGGAAATAAGTGCCTTACAGTGTTTCTAGACCTCAAAAAGGCGTTTGATACAGTTTCTGTCCCCATCCTTTTGTGCAGGCTGGAAAATATTGGTATAAGAGGTGTAACTCTCTCCATCTTTGAAAGTTACTTACGAGACCGGAAACAGCAGGTCAAAATCAATAATGTAGTTAGCGATGAAGAAAATATAACTTGGGGAGTTCCGCAGGGGAGTGTGTTGGGCCCGACGCTCTTCCTACTCTACATAAATGACTTATGTAATATGCGGGTGAGCAGCGGGCGCATCATTTCCTATGCGGATGATACCGCAATAGTCTGTAGTGGGGTGACATGGGATGCCGTTCAAGCTGCTGCTGAACGGAATCTGGCAGAAATGGCTAGTTGGCTTAGTGCAAATTGCTTGACTCTGAACATTTCAAAAACAAACTACATCTGTTTCACTATGTATCGGAGTTCCCAACCAGGAACAAATTTTGGAATCAGGATTCATGGGTGTGCGAACTACATTGACCGTGATTGTAACTGTCTATGTCAGAATATTGAACGAGCTCAATATATAAAATATCTAGGAATAACGGTAGACCAAAGGTTGTCGTGGCACTGTCACATAGAAACAATAATGACTAGGGTTAGAAAATTAATTTGGGTTTTCAAAAATTTGCGTCACCTAATGCCTGGGCACCTTCTCAATAAAATATATGTTGCACTTGCTCAATCAGTAATCTCATACTGCATACCGATATGGGGAGGTGCCACCAAAACAAAATTTCTGGAACTGGAAAGAGCTCAGAGGGCTTTAATAAAAGTTATGTACTTCAAACCCTACAGGTACTCCACAGACAACCTTTACAGGATCAGTGACTTACTGACGGTCAGGAAACTATATATTTACAACATAACCCTCTCCCTCCATAAAGCACTGCCTTTTATGTCAAGTAAGCAGAATAAAAGACGCAAGGATATAGTAGCGCATTCCTCTAGAGTTCGCTCAAGTTTTGCTGAACGTCAGTATACCACACAAGCGACTTACATATATAATATATTGAACTCCAAAGTCAGTATCTACCAAATGCTGATTCATGACACTAAAAAAGCACTAAAAACATGGTTACAACCTCTTACATATGAGGAAACCGAATCCATATTAGTGAGAATGACTTAAGTTTATGAGGGCTACACTCACACACACTCACACACACACACACACACACACACACACACACACACACACACACACACACACACACACACACACTTTATTTTTATTTTTCTTTATTTTATTTTAATTTTCAATACCTACTTATATTGTTCTCAACATTGTTCATATATTATACGTGTACCTGGGAAGAAGCAAGCAACTCCATCACAAGTATATTTTATAACTTACTGGAGTTGACTTAACCTATGTTATGCATGTCAATTGATTGAGAAAGAATAAAGTATTTTTATATTTTTTTTTTTTTTTATATATATCGACGTCAAGTAGCAGTATGCCTACTGTTGCGTATGGTTAGTGTAGAGCGCCTGGGACCCAATTCCTCCCTCAGTCCCCTTCCTTTCCTTTTGTCCTTCCTTTCCCTTTTCCTTAAATAGGCTCGACAATGCATCTGCAACTCCTTTGCTTTTGCAGATATCCATGGGCACGCCTGCTCATTTTCCGAGTTATTCCATTTTTTTTAGATACACAGTTTATATTGTATTATCAATTAACTAGTGTAATTAGATGTCAAATAATCATTGATGTCATTATCATTAATGTGAATCATATTTTTTTTAGTCATTTATAAAAATAGTTGTTAATCTGTTTTGTGATTTCACGCTGCCCTGCCTATTAACAATTGAATAATGTATGATGATTTAATCAGATAGAAACCTAAACTTAGGTACATTTAAAAGATAGATTTCTCACGTGACATGAAAGATAGACTTTAAGGCAAACCTGAAGGGAAGTATACTCAGAATCATCTTTATACGAAAATGTTAATATTAATTATTGTTTAAATATTTGAAAATATCCAGGAGCTTGGTGAAACACGTGAGAAACTAACATACAAGGAATTCACGCAATATGCTGTCAATATGTCCGTCGCTTTGACAAAGCTAGGGGTTGGGCGGGGCGACATTGTTGCAGTGGGATCCGAAAAACGCAATGAATTCGTCCCGACGGTTCTTGCAATCGTGTTCACTGGAGCGACATACACCCCCTATGATTTAAAGAGCGGGAGAGGTGAGACAAAATATCTTATTTCCACCACATTCTTTAAGCGCTCCATATATTTTATGTGAAGTAGTTTTTTATTCGATGTGGGCTCGTAAAAAATTGCATCTGGTTTTACTCTGCCTAATTACCTACAGCGATAAACATACATCTTTTATTAGTTTTTAGCATTAAAAACTAATAAAAGTAAAAAAAACATTAAGAACATTTCGCAATATGCGAAATGTTCACAAAGATATGAATTTTCTAAATAAAGAAAATTTCTAAGTGAAAGAAAAATTGTTGGCAAAGCGTCTGGTGTACTTAACCAGAGAGACGCAGGTTCAAACCCTGAATGAGATCGAATTTTTCCTTCACTTAGAAATTTTCTTTAATTAGAAAATTCATATCTTTGTGATACATCTTTTAGTTTCTTATTTTTGATGACTCATCAGTGTCTCATATTTAAATACTTTTCAGCCGTTATAGAATACAAAATAAGCTTAACGAAACATTACTTTTTATTGTTTTAGCAACCTTAAAACACAAGATAAACTTAACTAAGCCCAAATACTTTGTATGCTCGAACCTTTTTTGGAACACCTACAGCGACATACTGAAGAGCTTTGACTGCCTACAGACTTTCATAACATTGGACGACGATGCTGTAGAATCAGTAACTCCTATCAAAACTTTGGTCACGAATGACATCGACGTAAGTAGGTTTGAACCGGTGCAAGTTCAGGGACAGAGAGATAACGCATGCATTTTATATTCGTCCGGCACTACTGGCATGCCAAAAGGTGTGCAATTGACACATTTAAACTGCATCCTTAATAGTCTACCTGATAAGTAAGTATTACTTAAAAGTAACGTTTAAAGTAATTTAAAAAGTCTACTTTGTTAACAATATGTGTGCAATAATATTATGTTTTGTATTTTCTTCTTCTCCTTACATATCATTTGGGTTAGGTTAGGTTAGAACTTTACTGTGACCAGCGAAACCATCATAATTATATTAGTCTTGCTATTAAATTTTACAAGGCGTTTATATTTCAGAGTTATAATTTTATTATTCGGTATTTTATTAATAGGAATTTGTATTTTTGATATTTCGAACTATCATTAAGTCGGACTTAGGTACATAGTTCGATCTTATGAGGTATACTCGGTATTATGAGAATGGTTGAAGTTACCATTCTCGTACAACTCCAAAATTTCAATATTTCTTACGTTATAGTTCTATAACGTATATTAGGAATTTTGAACCATTCGGAATTATGACTGCCTCGTTGATCTAGTGGTCCCAATCGCGACTGCTACGCTAGAGGTCTTGGGTTCGATCCCCAGGTCGAGCAAAGTGTAATTGAGTTTTTCTATGAAATTCTCAGTAGCAGCTCGGAGTCTGGATTTGTGCCCGGTGAGTGGCAATAGGCTCGCCCTCTATTACGTGGGACCCAAACATACCGGCGAACTGTGGGTGTACATTAAGTACACCTCTGGCTAACCCTTCGGGGAATACAGGCGTGATGGTATATGGAATTATGAAAATAGGTATTTTGAAATTTATATTTGTGACTGCAGGAATATTTTTTTGTATTATTAACCACCTTCGGCGCGTACATATTACATTGCGATTAAATATATTTAGATACCAACTTAACAAACAGTAATAGTATAACATATAGTACTATTTATACGAGCAATATTTATATATTAAATTTCTGGGAAAAATTGTTTTTTCCGTGGTTTAACGCAATAGGAAACAAAATAAGATCAATAACAAAAATAATGATGTAAGTTTATTATTACTAGCTAGACCTTTTATCCTGAACAGGGATACAAACATATAAAATCATTCTATATGATCGTCTAACGAGCAAATAATATTTCAGCTTCAGCGACGAATCTCTACAAACAGCATTTATTTTCGGGGAATGGTATCATAATTGCGACACGTTCATGACGTATAAATTTTTAGCTCTTGGAAGGAAAATTATGTATGTCAACACACCAGAGCCTACTATTATCCTGAAGAGCATTCAAGATTGTGGCGTAAGTATTTGAATTAAGGTACTAATTTGCATAACATATTACTACTGTATTTTGCATTATAGTTCTTCATGTACCAAGGTTAAAAAACGCAATACAGCGATGCTAATTTAAGTTATAATCATAAGGACCGATGGTTAAATAGTGAAACGGAATTTTCTACGGTGTGTCGAGTGTTCTTCTGAATTATATAATTATTTAAATTAACTCCTCGTATTTTGAAATAAGAACCGTGTCCAGCAGTGGACTGAAGGGCTAATTTTGATGACGTATGGGGTACACATGAAGACTAGGCAATACTGGATTTCTGTTTCTCTTTATTTTTAAAAAAAAAGTTTACTAGCAATGTGGGCCACACATTACTAGTATTCTTGTTAACCCCTCGTGCTAAGCTAAATGCTTGTATTACGAGTGGGTTCACGTCGGTAGTGCAATGGGTGGGGTTCGAACCTGCAACCACATGATCGCAAGTCCGATGCCCTAGCCAATAGGCTACCGCCCCTCATATTATTTAAATTTTGTTAAAAGTTACACATAAATATAGACTTAACTATAACTTTCTCACATAATTGCGAGCTTCAGCTTTGTGTAAATATTGTACCATGTAGCTCAAATTGTACAATATTTACATATAGCTTTAACTTCTTCCAAATTCATGGATCTTTTCATAAATGTTCGCCGGTAGTGAATATTGCGCACCTGACCTTCCTGAAGGCCATTCGCTCAAACGTTATAAATGATGACCCGAAATGACAAACTATTTTCGCAAAATATTTGATATATTTTTAGTACCAACTTACCTACTTAAAAATCAAACGTACATATTTTGTGTCACAACGGGGCTGGTCTACAGCTATCATGTGAAATGTGTGGCCAGTGTGTCAATTGAGCAAAAATATTGGGTTCAATTCCCAGGTCGAGCAAAGTGCTATTGAAGTTTTCTATAATATTATTCTAATTAGTTCATGATAAAAACCTAAAGTATATTGACGACCACAGTTCGCAGTCCAAAGAATCATATTTTTTTTTTATGTGGGAACTTTGTTATTTATTTATATTTCAGGTCAACATCGCTTTTATTGTGCCTTCTTTTGTTTGCTACTTATCTAAAGCCAAGGAAGCGGACGAATTTAATCTTGATTCATTCAAAATCATGTACTCTCGATCATCGCCTCTTCATGACAAGACCATACAAAAGGTTAAATGTAGGCGAGTATGGATTACTGTTATTATCTTATTTAATAGCAACTTCCCCTTAAATTTTTAAGCACAGCTTTTGTAAGTATACACGACGGTATACCTATTGCTTAACGACGGAGTTTCCTTGTCATATTAAATAGATTTTTTATGCATTCAATTTTAGAATACTTATTCTATTTGCCCTCCAATGTATGAGGGTAAATAGAATTGACTTGTAGGTGGCTTATATAATAAAATTAATCTATTAATAAATGATTAGTGTAATTATTATGTGTTCTAGGTTTCCTAAGCTTAAAAATGTTCTCCAAGGTTATGGGATGACTGAATCTGGTGAGTTGACTTCAGAAACTTGGGGTACAAAAGGTCCCAAAGCTGGCAGTGTAGGAATGGCCTCCCCTGGGATAACCTTAAAGGTACCTACCATTCTAAAGTTGAAGCAATATGTTTTGTAGCAAAACATTTGAATATTCCGCGATACTGGGAATTATTAGAATAAAAAGTCATATTGTCTAATTAATATGAAGCTTGTAACTTCAATTTATGTATTAATAATCCCATTTTTTTGTACATTTTCTAGTCCAATTTGAGTAGAATATGATATTATATTTGAACGATTAGCATTACATACTTTTATCTAACTGTTCGCTCGCGTTCGTTCTTAAGAGCGTTCGCTCTCCTTGAATATTAAATTAAGTGATAAATTGACATTACTTAAAACGACATGGTCAATTTTATACTTTAGTGGCAAAGCAGTTTCTTATATTAATATTGAATATTCTACACCTAGGTCGTAGACCCCGAAACCCGTAAAACTTTAGGTCCAAATCAACGCGGCGAAATTTGTTTAAGAGGTCCTGTCTTCATGAAAGGTTACATCGGAATGCCTTCTTCTAATTACTTGGATGAACAGGGATTTTTCAAAACCGGAGACTTGGGTTACTATGATGAGGACAAGTACTTTTATATCGTCGAGAGATTGAAAGAAATCATCGTGTACGATGGGGATAAGGTATGCTTTATTTTATACAATTAGGACTTAGGTTTAAGACTGCCTCATTAGTCTAGTGGTCCTAAGCGCGACTGTTACGCTAGAGCTCTTGGGTTCGATCCCCAGGTCGAGCAAAGTGTTATTGGGTTTTTTTATGAAATTCTCAGTAGCAGCTCGGAGTCTGGATTTGTGCCCGGATAATGGCAATAGGCTCGCCCCCTATTACATGGGACCTAAACATACCGGCGAAATGTGGGTGTACATTAGTACGCCTCTGCCTAACCCTTCGGGGACTATAGGCGTGATGGTATGTTATGTTAGGACTTAGTTATTTTGGAATAGGTATATTTGCATCTTCAAAATACTTGATACATACAAAGAGTACTACAACTCGACGACACGACGACAATTTTGTCGTCAGTCGCGGCTACGAGTACAGTACCTCAACTGACTAAACGTTAACGTTCTTTTTGGACAAATTTATATAATTTTCCTTTTATATATATAGATAGCTCCATTGGAACTAGAAACACTACTGCAGTTGCATCCAGGAGTGAAAGAGGCTGGTGTGGTTGGTAAACCAGTGCGTGATTATGGCGAAGAACCAACCGCTTTCGTAGTGAAACAGCCAGGAGTAGATGTGACTGAAGAGGATCTTATTGATTACATTGCTTCGGAGGTAGGTATCTACATGCAAGTCAATAATACTAATAATAAAAAAACAAGTAATAATTAAATTTTATTTTATTTATTTTTTTTAAAAAAAAAAGCTTACTAGCAATGTGGGTCGCACATTACTAGTATTCTTGTTAACCCCTCTTACTAAGCTAAATGCTTGTATTACGAGTGGGTTCACGTCGGTAGTGCAATGGGTGGGTTTCGAACCGGCAACCCCATGATCGCAAGTCCGACGCCCTAGCCATTAGGCTACCGCCGCTTGAATGAATAATTAATTGTCTACTACTAATACGTATTTACAAAACTGTATTACAAAATCCCTGAATCCTATTAGATAATCTTAATGTTTATCCGCGTCTGACGGTTATTTGAAATCGTTGTACATATTATAAATATTACGGATTTATTATATTATTATTATTTAGTATGGATGCGCAAAAAAAAATCAGGGGTAGTCTGGTTATACTTCATTATTATTACCTGCAAAATAGTCTGGGATTTTGATTTCTATGACTGCATATAAAACATTTTTAATAAGTTATATAGCTACGTGTGTTGTACAGGGCTAGGCGTAGTTTTAGCCGGCCTCACTTCTTTGTTCGCAAAGTTTCATCTTAACTTTTTATTTGATCTGAGTTAGAAGCCTCCACCAAACAAAATCAACGAAAAACCAATAATTTTCACTGGTCCTTGATACTAAACCTTAAATACTTTAGCTTAAGAATATCATTCAATTAAATTCAATACGCTCATTAACTCAATAAAGTTATTAAATTTTTCAGGTTGCACCGTTTATGCAATTGAGAGGTGGTGTTAAGTTCATTCAAGAAATGCCGAGAAATCCTAGGGGGAAGATTTTACGCAAACGATTGAGGGAGATACTGAATTAAATTGTTATAAATAGGTATCATACCTACACATGTATATCATTTACTAAATAAATACCTTATCTTTTAGTGCTCGTTTTAAATATCTTACTTACCACAAACAACATCGTGATACCGAAAACAAATGAGAATTTTGTATATCAACCTAAAAGTGGACCATGACTTGAGCTGCGTGTTTAATTATCTTTTTAAACCATCATTGTAAGGAATAGAACATTTTACATTGTTCAGAAATTATCAACACAGTATAATCATTAATTAAGACTGCCTCAATGGCCTAGTGGTCCTAAGCGCGACTGCTACGCTAGTCCTGGGTGCGATCCCCCGGTCGAGCAGTGTTATTGGGTTTTTCTATGAGATTCCCAGTAGCAGCTCGGAGTCTGGATTTATGCCCGGTTAATGGCAATAGGCTCGCCCCCTATTACATGGGACCTAAAGATATCGGCGAAATATGGATGTACAAAGTGTACATTAGTACACCACTGCGTAACAATTCGGGAAATACAGTCGTGATGGTATGTATAATCATTAATTAAGTCTGAATACCAAAGAGAGCTGACAAAGCGCAGCAAAAGGCGCTGCTAAAGAAACTAAAGAAGTACTCCTCTCGTATTGTTTTTGACCTTTTTCTTTTATTCGGAAAGATGTTTGCTTCGCTCTCGTGAGTCATTATTATATCATCAAGCTACTGTTAAGGATTGAAACAAAAAATATCGCGCAAACAGAACTCGGCTGAAAGCTTTGTACGACGTTATATAATTCTACCTTGTATTCCTGTCGTATCTTCGTCGTAGAGACGTCTTTATTAAGTCAGTATGATTTGGATTATCATAATTCCTTACCTTTTGCGAGAAATTAATTTATAATAGGACAAACACTTGGCTTAAACAGCTTATGTTATTTTGAATTTGCTACGAAAATATATACATACTAAGAATTTATTAGGTACCTATTGTATTGAGAATAGGTAATATAGTGATTACTTAATTTCTGTAATGAAACTCATCAATATTCATTCCCTTTATTATTCAAGCATGCTTAATACAACTACAATCCTACATAGATTTAATTATGCTAATATTATACTTTCCTGCGGTGTCATTTGCATTGTCATTTTTTAAATGAAACTCTTTTACCATTTAAATTGACTGGTTTTACCTCGGAGCAATTTAGCTCGCCCTAGCCTCTTTCGGAGAATGGTCCCTGCGGCCTGTAATAGGTTTCTTAAAAGAAAACCGAGTTAAACAAGCGTGATTGACTTAATTGTAGAAAAGCTATATTTCCCGAGATTAATGAATTATTTAG
Organism: Subacronicta megacephala; assembly: GCA_958496365.1. Classification (NCBI taxonomy): domain Eukaryota; kingdom Metazoa; phylum Arthropoda; class Insecta; order Lepidoptera; family Noctuidae; genus Subacronicta; species Subacronicta megacephala. The sequence continues at coordinate 8,156,851 of OY292523.1, read as the reverse complement.
GAGGAGCGAACTAACTAAGTAGATTACTTGGGATACAGATAATGTTGACGTGTTAAGTTAATCTACTAAGTTACAATCCCTTTAACAGCATTTAGAAAGTAAATATTATCAATTTTTTCACACGCTTTTAAATATATACCTTCTTTGTTTTTGATGTCAATAAAGTAATAAGTAGTAGTAGTAAGTAGTGGCTCAAAAAATCATACCCACTGCTTTCTTTTAGCTAATGAGTGATCAGGGGAAAAAGGGAAAGGGAAATTATAATCGACTAGAGAACTGCACGCGGTTTTGCCGGCATAAGATCCCGGTTATCCCGCAGGATAGTAAATATCCTATGTTAATCGGGAATAACGTAACTTTCTAATGAATAAAGAATTATAACAAGCATTTCGTGCTTAACAATATTTTCCCCAAAATTAAGTGGTATTTTTTCGGTACACCAAATTTATGCTTGCTGAGCGTAAAATAGACCAGCATTGGCTGGATGAGCGTAATTGCGTCGGAGTTCCTTTAAGTACCTTTAATACTGAGTGGAAATAGAGCAATGAAGTCCCTTGAGTTGGAGCAAGAGTGGAGTCCCTTACCTTGATTTTTTATTACTCTCCATCATAAATACCAAGTCATCAATATTAAAATTACTTGGCCAAATTCATGTGACATTAGGGCAAAGGGAAACATACCTACTTGTGCACATTGCATAAATCACCAATAATGGTTAGTAAATTTATGAATCCCGTAGAATCTACCCAGAATAAGAATTAGAAATAATGGTTTCAGACAATTGTATTTGTTGTGATAAAACAAAGATCAAACTTGTTTGCCTCTTGCAATAAATATTAATTGTTAATACAAAATATATCTATTTTTATACATAAATTATTATATTGACTAAAATTCAATATGAATTTATAAAATTCAATATGTATCTATATAAAACGGAGTCTTTAGAGTTTTTATTATATTTTATAGCTCCATTCTTCAGATATATTTTACCAGGTAGTGCCTTTATCATACAGGTAGTTCTTCGCACGCTTTTAGATTAAGTCGATTAAATCGATTCTACAATCTAATTGATACTAAAAATGACACTTGTTATTCATCCACTGACAGCACTATAAGACATCTCATTCCTTTTTCGTGCGAGGTAGCGAACGCACGCGCCCTCGAGTTCTAACAAATTATTATCTACCTATATTTCCACTCAATCAATTATCATGCCTAAGCGCAAAAGTGATGCTGAATTAATAAAGTTATACAAATCAAAAATTAGAAAAATTCAAGACAATAAAGAAAAAAGTGTTCGACGGCGTCGAGTTATTTATTCTGAATCAGAATCTGATTTCGAAACAAATGAAGGTAAGTTAAGCATTTTAACATCTGGCGTCTACAACATTCGATTTCATTTAAAAAGCATCTTTAAGTCTGCCGGGAGGTTTAACTGCGGGTTATTCACAAAGGCGTGACATGATGCAATAAAAAACCTGGAGGTTGACCGCGAGTCATACACGACGGTGTTTAAAAAATATTTATGTGTACCCTCACTGTAAAAATATAAATTTTATCATAATGTTTTACAGAAATCGAAACGCCAATAAATAACATTACGTTGGACACCAACCCTCATTGCCACGATGACCTTATAACTGTGGATGACACAGCACCTATCTTGTCTTATGACAATGCGCAACCGGAGAACATATCACCCGAGGTCGTGGACCCATGTACCCCCATGATAGCCCCCTTAGAAAATACCCAGACGATACTACAAGTACCCGTCGATGCCCATTCGGATTTGGACCCTGAAATACGATTAGCGTTAGGAGACCCAGGGGAAGACGCACCTGTTTATGGCGAAAATATTCACACTGATCTAGCTCAACGCTGGCTACCACTCCTACGTAAGGGTTTAACAAAAGAAGCAAAGGATAAAATTATGAAGGAACATCACATCCCCGACAATTGTAGGCTTCTAAAAGCGCCTAGCTTAAACCCAGAGATAGCAGCAGCCGTACCAGATGTAGTTCGGTCTAGAGACAAGAAAATAGAAACTAAACAAGGTCAGTTAGGTCTAGGCATCACAGCCATATCTAAAGCTATGTCTTCGGTACTTAATGATGGGAAAAAAGTCGAAGTTATAAGACTTTTATCAGAGGGATGCAGAATCCTTACAGATCTTCACTACCAAGAATCTCAAACACGCACAAAGCTTATTACACCTTGCTTAGATAAATCATTTTTAAACATTATTTAAAATGAAGAAAGAGATGATACTCTCTTTGGAACACTGATTTCAGAAAAAATTAAGGCATCTAAAGTTATCGAAAAACAAGGGCTACAAATAAAACGGACCACACCCGTGGTATCAAAATCAACACCCCAACAACAAATACCGATCAAGCCTAGACAGTCGGGAAACTGGGCACCCCCTCCTCGATATACTACGTCGGAAAACAGGGGGGGGCGAGTGGGAACCTACCCGACGAACCGGACGAGCGCGAACTACAGACGAAATCAAACTGCAGCGGCGCCTCCACCTGCAGCAGCGCCACCGCAGACCAGACAAGCTACGAGATCACGTGCTCCAACACGTCGCTAGTGCAGGTACATGCAGGCAGATTACACTATTATTATAATTGTTGGCTTAAGGTCACAAATAACAAGTTCGTCTTAGACTGTATTTTAAATGGTTATCGTATACCTATTACGACCAAAGTAACACAATCACATATACCTTCAAACTATTTTTCTCGCAGTGAGAAAAATGAGATGAAAATAGCAATCAATAACTTATTAAATTTAGGTGCTATATCTAAGTGTAAATATGAACATGCACAATACATTTCTTCAACATTTCCTCCACCAAAGCCAAACGGTACGTTTAGATTCATTTTAAACTTAAAGAATTTCAATAAATTTGTGAAAAAAGAACATTTCAAAATGGAAGATTACAGAACAGCTTGTAATTTAATTCCTGCCAATGGCTTCTTAGCCACAATCGATTTAAAAGAATCATATTTATTAGTACCTATCCACCCAGATGACAAAAAATATCTGTGTTTTCAGCTTGAAAATAGTTCTAGAAAAACCACCACTTACCAATTTAATGCACTACCTTACGGTCTATCAACAGCACCGAGAACCTTTACCAAAACTATGAAGGAGGTTGTTAGTTACTTAAGACGTCGGGGCTTTAGTTCGGTATCATATTTAGATGATATCCTGTGCATAGGAAACAATTACCAAGATTGTCTAGTAAATGTTAGAGAAACTGTTAAACTTCTCGAATGTTTAGGATTCGTCATAAATTACGAAAAAAGTGTACTCAAACCTAAACAACAATGTATATTCTTAGGTTTTGTTTTCAATACGGTTAATATGTCAATATCTTTAACTGAGAACAAACGTTTTAGTATATTACAATATACAGAAAAATATCTTAAATTGCCGAGAATCACAATTCGAGAATTTTCACAGTATATTGGTATATTGACGGCAGCTTGCCCCGCCGTTAGGTATGGCTGGCTATATACAAAAACTTTGGAAAGAGAAAAGTTTCTTGCCCTTCAGAACAATAAAAATTATGACGTTAAGTTCATACCTTCTCCCATAATTTTGCCAGATCTACAATGGTGGCATACAAATATTTTAAATACAAAAAATTCCCTAGTTCCTGAAACTTATGACTTAGACATTTTTACAGACGCGTCACGATCCGGTTGGGGCGCGGTATGTAACAATAGGCGCGCAAATGGATATTGGAAAGAAAGTGAACTTAAGTTTCATATAAATTTCTTAGAACTGCAAGCAGCATTTTTAGGTCTTAAATGTTTTGCCCAATATTACTCTAACTGTGCTATACTAATTCGAATAGATAATACAACAGCCATAAGCTATATTAACAGAATGGGCGGCATTCAATTTCCCCACCTAAACCAATTGGCCAAAAATATTATATGGCAGTGGTGCGAGGAGCGTGGAATATGGCTGTTTGCTTCGTACATAAATACGAAAGATAATAGGGAGGCTGATGAGGAGTCCAGAAGAATTAACCCAGAAACAGAATTAGAAATTAGTACTCACGCCTTTGAAACCATTCTATAACAATTTGGTCAACCCAATATAGACCTCTTTGCATCTCGCTCCAATACCAGGTGCAATACATACGCCTCTTGGAGACCAGATCCTGATGCTATCGCCGTTGACGCTTTTACGTTTTCTTGGAAACAATATTACTTTTATTGTTTTCCACCATTCTCAGTAATTTCTAAATGTTTGCAAAAAATTGTTAATGAAAAATCCACTGGAATCTTTGTCTTTCCTTATTGGCCCCCTTAAGCATGGTTTCCCCTATTAAATAACTTGATAAAATCAGATATTATATATCTAAATGATGCCCTACGATCTTATTACAGAGTACATCTACCACGGGAGATTACCCTGGGTGCTGCGATTGTCTCAGGCGAGCATTCACACAGCGTGGTACCCCACAAGAGTCACTAGACCTTATGATTGCCTCATTATCGACGGGCACATTGAAACAGTACAACACCACGTACAAACTATGGTGGGATCATTGTCTAAATTACAATATAAATTTTTTAGAGGCTCCAATAATAACTGTAATTACGTTTTTGACTGAACAATTTCGAAAAGGAGCTTCTTACGGATCTCTTAATAGTCATCGTTCTGCTCTCTCACTGCTTTTGGGCAATAAAGTAGGTTCTAATGAACAGGTGTCACGTGCCAATTGCCAGATGGATTAAAAACATATTAGCAGCGAGCGGCATCGACGTGGCGACGTTCAGCGCACATAGCACGCGGCACGCCGCCACCTCGAGCGCGCGCGCAGCCGGCGTCTCCGTGGACGCAATCCGGAAGACAGCCGGCTGGACGCAAAACTCACAGGCCTTTGCACGGTTTTACAACCGGCCAATTGTCATGGAAAACTTAGCTACGGCTTTGATTACGCCGAACTCTAGTACATGATATTGTAAACCGTTAAACAAAATTAAAAAATTATATGTGATTGTATATTATGCTTACATTATTATTAAAAATTAATTACAACTTATGTTCAAAATCAATAATAAAACAGACAGTGATTATCTTTGTGTTTTATTTAAATAATACAATATAGATCTAAATAAATCTATTTGGTAACAAAACTTCTAGACACTATGCAGGTACTCTGAACATCTACCTGGTAAAATATATCTGAAGAATGGAGCTATAAAATATAATAGATGATCAAACGAACTTCACAAGCGAAGTTCGATCACTATTATATGAATAGCTCCATTCGAAGATATATGTCCCATCCCTCCACAACCCGTAAGAAGTTTTGGGTACAACTTACTCTAAAGAAATGAGATGTCTTATAGTGCTGTCAGTGGATGAATAACAAGTGTCATTTTTAGTATCAATTAGATTGTAGAATCGATTTAATCGACTTAATCTAAAAGCGTGCGAAGAACTACCTGTATGATAAAGGCACTACCTGGTAAAATATATCTTCGAATGGAGCTATTCATATAATAGTGATCGAACTTCGCTTGTGAAGTTCGTTTGATCATCTATTTTAACTCACTTAAAGTGTCTCAACCATCATAAACCTGTGCCTAGATACATAAATTAAGAGGTTTCCTGTAAAATACATCTAACCTTCTAGACAGAACACATCTTCAGATTTATACCATTCTGGTCTTGGACTGAACATTATTTATTTTCTATGCTGTCCATAATTTCGCAAGTTTTGCCAGGAGTTATTCCATTAGCAATGGATGTCAATTTTAAATCACTTCCACAGCTTCAACAATGTATACCTAATATGAAATATAGGTTTAAGTAATATGGTGGAACTTTTTTTCATAAAAATAGTACTCATAAACAGTTATTTTGTCATACCATCACGCCTGTATTCCCCGATGGTTTACACACACACACAGTTCGCCGGTATGTTTAGGTCCCATGTAATAGGGGGCGAGCCTATTGCCATTCACCGGCCACAAATCCAGACTCCGAGCTGCTACTGAGAATTTCATAGAAAAACCCAATAACACTTTGCTCGACCTGGGGATCGAACCCAAGACCTCTAGGTTAGCAGTCACGATTGGGACCACTAGACCAACGAAGCAGAAATGTACCTACATATTTTGTAACACGACATAAGTAGTCAGCGCCATCTTTGTTAATTTACTCTAAAATTAGGGAGAATGATCGTAAGAGTCTTGTTATGGGCTCATAAGTTCGTATCACTATCGGTAAATATCATACAACATTGTTGCCAAATATATTTCAATTGTACAAATCTGTAAAATAAATACTTATATCACATTGACTTTTAAACGAAAGAGCTCATAGAAACAGCAGTTTCATAAAATTTATTTATTACTTGTTTGCATCACGCACAGATTAAAATTTTATCTCTAGAGTATATTGCTCCTGCTTGTATGACGTGAGTTAAGGCTGTGTTCAGATTTGAGTACAAATATTACCGAGTCCACCAGTCAATCAAATCTTTATCTATTTTAAATAGATATTTTATCAGCCAAGACAATGTGCGATTACCTAAGTAAAACATTTACTAGAGAATGCCTAATAATAAGAATTAAAAGTATTCAGCGTTCCAATCTATAATATAGATAAGAACCCTCATATCTATATTATAACCGAATTTCATGGTTTCATCACACAGACTGTTGGTTGGGCAAATAACTAATTAACATTTGCAAAATTTCACCGCCGACTGATACTTTATTCAGCGGACTTTACTGATGCTATGTATAATGCATAAAAATACTAATTACAGGCGTTACTTATCTTATCATCATACAATGCCTAAAGTTGCTGAACTTATTGTTATCCACCAATTAAGGTATATATCACTAACATTTTAAGGTTGTCCCATGAATGTATTTACCGACTCCCTGCCTACTAATTTTTTCTTAGCCCTTAATTCGACGGAGATTTTTTTCGATTAAATTTGTAAAATCGTTACATATTTTGGTTCCTAGCTTGAAAGGGACCCTAGAAAAAATACCTAAAAAAATCTTACTATTTCAGTTTCCTGAAAAACCTATGTCCATTATACTGTACATTATCAAGTTCATACGAAACTGATGCACTTAAACCATGTGCAGTATACTTCCGATTGTCAAAGAGAAGGAATAAAAGAAACAAGTGATTCCGTAGGAAAATACTCATACTATATTAAGAAAATTGTCTCATAATTAAATTTTCTTATGCTTAAAACTAATAGGATATCGTTCCAAGACTAAAAATCCCCCATTGTTCACGTAGACACCACATCAAGTTGAGCGTACATCATTTCAAGCGAACAGATAGGTGAGATAGGATACCTATCAGCCCTCATCCGAATTGACGTTGTCAACAATGTTGCGTTGAATCTGCTCGAATAGTTTCAATGGCATGACATCAGCTACTTGGGCATATCTGAATTCTGTAGACCAATAGTCTAGATAGGAGGGCATTTTCACTATACCCAAGATAAGAACAATCTTGAAAGTCTTTCAACCCCTCGATGTCCAATTGCCAGTACTTTGAGATGAGTACGAGTTCCAAGAACCAATGAAAATAGTCCTTCGGAGAGTCAATATCTCGTAAATCAAACACAAAGTCGTTTGATGGAATGTCAGCCTTGTGTCTGAATTGTCTTTTCTTCGACATTGGACACAGCTCATACAGGAAGTTTCCTCTTACGCCTGGTTGTTCTTGATGCTGATGAACTAGCAATAGACGATGCATTTAGTGAAGCAATGGACAATAAATGAAGCCAAACTGGGCAGAGCATTATAATGTACTTCAAAAGTCGGTGGTAGCACGTTTTAAAAAAAATAGGCGTCAATAGAGGTCACTCATGGTTTAAATTGTCTCCGACTTCTAACACAGGTTTGTTCTCACTGCCGCTGATTGAAGATTGTCCTCTGTATGACGATTTTCGTTTAATCTCTCCATTAAAGTAGCAGCATCAACGTTAGTCTCATCACTGTCGATTGAAGTATTATCTTGTGTATTATTTTCTGAGCTGTCTTATAATATTCATGCGCTCTATATATGAATCAATGGAAGGGCAAGGTGAGGAGAACAACTCTTCAGTTCTACGAACAGCAATTTCCTCTTTGTTCTCATGTTCAGATCTACTATCTAAATCGGAAGGCATTTTCGAGCATTTTCTGGCGACATCAACGCTACTAAGCATTTTCTTCTAGACTTAAAGCTCTGAAAAACGAAAAGAAGTAAGGTGTAAAACATTTTATCTGCTGATCCCTAGAAATATTGTTACGAGAAACAACAAAAGTTTATTTTCTAATATGGCAATGGGAAAAATACTGGACATAGTAATTGGCAGTTACTTTACTAGTACTTCGACGATGGAAAGTATGCTGGACATACAAGTTGTGGGCGTATCAAAACATTATGAGTAGCAGTCCGGGTATGTTTTCTTTAGTTTTCAATAAAATTGCAAGGTAATAAGCTGTAACACAATGAATAAAATACAACTTACCGTGAACCCGTGCAGCGAGTTTCCTTCCTCCCCCTCATATTGCAGGCGACTACTCCCACCCCATGGATGTCCAAGTGATGCCGATTTTTCACAACATAGTTGGATAGTTCAGCATGTAATTACAGCACCTTGAACTCTAGATATACTGACTATTTTTGATGTAGATTTTTTTTCATTCAATGGGTAGTATACTGCACAGTATCGAATTAAGGGTTAGAGAAGGAAGGGTTTAATAAAACCCTTCAGAGTCAAAAAAAATAGTTTTTTGCTGTCATGTCAGCTAATTTGTTTCTTGGCAGGTTAAGTTGTTTTTAAAGCAAGACAATTTGATTTAATAACTAATATTTATTAGGTATAGTTACAGTATGTGTTCATGTTTTAAACATTTCGAGATTTATCTGAAATTTACCATTGCTCTGAACATCTGCATAGTTAATACATATCGAGAACGAAGCACATAGTTTAATTAATTGCCACGCTTAAGTCTGTTGATGTCTATAGTAAACGGATTAATGAGTCTAGTGGGCCTAAACGCGACTGCTACGTTAGATGTCTTGGGTTAATTCCCAGGTCGAGCAGTGTTATTGGGGTCTTCTATGAAATTCTCAGTAGCAGCGCGGAGTTTGGATATCTATAGGCTCGGTCAATGACAAATTGTTTTTTTTTTTTCTTTAAAATATTTAACGCGACCATTGGCACTTCTTAATAAAAGACGTCCACGTACTCTTATTGGTATTGTTACAGTGTATTTTAGTGTTTTCCCCACAGTTTGCCAGAATTCAGCGAACCAATGTGGTTCTTTGAAAGATTGTGGTGCACCGTAGACAGACCGGTTTCCCAGCAGTCACATAATAATTGGCAGTGGACAAAGCACCTACTTCAGCCTGTGCTTTTGCTTTTATAATTTCAACATTTAGCTAGGTACTTACTTTGTTTATGTAGTGAAAAAAAAAAGTTTATGCACTAAATATACTTGTGATGAGTTAAAAATATCTAATAATAGGTTGCGTACTCAATGCAACATAAAACGCCAGATACAGTTTGGCAGTTGTTCTAATATTGTAACGTTTCTTCTAGCAACGTAGGTTTTGAATGCATGAGTATATGTGACTTTATAATAATTGGTTATGGCTATGAAGCTACTACTACTTGAAACATATGTCCATAAAATCAGGCCTGTATCTCCAAGGGGTTACGCAGAGATATACTAAAGTGCCCCAACACTTCTTCTATTATATTTTTATTTCCCTTGTGAGACGAATCTGTTACCATCTTCCCGGCACAATACCTAACTCCAGGCTATTACTATTAATAATTGCATAAAAAACCCAATAATACTTCGCTTAACGTTGAAATCCCAAGACCTGACGCTCAGTAGCCGCACTCACTACTACAAAAATTACGCAGAAATTCATTATTTTAGTTTTGCTGAAAACATGATAATATCTAAACATAACTCGGGTAAATCCAAAGTGGGACGTTTGACATGATGTCTATTGTGTACTGTCGACGAGGGTCACTGATTTAACGAGAACATAGAAAGCTGGTAGCTTCATCTATTAACTATCTGGTAAATATAAGTCAAATTGTATTGTCAAAGAGCTCGTTCTAATTGAATCACCTTATACGCGGCACGTAGGTACGAAAGCTTTGAAGCAAAAAATAGCTTCCACGCGCTGTGTAGTCGGATAATCGCTGTATAGTGTAATCGGATCTAGAAATAAGGATGCTACTGGGATTTTCCTTGAATTCCTAAAGTCAACAAAGGTAGTTCAGGGAATATTGAATAGGCATGATGACTGATTTTCAAAAACTGATCTAAAATATTCTTATGTATATACTATTTCCGAAAAATAATTTTTTTCTGCAATTAAAAAAGGTTTTTGATACAAAAATGCGATTTTAATTCAATGTTTTAAAATTAGCGCGAAAACGGTCCCTGGTGTCATGGCGTCTGCTTATGACGTCACTTCTATGTTTTGACATCGTATACAATAGGAGATTAAGGCCGGGTAGTACTGCAAAGCCCACATAAAAATGTTTTTTTTAAGTAGTAAATAGTAAAATTAAAATCTGAGAAAATAAATTTATATTGTTGAGTATATATTCTAGGGAACACATACAAGGGAAACACGATTTGATAAAGTTGGCTCGATAGAATAAATTCACAAAGATACCTCTTTTTTTGTAATTTTATCTTCGATTTTCGATTTTATTCTTAAAATAATAAAACCGAAAATGATTTGACATCATGTTTTATTTACTAAAATAAAGTTCATAGATAGCTCGAGAGATTTTACCCGATAGATTTTCTTTATTACATTAAATTTTTAATCAATTATTCAAGTAACTTACGAGGCGAGACACTGACTGAGCCTGAGCCTCGCCGAATGGATCGTAAATTACCTACTTGAATAATCGGTTCTTCACTCCTACGATGGACCCACATGAGAAATGCAATGGCATGTTTGCAGCCTCCTTGTGAGGCAACGCAGTCATGGCATTCTACTGATATAACTTCTTCCTTTACTTCGTCAACTATTAACGTCACTGCATATAACTTCGCGTGGACCTTGTGTTCTGGGCAGATTTTTGATTTAGCTATAAGTACATAGATTTCCAACGCGTTTTAACTGAAGCATATTTTATAAAATCAAAACATTATTAAAACTAAACATACGAAGCTGTGCTTTTTAAAAATGATTTTATTTTTTTAATTATAGTAGGTATAATACAAATAATAATAAATAATACTTACATTGTAGTTTTAACATTTCTAAATTCTGCTGAACAGAACTCTTTGTTTAATACCGGGAACTGTCCCAGCATTAACAAATCAATTCTGGGCAAATTAGAGCTGTTTGCCTTGGTAAACCCTTGTTCCATTACTTAATAAGTTCTTACACAAGTTGTAGGACAAAAGCTAAGTAATATACAATCAGGAAATACATAATAAACAATTTTAAGCGCGGAGATCGTCGAAATTCGTACGAAATTTACGTGACAGCGACAGTTCAACATAGATGTGACGTAATTGAATCTGATTGGTGTTCAACTGAACATGGCGGACTAGTGTATTTTGTAGTTTTATTTTATCAAATAAATTAATAATCCCGTCTTATAAATAAAAATAAATATTCTTTTCTAAACATATTAATTATATTTCAGTATATGAACATATTATTTTAGTAATTCTTGCTTACTGTCATCATGCCTATTGATTGTATGGATAATTGTTGTGTCCGAGGTTTTATTCTTTCTTTCTTTTGGAAAGTGTGATGGACTTAGGCATATAAAAACTTTAACATAATTTACTAATTCCTTCAAGTACAATCTTCGTATCGCAAATTGTTAACAGTTTCAAATGCTTTTTCATTCCTTATTTTAGTTTGGCTTTTAGTTTTGAAGTTGTGTATTTTCAATACCAGCCTGGAGTTTGGAACTGTTAGGGTAATGGCAATAGTCAGGTCTCTTATTAAATGTAGCTTTTAACGTATAGGGGAATCAGTGTACCTTATCACAATGACTAATGCAGGCATAATGGTATGAATATATAAATAGCTATACAGTCCATTTTGCAATTTATATAGGAAAATGTTAGTACTTATATTTCATTCTTGGGCAGTGAGTGGCTACATAAAATGCAGTGAAAAAGTAATAAAAATCCGTCACGCGTCGAATATTTTCGGCGATGCACGCAGTTCGGCGGTTTGGCTACAATTGTAGATAACTAGCTGGAGTGCGGTCTACCTATTTATAGATAACGCGCAGTGTGAAATGGCACGTGTGGTTTTTTACATAAATACTGCATAAAATGTAGAACTACATAATATCTACTCATTGTTGACTTACTTATGGAGTGAATAAATTTGATTAACCAAGTGGATACATAAACTTTCCTCACTGAACAACTATTTGGTGAATCTATTTTTTTAATATGCAAAAGCAATTATGATTAAGATGTTTTAAAAAACTGCAGAAGTAGAATTTAATAAACAACATGAAACAATAACTTAGAAGCAAAGTCTTCGTACTAGCATGCTATGCTTTTATTTCTAAAAAGTATTATTTACCCTATGGTTTTAAGCACTTGCCTAGGCAGCCAAAACTGCCATATTGTGGCTTACCTATAATCTGTATACATAGTTATGAACATTATTTCAACATCCAACCAAGGATCTATGTATACCTATATAGGTAGGTACTTGTTGTTGCACGAAGGTATCCCCAAAGACTGGCTGAATTAATAGTGCCGGGAATATCCTACTAATAATTACGTATAAAATAGTGATTAGTGGTTGCAGACTTATATCTATTATTAATTTACTTACTGCTGTCAAGCAACTGTTAATATTAATGTACGAACGTAAATTGCCTTTATACATCATTATTTTTAGTATATGCAAAACCAGAATATAGTTTGTTCAGAATACGTAACTGAATCGATTCCAATTATTTTTACAGTATGTTATATTTTTTTCCAAAATGTTAAGGACGCTATCACATTTTTCTACAAATATCAGTGCTTTTCCGGTACCATTTTAACGAATTAGGAGCACAACTCCGAGGATATCTTGGTTTCAAATTAAAGATAATATATTCATCTCCACAATGATTCCATAAAAATTGTATAACCCTATACAACATTTTCACATAAATACGATTTCACCATCACACTAATCGCAAAAAAATGAAAAAAATGGGGTCTGAATAAGTACCAGTATAGCTAAATCCACTGCAAATTTAAACATAAAAATAATAGAAAAATGTTGCTTATATAGTCCTCTATACGAATGGCAAAAAATTTTGTAGCCAAATGAATAAATTTTTAATTTATGAGGAAAATATGAAACGCTTCCAAATTTCTCCATACAATTTCTACTCGCCGTTCGTCATTCCGCGCTCAAACGCGCTCGCGGAAGCACGGGTGTATCGCATGCTGTTGAAAAAAATATTACGTAAAAGGTGAGTGGCCTGTTGTATACTCTGGTTGGACTCGGTCTCGAAAATGTTAATACTTTTTCGGTCCAAAATAAAAGTAAGTACAAGTATTGAAATTTGTTTTAGAAATAAATACATTGTTGAATTTTTTTGTATAATAGATGTACATACCATCACGCCTGTATTCCCCGAAAGGTAAGGCAGAGGTGTACCAATGTACACCCACATTTCGCCGGTATGTTTTGGTCCCATGTAATAGGGGGCGAGCCTATTGCCATTAACCGGGTACAAATCCAGACTCCGAGCTGCTACTGGGAATTTCATAGAAAAACCCAATAACACTTTGCTCGACCCGGGGATCGAACCCAGGACCTCTAGCGTAGCAGTCGCGCTTAGGACCACTAGACTAATTAGGCAGTAATGGATGTAGATTACGGATAAATATTATGTTGCTAGTGTACTGGTGTAAACAGTTGTTGGTTAACCTAAATAAATAAAAAAAAAAAATAAAAAAAAAAAATAAAAAAAAAAATGATATTATTATGTATAGTACAAAAAAAATGGCGTAAAAAAATATTTTTGAGACATGCGATATAAACTAATACTCGATTTTGGTATTTTTGGGGGTGGTGATTACGAGGACGCACGGCTACACATTAAGCTATACAAAACCAGTGTACGCTGGCCTCTTATTGTATAGAAAGCCTATACAGTGCGAGATCAGCTTAAACTGGTTTTGTATAGATTGACCTGTAGCCGTGTGTACGTCATTTATGTTTTAATTCAAAATGGCGGGTTTATTTTTTTATAAAAAATCTATATTTTTATTGATTGTGGAGGTGATGTTTATGAATATACCATCCAATTTTTGATTCAAGATGACAGATGTAATGTTTTTGTGATAAATCGACTTAGTTGGTACTGTCGCCAGCACATCAGGTTACCACAAACTGACAAACTTTTTCACTCGATAGTGAACTTAATCACCAACTTTTAGGTTTAAAATAATTTGGAAAAATTTGACAGTTTTGTATATCCTGATGTGCTGGCGTTTGTAAATCAAACAGGCGCATGGCTGTAACTTTTGACACCAAATGTGCTTTTTTTTTGTTGTGCATTGGCATTGCTAAAATATTGATATTTGTTATTATAGATGTGACTTCGGAAATTTGGACAAAGAGCAAAAAAACTGCACACGTAGCAATAAAAAAAAGTAATGAGACTTTGTTAGTAGTCAGAAATCTACTCTGGAGTTTTTTATGCCATACCTTATATTAGAAAATATAGTAGGTTTTTTTATGGAGTGGGGAGTGCAGCTTAGATGTCTCCGTAGGTGATGATGACCAAAATGATATTTCACTTGTAAGTTTATTTGATTTTCCTTGGGTACCTACTAATGTTGCCTTTTTGTTTTCAGGAGCAGGAATAGTTCATGGAGATATAGCGTAACAAACATAGAAAAAAAAACACAGACGAATTGAGAACCTTCTCCTTTTTTTGAGTTCGGTTGAAAAAAGGCTGGCCTTCAAAAACTTCTTTGCCGTCTGTTAGGGCAGATCAACTCAAAGCTGCTATGGCTCTTTCTTCAAAAGGCCTGTTCTGATTTTGCCCTAAATTGTAAAATTCACATATCTATGATAATACTATTGTCTGGACTTTAAAAAAGACCATGGTTCTCTTAGTTTGTTTCGACATTTCTTCTCAGACGTCGTCGGTATTATTAAAAAAAAACGATTATTATTTATAAGAAAACGATTATTTGTTAATCTTATTAAAAAAAACTATTTTTTAAATCGATTATTATCTTATGAAAAATCAATTTTTATATAATAGATTTTTTTGAGAGAAATAAAAATCGATTTTCAAATAATCGATATTTTTACCGTAAAGTCACATCCTTAGTCGTAGGGAAGAACATATCGGCGCCACTTACTTAAAAAAAAATAATTATAAATTGACTTGTAAAAGTGTCTTTAAAAGATCTATTTACCGAAATAAATATCATTTCATTTCGGTACAGTACTGTATACATTTTGCGACTTTTATCCTGCCTATTTACAATACATTATACTGTTTACTACCTACTTTTGTTTTAATTTTTATCAAAAATACTGATCTCAGTAAATAATATACTTACAATTTCCATAAGGGAATGATCATTTTTAAATATCAAAACGAAAGTATGCTAGGTATAAACTCCCAGGCTAATATTTGAAAATATATTGATCCAACAATTGTCAGCAGATAAGTAGTTACATCTTTTCAAAATGGGGATCGTAGGTTTTTCTTGTAATAGCAAAATGGTCGTTAGTTTCGTATGAATATGGTAATTAATCCATTTATTTTGGGTACCTACATTATGTACGTAATGAGTATTGATGTAGCGCAGTAGCGCTGTAGCGCATCGGGGATGTTTGCCGACGCTCACGTAGATTGTTTTTACACAATGATGCGAAAGAGGTGTGCATCTCTGGTCGGTAGGGTGCGGGCCAGCTCCAACAGTATCCTAAGCGTGATCGCTAACAGGTTGGACTGCCCTTATGTGGGGCGTTGCTGCGCCATCTCCCACGGAATGGCAAAATAATAGATTGCTACTAACATAGTTTTAAGTTTTACTAACATAATGAGTCATGGTCACTTGAATAAATAAATTTTCTATTCTATTCTATTCTATTGATAAACTATAAAAATAACTGAAAACATGATTATCACGCAGATGGTACCTACCAGGGATAATCATGTTTACATGGTTACCAAAATCGATTGCAAACTTATTACTAATTTGACTCAATTAACAACAGTAAAATAAATTAAAAAATAATACCTTCAAGTATCAAGATTAGTTAAGTTACGTATAACATCGTCCGGACAGCGGTTTCAATGTGTGCGTGCGCGTAATGTTGTTGTGTTGCAAATAAGATACCTAAACTTGAGCAAGTTCAAAATGTGATAGCGTCCTTAACTACGTATACAAAGTACCTATCCGCAATTATTCGTGCACAAAACAGGTCACTGCCGGTCATAGTGGCACTAGGCGGGGGCGCACAGCAGGGCGGGGGGTAAAACCACCCCAGCAGTCGGCCGAAGTCGATGTTACAGATTGATGCGACAGACAACCAGATAACATAACAAGCGGTTAACAAGTGCTAGGCAGCTTTTTAAAATATATATATATATTATGTTAATTCGTCATACTTTTTTTACTGCAATACTTTTTTGTATGCATATTCACAGCTTTTGCTTTGGCGTACCTAAAACGCCTCCAAAAAGAAGTCTTACTGTTTCCCTATCGACTAACGACGTTGTCAACCTTATTTTTCTTTTGTCACCTCATTGGTACCTACCTATTGTTGTAAGAGAAAAATTAAATTTCCCCATTGATTCCCCTAGCAGTTGTCAAGTCGATATCATATATTTAACTACGAACAATTTTAGTCTAAAATTACTCAAGAATCTCAATTCATGCTTCATTCATTCAATCATTCAATTCAATCTTCTCATTCATTCAATTCACTCAAGATAGTTACGCGAATTCAAATTTCAAAAATTTGAATTCGCGTAAAGTATCGTAAGAGCTACGCGTTGAGACTACCTCCAGTAAATGTGTGGCCCTTTTAAGGCCATCATAATTTATTAGGTATTATAAGGATATCTACAAATTCTTAAGAAAATAGTTGGTATCCATAAACTGGTACAAGGAAAGGTCAGTAGGTAAGGGGCAGTCGCCTCAGAAGGAGCGATATTGTGCAACTAGCATGTAGTTTCATCTCGCTGCTAATTAATTGGATTACGTAGCCTCTCTCATTATACGAGATGGGGCTATTTAGTGAATGGATTTTGTACGCGTGACAGCGTAAATTCAATTTATACTCGGGATAATAAATGTAATTAAAGTTGAATACGAAACATGTATGCCTATCCGATACATTTATTTACCTGTAATTACCGTGATGAACCTGTGAAATGATTAATAGAAGAAACGATTACCCTTTATAATATTTTTGCAACCAAATTACCAACCTTCTTTGTTATCCCATCTTAAACACCTGGAAAATATTAGCAAGACGTGGTAGAGACCTTTCAAATGAACGCAATATTGAGTCTATTATTTCGTTCAGTGTAATGGTGTGGCAGTGAAATAGGGCAAAGGACGAATAAACGGGACCCTGGAAATGAAGACGCCGTTTGTTCATAACCAGCTCGTTAATTCCATTATTACAAGTCAGAGGAGCGAGCAGACCGGTAACAGATGTGCCACTCGACTCGTGAATCTGCAGCGTCTCCTACTTTTCACAGATTTCAACATCATTAATTTTTGTGTGAGTGAGCCCAATTAAAAATAATTGTTATAGGAATAGAAAATAAAAAAATATTCTATTTTGATGCTAAGAAATCCCAGATTTTCGTAAAGTGGGCGAGATTGTAACTTTGTACAAGACCTGTCCTTTGTGTACAAACTGCGACGTGCGGTCCATAAGACCCTCGCCGGTGTCCGCTTACTTAAAGTAGATCAAGTCTCTGAAACGTGCTCACCTAAGGAGGAATACTCAAAGACAACTACCTACCTATCTTATTTGCAACGAAACAGGAACATAATGTCCTTTCTTGTTCTTAGAGTCTTACATAACGTACCAACACGCCTGTATTCCCCGAAGGGTTAGGCAGAGGTGTACTTATGACCTTATGTATACCCACACGAGCGAGCCTATCACCATTAACCGGGTAGAAATCCAGACTCCGAGCTGCTACTGAGAATTTCATAGAATAACCCAATAACATTTTTGACCTCTAGGGTAGCAGTCGCGCTAAGGACTACTAGACTAATGAGGCAGTCTCGAATCTTTCAATTTCGCGGAAAAAATGTATCTAACGATTTTGTTATAATAAGTACTTAGGTAGTTATAAAACTTTTATGCGCCTATGCTAAACGATTCGCAGGTTATGGCCCAATAATAAATTGATGACGCATGTGTTTCACTACCATATAGCTATCCCAGCAAAACTAGCATATTACGGAAAAGAACGTGATTTGGCATATTGGTTGGGCTTAATCGTGTAGGTAACTACCTACCTACTTTATGATATTTTAATAGGTACGGATCCTTTGCAACTCTCAATAAATTTGAAGAGCTCGTAGTGAAGCCGGATGAAGTAAAATATTTTAGGAATGTATTTTATATAGGTAGGTCATTGTAAATACTGTTTCACATTGTTCATTTATCTTTTTATCATCGCAAAAGCAGTACGTTACAAACACTGTTGGCACTTATCGATATGTACCTAAGTACAGCTACATAAAAACTTTAACTAAATAAAATAATGTCATGAACGAATTCCGATAAACTGAGTTCATTATTATTATATTCCATAAATACAAAAAATAAAACAACATTATTCTGCTACGTGTTTGATTACAGTATTTAAGCACTTACATTTTTGTGTTGGAAACTATTTTGATGGAATTACTTTAGCGCGGTGAGACAAGATGAATGATGACAAACATCCGATAAACATCATCAGTAATTGTTTGACAGAGGCGTTATTCGACCCCACCGGTAATTGCCAGGGTTGATTAATTTTGTATCGTTAGCTTAGTTATAATTACAAGTGAACAGTTCAGGGAACCGTGAAGAAATATAATATGTTGTTTTATTTTGTAGGTTATTATTAATATAAACCTACTAGAGTGAATAATTGGTTCATTGGTAAAGATCCTTTAATTTGAATTAATGAACTGGATATACCTACATAAATATAATTGTTTGTTTTTAATTCAGAATGCACTAATGTTGCGATAAATACTAACCTAAATATATTTTGTAAATGTTTTTCGTAATATTTAATTAGTCTACTTATATGTTATGCAATAAAATTATACTCACAATAACTTCTTTTCTTTACTTACCTACAGCATCAAAGTCAAATAAATGATGTCCGACTGTACGTTATTCACTTGATTTTGAACTGTACTTTTGCCTTAACTTATTAAGTATTCAAATTGAAAACGCAAGGCTTCCTTTACGTAATATATCTTAAAAAACGAACCTATGTGAAAATAAAACTGTATCATAAACGCACGAGTCGAACAGATTAAACCTCCTTCATAACGCATATTTTTGATGAAGTAATGACTGGTCGCGTTTTTTTAATTCTCTGTAATAGTCATTTACATCGACACCTACATAGAATCATAATTTCGGTATAATAATATCCCAACATAACTCAACTTATGTTGTGCTGTCATTACTTGAAACTCTCGTTATCCCAAAAGGGAACGAACCTCGAGATATATAATTAAATTTCCCCAAAATAGTCTCGCCCATATAATCCAGTTATTAGTTTGTTATATCACGCTAATTTTAAATTACCTAACACCGGAAACTGTTCGGGGGCCTTTTTTCTTTTTGATTGATTCATTGACGTGATCCTTTAAGGTAAACCTAGTAAAACACGAGTACAAAACAATTATTCTTAGAAGAAACCCTTTGAAACAAAATTAAATTGCCTTTTTTTGAGAATTGAACAGACAAACTAAGTAGCCATTTATTTAATGTTTAGTGTCTTGACTCTTGATCCTTCAGTGAACTTCGAGGAGTTTTCAATCAGACAAAGATTCTTAAAATTGAGATGCTATTATATTATAAGATCACCATTCTTTGTGAAAGTAACAAGGAATACTGTCTGGGGTTAATGTACGCTCGGTGTCTCGTATTTATCTTTTTAGGACAGTTTTCAAATAGTACCTACTTACTGGTACTTAGTTTTCAGAACAAAAGAAAATATATATGTATAGCGTAGTTATGTCACACCTTGATAGATTTAAAAGTAGATTTGAAGCACCTACAATGATTAATAACTACCTAGTTAAGTACATGAAGATAAGCAGTTTATTATAGATATTTTTTTAACAATCGGACCGCTTAAATAAATTTATTCAATTAATATTTTGAACATATTAACAAGTAACATTGCTCATTGTTCCAAATAAATGAGTATTGTCTTTATACGCTTGAAATTATCATGAAAATTAATTCTGGGGGGCTAAAATGGCCATTTCTTATTAATCACACACATCTTGGACACAGTATAGCTGACCTCAAAATGTATTAGCTTTTCGAAAAATGATAGGTCATTTGTATTACTGGCATTAAAAGCACAATGTGTGTATGATCATTCCCCGAGACATTCGGATTTTTCACAAATTTAATTTTTTTCGTCACATAAGTAACCAAGAAATAGGTATTAAGGTTCAAATTCAGAGCTGACTATCAAATTAATACAAAACTATGTTTTAAAATAGAAGTATTAGTTAAGGAATTCTTATTCGAGGATATTTATTTAACAATTGAAATAACATAAAGAATTACCATGATGGATTATAATGGAGCTTATGTACCTACTAGGTACGTATTACAGGAGGAGGGTATAATAAATTAATAACGCACTCGTTGTCAACGATAGCTATTGATTTCCGCCTACCTGTCCAATTGCCATATAGATACATAATTGTTATACTCGTATATGACATATTGACAGCCTTCCCTTGTCATGTCTCCGTATTTAGATGAGTATTATATTACTAAAGGTTTCTATTAGTTCGGTATTAATATTAACATGAAATATATAATTACAATTAACGTTTTGAGAAAATCCTCTCAAAACATGCAGTTTGTACCTTCAAGGCCTTTTGTAATCAGGATATTTTAAGAATAAAAGTCCCTACATTTTTGAGTCCATAAATGTTGGGTTTACTAGATTCCAATCATGTTTAAAGTAAAGATGAGCGATGACTTCTACGATAGATTATTATGTAGGTATGTTGAAACTGTGCACAGTTTCGCAGTTAAGCTGTTTAGGTAATCTAGCCTGCTTATGACTAAAGTATCTTAAATCACAATTGTGATTCGTTGTTATTCAAGAAACATTATAAGTACATATGCCTGTGTCATTTATAATGACAGTTCAATGCAATTTTCCCATATTATAATATATCAATCATTATTTCACATCATATAGATTAGGTACACACGGCTACATATCAAGCTAAACAAAACCAGTTTAGACTGACCTCCCGTTGTAAAGATTTTCCGTAGAATACCAGGCCAGCCTATATTGGTTTTGAATAGCTTGATGTGTAGCCGTGCGTACTTATTACACGTAAAACTACGCAAAATATAAATAATTAAGTATATTTACTTGATACTAAAATTTTATACTACTACATAAAATGTCAACATTTATTCGCTTACAGTTTTGTATAAATTATTTAAAAAACTCCTCATGAGGAGTTCTAAATCAAGTATACAACCTGTTTAGTGGGTAAACAAATTGTCGACGTTTCTGGGTCTCTCAACTAGACATAAATCCTGGGAGATGAGGGTTCATGGTTACAACAATATCTGCATGAGCCAATTAATTTGGATCTAAGGACCAACCCTTAATCTGATGGTCACTCGCACAAACTTTCTAATTGAATTTCAGTTTGGGAATACTCACCAATCCTATTTTAAACAAAATCATGCCTTAAAGGCATTTTTGACCATAGAATATGGCAACATGATATTCTCATATGCTTCATTTTTCACTTAAATTTATTCTTTAGTCGAGAAGAAATTGTTATATTCTAATAATTTTGCTGCTGCACGCTTTTCATTATAACGTTTTCCTCTACATTAAAGCAAATAATGAGATACTGAATAAAGACAAAGTAACCTTATAAGTTAGGCAGGTACCTGCTACTTAAAATTACTTTTAACAAAAAAGTTAAACCGCCTTCAAAAAATAATAAAATAATTTTGTCTAAAACAGTTTGGGAAGTCGGTGGCGAAAATAAAAGACCCACTCAAATAGAAGTCACCGACTTCCCAAACTGTTTAACTTTTTTGTTAAAAGTAATTTTATTTTGCGTTTTTTAGTGGAAAGTTTTGTTTAGAAGTACTTGTTAGCCAACTAAACGCACTGCTCTAATAAGACAGCGATGTTTCGAAGTAAACGATAATATCATCGATGTAAACAATTTTTAGTTTTTTGTTGATATTCTCAAAACTGCTCAACCGATGTCGATAAAATTTGAACGGGACCACCTCTGAAGTATGACCTACCAAACAAAAAAACAATCATTAAAATCGGTCCACAACTGGCGGAGATATCGCGTAACAAACATACAAAAAAAAAAAAAAAAAAAAAAACATACAGACGAATTGAGAACCTCCTCCTTTTTGAAGTCGGTTGAAAATTAAATTCACGTGTTAAAGCAGGCCAATCCACATGTTATAACAATCTATGAATTAACTTACTTATATTTATTAAATGAAGAATTCATAATAAGAACATAAAAAGTACCTAAATATTTATTTTTTAACATAAACATAACATACCATCACGCCTGTATTCCCCGAAGGATTAGGCAGAGGTGTATTAATGTACACCCACATTACGCCGGTATGTTTTGGTCCCATGTAATAGGGGGCGAGCCTATTGCCATTAACCGGGCACAAATCCAGACTCCGAGCTGCTACTGGGAATTTAATATAAAAACCCAATAACACTTTGTTCGACCCGGGGATCGAACCCAGGACCTCTAGCATAGCATTCGTGCTTAGGACCACTAGACTAATGAGGCAGCCCATATATTTTTATCGAACTTAAAATAACTTTACTATTTCATAATTGAAATACCTAAAAATCATTCGATATCTCGACAAATTAGACGCCATATACTTTTTGGTCGGTCACGTCTATCGTTTATGCGAAATCGATTCGAACGTTTTATGTGACGTTTCCGACGAAGTTAATAGCTTAAGAGATGACTGGACGAAGAGCAATAAACGGGAATAAGTATTCTTACACATTGGCCGATAAAACTTTATTCCCTAACTACTCGTACATGGCTATGGCGGGTCAGTGTTAACTTGCAGTCATTAAGTAACTCGTTTATTCCAATAGACTTAAGTATCATACCTTAATTGGATTTCCGAATACTGTTCTGCCGCACTTTTCCTTCCGAACTTCATATTCAGCCATTTATGAAAGTTTAGCTCAAAAACTATGTAAGTACCCACTTAAATACACCCTTAGGGGATACCTACAAGTGTAATAGCTTTAAATTTGCGTTATTTGTCACTTTAATGGCATTGTTCCCCGAATAAGCCACATAGGGTTGTGATATTTCAATCCAATAAGGAGGATAGTTTCATAAATAATTCAATAAGTTGTAACAGGTAAGTGGCACTCGCACGTTACGGTCGCCCGGAGAGCGGAGAGAAATCTGCTCTTACACTCTGCGCGGTGAAATCACACAAGAAAATTTTATTTCGTGAAATTAATTTTTAATTCGCCCGTTACTTACTGGGAAAGCACTGATATAGACGGTAGGTACTAAAATATGGTTGCGTTACCAAATAGCATTATTTTATTACAGCTAAGGTTATCAGTATAATATGAATTACTTTGAAATATAAATCGCATTTACATCACAGTTACGCTTAATATGAAAGGTTTGGTGAGCGTGAATGCCATTGTCATACCCTTTTCCATACAGATAAATTCTTGCTAGATATTTGAATAAATCTAGCGAATTACACTCACTACCATTGTCAGTTTCACAGAAACCCTTTTCATTTTAACTGTCTGATAAAGCTTATCAAGACTTAATAAAAGATGCCCTTTGAGTGCAAAAGACACTCACACGCGAAAGTTAAAGTAGGTTGGTACATGAGAAAGGCTTTGTATTGGGGCTATGCAAAGATTTTGTCAATCTGATGGATTATTAACGCGGGACGAGACAGCCCGTACGTCACACGTAACATGTTATGGCTCGAAGGGGAGGCCTCCCCAATGAGTTTGGGAATAGATAAGTTGACAATTTATGCATTAGATATTACACCTAGTAGCTTCACGCAATAATTTTCAATGAACGTTTAATATCACACCTTTTGAAAGTTAAGCAAACAAAGTAAGGCTGCGAACAACTTGAATAAATTTGTTGAAGATAAATTTCTCACAACATTTAAATAAATCAATCTTGCCAAACTTTGAGATGTTACTTCAAATTATAATGTGAAAATCCATTAGAGAGAAATGAGTACCTACTGCAAAATTACATAGATAGCATAAGTATATCTCTATTGTCTACAGCTAAATAATTATTGTAGTTAGTGACTGCTACAGACTTTGTTAGTTGAGTGTTCAGGGTACCTATTATGCACATTGTAGCTATTACTAAGCATATTCATACATTAAATAAATCAACATTATAAATACACTTTGTAACTGAAATGAGAAAGGAATTAATAAAATAAAAAATATACGAGATCCTCTACGTAACTTATACTATAATTACCAAACTAATTTTAGTTATTAGACTAGTTATTATTATTTGTTACTCTTATTGTAATGGTTCATCTTTGAAAATGATTAATGCCAAACCCAATAAAAATACCAGTAAGAAATTTCGTTTCAGAAAACCAATACTACTTATATAATTTGTTTTAATTTTATATCTCGTTTGCTTCAATAATGTCCCAATTTTAGTCTATATTAAAACGCACTTAAAGCTCGTTAATTCGATGCACTCTATAGTCTCCTCAATGTAATTCAACTTAGTTCGGATTATCCCACGTGCCGATACGTAATTTAGTGGAAAAGGTTGCGACCCGCTATAGTTTGTATTACCCCGACAGTGATATAGGGTATTAAGTTCCCTTCCCTGTCTCCCTTAACGCGTAAACAAGACAGAACCTTTCTGCGTATCGCCCTCACAAAGGTTAATAATTTAGGAGACTAAGCGAGAGGAGCTTTCCGTCTATTTTCTACTTAAACTAAAATTGTTTTGTTTCCATCACCAGTGCAATCCCCATGAATAATGTATAGACCGCAGAAAATAACAGCCGCTTTCAAATACTCGGTTTACAGAATACTTAATGTGCTCTATGGTAACAAGGTGCTTAACAATTAATTAAACAGAGGCTTTCTTTAGGTAAAGTCATCTTTTTTTTTAAATTATATTATTGTCTTATAAGATAAAAATATTACGTAATAAATACATTCCAAAAGTCATATGTAACCAAGAAATAGATTAGGAGCTAGCTAGATAGATAATAAAATAGAATCTGCTCATATTTTCATTATCCTCCTAAATGAATTCTTTCAGTACCTACATAGATATGGTTAACGAAGTGTAAGCCGATTTGCAAATTCGATAAGTTAGGTGAAAGCGCGTGGACACGTCCCAAATAAAGCCCGGTTTGATCCTATTAACGCACGGCTAACGGGCAGGATCTTGTGACAGCGTTCCTGACTGATCCTTGTATAGACCCACGAAAGGATTTACCTTATTCCGTCTGTACAAATCTCTTTTTGTAACGAGTTTAAATACACACCAAATTGTTTTCCAGTTATGTAGGCGTGTAATCTCTATACACATTTGTTTATTTTTATCGATGGTATGCCAACTCGAGTACAGCCGATACACGATCTGATCAAAAGGAAGTTATTTATGGTCCTCTGTGACTTGATTGCATGAAGCTCGCAGGTTTTGAGCCGTGTCCGGAAAGGGAGAATCATGTCGTGATCAATGGCGTTTGTGCGTACTTAGTATAAATAAGCGCAAATGTGCGACCAGAATGAAAAAGTTAGGTTTTGAAATATATGTATTTAAAAAAATCACATGTTTTAGAGTAAAGTTATACGCAAAAGTAATGTTGAATTTAAACGTACATAGGGATTTTAAAGATATAATGTAACTACGTATTATGTATGTATATAGAGCACATTCGAAATCTATATCAAGTACATAGGTTCGAACATTCATGTGGGGTGGCGGACAGCCTTCCTGAACACGATTATAATTTGTACTAAAGTGTAGGTTACTATTATAATACGAGTAGGTATGTATTTATGCTCCATATGGTGATGTTACATAATTATTGAGTACCTATACAATATGTTAAATCGCCATATGCAACTATATTAGATTTATGTTTATCTTGTATTTTACGCATAATGCTTAAGAGTAACTAATTAAATACCTAAGTTTTTTATCAAATATTATAATACTGTAACGTAGCTTTAACAAGTATAGAAGGTCCATTACTATTAGGGTTGGCACATGACCTCAGTCCTCGCACACAATTGTATTGTTATCGTTATTCTGTCTACGTTCGCATCCCGAGGTTCCGACAAAGAATTTATTAAATAGCACAATCGTTAGCTAATTTGAAATTCTGTCTCAATACAATATCTTTGCTCTCTTTTAAAATTCATTTTAGCGGTCTTCTGTTGGGATTCTATTTTAGTTGTTTGAAATTTTCATAAATGGTGTTAAGTAATTACTATACAAAGTACTTATAAGTAGCCCTACCTAAGTATATGTTACAACAGTAGATATGGTTACATAAATTATCTGGTTGGCAGATAATGAATCACGTTCAATTAGTGTTTTAATGAAGTGCTCTTTACAGAGGAACATCAAACCATATTATTTGTACTAAAAAGACCACTGAAATGAAAAGCTTATGCTTGAATATTTTAAAAAGAATTCAATTCATTTAAACTATTCAAAGAGGTTTGAAAGCTTTATGCTTGGTAATAAAAGCTAAGCAGCGTAATTTTTTAAAAGTATTTTTTATCTAAAATTGTGTTTAAGATTTGAAAGCATTAGATGATACTAGTTTTATAAAAGACCAATTTTCTATATAAAAACCTTAATAGTCGGCAATAAAGAAAGCTGGAACATCTAAAAATATCATCAATTATTATTTTATCTAAGTCAAAATTTTAAATATCAAAACACATTCAACACTAATCCATTAAATTAATAAAATGATGATTGTAAGCAAAAGCGTATTTTTTTATTATTTACTTTTTATTTTACGCGTTTTATTAAGCATTATCTAGATACCTACCTTCCTGAGTACCTTTTACTTATAATATCCACATTGCTAAATATTATAATGTCAAAAATAATTGTTCTAGATTTAAGCATTTTTTTTTAAAAGCTGACTAGCACTGTGTGTCACACATTACCAGTATTCTTGTTAACTCCTCGTGCTAAACTAAATGCTTGCGTTACGAGTGGGTTCACGTCGGTAGTGCAATGGATGGGGTTCGAACCGGCAACCACATGATCGCAACTCCAATGCCCTAGCCATAGGCTACCGCCGCTTTAAACATTTTGACGGTTTTATTATTAAGAATCATCGTCAGCGTTAGGAGTATCAGGATCAAAATAATTATTAGATATAATTTGCCAGGACTACTTACTGTATAGGTTGGAATCTAAGGAAATAAATATTACAAGAAATTATTTCGCTAAACCATTGGAATTTCGAATGCTTTGTCTGATGATATAGTTTGAATTGAAACAATGCTGTATGCCTAACAAATTTTGGGATTCATTGTTTAGCTAAGCCGTGTGATACTTGCTACAGAATTAGTAACACTTAAATTCAAATCAAATTTCAATGTGTTAATTTTGCTTGTTCGTTAGGCGTAAACGTAAATAAACTTTGGCTATTAACACGTCAAAATTGCTATTTAACGAGAGGGGAGGGCAATGAATGGAGATTAAACAAGACGATACGGAAACCAAGCCAACCTTCTCGATTACTTTATGGAATTAGTTCTAAGAGAATTTTGGGCTCGCTACTATCAGAAATTGGAAACTGTGATCTCAATTGATGGTACCCTTCTAGTATTATTTGCTTTGCAGACACCTAAGGAAATAAATAATAGCATAACAGTGTCTTTCTTTTCAAAAATAGTATGATTTACTAAATAATCTCACTTTATATTTGACTTGCGACTGCTACGCCAGAGGTCCTGGGTTCGATTCCTAGGTCCAGCAAAGTGTTTTTGGGTTTTTCTATAGACATCTCAGTAGCAACCCGGAGTCTGGATTGCCTTATGCCCGGTTAATGGAAATAGGTTCGCCCCCTTTTACATGGGACCTTAACATATCATATCTATAAGCGAAGTAGGTGTTCTTCGATATTTGTGATAAATTTTATTCTCTTAGAACTTACTGACGTGATATGTTCCGTTTTTGTTATTGAAGACCTATATTATGGAATAATATCTTCGTCATTCTATGAATTAATTAATTTACGTTTAAGGAGGGTGTGATCTTGTGATAAATCGTAATCTATCCTCTTGCAACATTCTTGCTATTGTATCCATTTATCGAAGTGGTACACACATATTGCAATGTTCACAATAGAAGTCACAAACAATGTTGTAGGAGCAATCCACTTCAAATTATTAGTGTGCTTACCCGGCGGGGCGGCAGTAAATACCAATGTACATATGCAAGCTACACCTTAAGGCAATGAATCTCTTACAAGCAAAAATCTTTTATTTAGATAAAGTAAGCCAACGGAGGGTGCATCTGCACTATAATTGAATTTGTTCCCCTCTAAATCCGTGCAGTGGCTTTGAATAAATAATGTAGGTAGCAACATGTAACAGCTAAAACCATTCATATTTGTAATAATTACGCTAACTATATAAACATTAGTGTATTATGCCCCTTCTGTTGCCTGGCTCGTAGGCTAACAGAACTTACAAGTCGGGATAATATACATAATACGTCATTGAATCCCTTGACTCCCGGCGGGTCCAGGCGAGACCGCATAATTTATCTATTGTGTCTGGCAAGCGGCGAACCGACCGCTTAAGCTGACGATTACAATTACAAACTCATTCATAAGATATTTTCTGATAGATAAGGATAATATTAAAATAAGCATTTATGGTTACCGACACCTTACTGATGGATTGTCTATCGACCGACCGCTGATACCCTCACGGGAAATAGAGTGTCTGTGCAGTAATGGAGGTGAAACGAGAATAATAGTCTTTTGTTCATAAAAGAAGCACGAGCCCAAACAATGTCGAGTATTTTACAATGTAACATAATTATCATCAACCCATTACATTGTCCCACTGCTGGGCACGGGTCTCCTCTCAGAACGAGAGGGATTAGGCTATAGTCCACCACGCTAGCCTACTGCGGGTTGGCAGACTTCACATGCCGTCAAGAAAATCTCTCAGGCATGCAGGTTTCCTCACGATGTTTTCCTTCACCGTTTAAGCGCGTAATAATTAATTATTAATACGCACATGACTTCGAAAAGACAGAGGTGCGTGCCGTGGATTCGAACTCGAGACCTTTGACAATGTAACATAGCAAAGTAAAAATATGTAGCTAATAAAAGAGCTAATTATATAAGAGGTTGCGGCGCCACCTCATTCCTTATGCATTCAGCGCGCCTTAATGCCTTCATTACCAGTTTAAAGTATTAAGCAAACTTTGAAGCTGGAAGACGTCTCACTGAGATTTGACTAAGTGTCGGGAGTTTTCTATGGAATTGCTCACCGGAAACATTGAACGCGAACAATTTCCCTATTGCTCTGTTATAACGGTATAGGTTAGTAAATACTGAATCAAGTCTTTATTTTATGTTATGTTTTGATGATTTATTTTTATATTAGATCTAGAATGAACTTAATAAACACCCACAGAACATATTGCTTTTTTAATTGTTTTTTTTTTTGAGTTGCTCAGATCGCGAGATAACTGGAGAGTGCGGTGCAGACCAATCCAACTACCCTCATTTTAAACATTCATACTTCTTCATTTGTGATTAGGTATAAGTAGGTCCACTTTGCTCAATCTAGGAATCGATCGAAGTCACGTATTTAAGCTGGACTAAGCAAAGCAGCTTTATTAGACCAGTATGGTGGACAATAACCTGACTCCATCTGGGACGAGATCGTGCCTTTTAGGACAGTGAATGAAACGCATTTACTGATGATATGCACTGAAAATAACCATAGCTAAAAAAATAGTGGATTAAAGGAGTAAATTACAAGAACAGTCGTTACGTTCTCCATGTTGGGGCTAATATTTTAGGTAATTTGTGTGTTAAAGTTTAACAGGACCTTAAGACATGAGGATTCATGCCTCACAAAGGGGGAGTTTTTCTCACCCTTCGAATGGCAATTGGGAAGTGTTAATGGCCTGGTATTAGTACCATGCTTATGAGTTTCATTAGTACTGAAGCCGCAAAAGATTCATGTAAGAACGTGCCTTTATTATAAGCGACGTGATTGTTTTGAAAATTGCTTCATACTTATTGAGTGTGCGTGCTAGGTGAAGAGTTTCAGTAGGTGCATACATTTTGTAATGTACCTACTCAATGACATTTTAGTTAGGTTATTACTATGCCACGTCATATTATATACTTTATCATACATAACTATGTATAATGAAGTAATGTATGTTGATAACTATCAACAAACCCTTACTTCGCTGCAGGAGATGATATTTATATATATACTCGTATATAATAATGCCGATTCCTGATGATATCGTTCCGAGAGTACTTATCTATCTAGTCTATACCTCGTCAGATTCTCCGGTCTATCTACTTTGAGATTAATGAAAGTTAGTACACAATATTTGTAACTTTCTCTGATGCAAGTTAATACCAATATTTAGACAGAGGCTTATTGATGTTATACTAATAGAGACTTCACAGACAACAAAGACAACGCCTTCAATATTCTTCAAAGTTAAATTACTTACCTGTAAGAAAAATATCAAATTCCGTTACCTTTCTGTAGAAACCAAGCAATAAAAACAGTATCTAAAACTTGTATGAATAATTCAGACGCATCGCGTGCTTGTCGTTAGTTAGCAAGTAGTGTAGGTATGGAGTCTAGCTGGAAATGTTTTCAAAACTGCAGCAGAACATGATTTACTTTCCAATAATAGACACTTTATAGTGACATAAAGCGGCCATAGCTTAGCGTATAATGCGCTGACTTGCAACCTAGAGCTTCGTAGTTCTAATATTAAACGTTTTAATAATATGGAGTAACCAAAATTGTATAACACTTCCGATAACGTTTTTCACTTGAGCTACAACACTAAAAGTGTACTCACACTCTACAGAAATCTACATAGACATTATTATTAGGTGAAACAAGCATGATACGTAACTACTTAGGTACTACAAAATCGATGATTTTAATTCGTATAAATTGGGTAAAGCTGCTTTATAATAGAATTAGCCGGCTTTGCGACAACTGTATGTTGGGATTGCGGCTATGCAAAACTGATACACTTGCCAATTAGTCAGCTTTTGTAGCCACAGACGAACTAATTTTATACATTGTCGTAGGTATGTGAATAAAATTGCGCATTTGCTGTGTTTCGGCTCTAGTAGGTATTTTCGCTTTGTAAATCGCAGACAGATGGCCGTCGCGACAGCAGACGGCCACGCCTGAGGAGAACGCATAAATCTATCAAGTCTGAAACATAGTGAATTAGCCACATAAATTCTGTCAGGGAAAGTTGTTACTTGACCTCATAAAAAGGTTCACCTGCAGTGCATAGGTACATAGATAGAAACATGGCAAAACATAAAGTTCTACTCGTAGCTGGTTACATGACAGATTAAACAAGTAACATTTATACAAAAAGTGTCTGCCAGAGAACTTGGTTTTCAGCGCCCTCGTGTAATTTATGTATGACGGCGCAAATGCCAATTTATTGCTGAGTAATGGCACCGTTTGGAGATCTGCAAATGGGCTAGTCGTGTAAGAAGAGAAATGGTTCAAAATGTACGCTGCTAAATGTATTTATAATTTATTTATCGGGCATACAAATCCGAATTGTTATCGCAAGAGTTGCTCCTTTTCATAACTGAGCAGTCCTTGGAAGTGAGTAATGAGGAGGGGATAATGACGACCCTTTGTTTACTGTACCTACGATATTATTAAACATTTCTGCTCTTGGTGATGTGTTGTACAAGAACAATGCTACTCAAAATAATGTCAATCACGAAACCATAATACGCTAGCCCAATTTGATAGCTGAAAATTGCCTACAGCTGTCACATTAAAGCGAGCTATTTAATATGCGGATTATGCGTGTATCGGTGTACTATCTACAAAATCCCAACTAACTTAAACCATTTAGCGTAGTTAGGTTCATAGATGATACTACTGATAATTTTAGTAAATCACCAAACTGTAGCCAAATTGGAGATTGTATGGAACGATGTGCAACAAACAGTATTTGTGCGTTACTATACATTTAGAGAGCTCGTGTCGTTATTATATTGACACCGTTATCAAAACTATTAAGCCTATTCACAATGTTGTTATGTTACTAACAAAATATAATATACATAGTCTAGTGGTCCTAGGCGCGACTTATTCCTAGGCCTAGAAAAGAGTTTCAGATCCTTAATATACCGGAATATTCTGGGTGAAAATTAAGTTCACCTCTGCTTAACCTGTGTAATACGTATACGTATACGGTACGTGTAAGTGAATTTATGTATTAGGAATTCGAAGAACAGCATCTAGTAAAAAGGTATTATCCACAAAACGCGGGATAAGCGTGCGATCTTACTTGTAAGTACTTAAAGTAAATAAGTTCGTATACATCGTAATAGCTGCAAAGCAGCGTGTAAGTCAACAGCATGTAATATTCCTCGGTCTTTGCTTGTTTTACATGTGTGGCCTTTGTGTAGGTAGGTACAATAAAGTGGATTTAATTATAATAAACTGTCTATGCTTACGGGATTTACTGACGCAAAGTTGCGTAAGAAGTTAGCCGCATAAACCGCAAAATATTATTTAAATCTACAGAGAATCTTACACCTACATTTTTTGCGTAGACGCTCCAAGCGGAAGAAATATAACCACCTTAAGTTTATTTACGGACCCAGATTACAGACAATATTTACCTTGGATATAGTCAAAGTCAAGAAGCAATTTATCTGCCAAAATGAAGTTTCTAATTTTAATAGAGAGTCCTTGGTGCCTTACGAGATTCGGCCTTTGAGCCAGTGGTCGATTGCAAATTGCTTTTTCGAAATTTATAAATTTATTTACTCTAAACGATAGAGTGCAAATAAAATAGGTAGATATAAAAAAATACTCTCAAATTTTGGAACGCTTTTGTGTACCGATCAACCAATATTAACAATTAGGAGTGTTTCTACGGCAGGCATTAGACGCTACAATATACCTACATATTATTAGTACATACTGATTACCAATGTTTTATGAGTCACAATTCATACTAAATGTAAATGAGAATTTAGGTCGAATATTAATCAAATTATTAAAATATAAAACTTAAGAGAAGTACTGAAATCTGTGACAAAATAATGCAGTCTATTCCAATAAAAAGTATTTTTCTCTTATCTAACAATGTTTGCTAAAGGCGTACCTATAAGTATTACAAAGGCCGAACAATGAATCGCATTTAATCTAACTTTCTTTTCCTTGGTCAGCAAACAAGAAGAATGGCCACACCCACACAAAGAAAACACGACGGCACTAATTAATTAAAGAGTATTTCTTTATTACGATTGTGACGAATTTCCTTCAAACTTTAACATGATAATAAAACGTACCTAATCTTTTCGTACCCGCACTTCGTATCTACTTAGTTTTTTTATTTTTATATGGAACATGTCATGAATCCCGATAAAAAACTTTATCGATTTAGGTGTTATTTTAGAATCTGTAAAAAAATCAAAAGATTTACTTAGGTAACTTTTTAATTTTTTATAAAGATAAAACTATATATAAATTTTAATTGATTGCAATCAAACCTACAATGTTATATGTATATAACAAAAATGTTAGTAGGTATCATATATGTAATGCTTGAGATTTATGAGGCACTTTGCTATTTCACAGAATACTAGTTCAATGCAATGCAAACGGAAAAATCCGAGTTAGTAAGATAAAAGACAAATAAGCTTGTAGTACATACAAGCGTATATCGGAAAGAGTCGGTCGGTGTAAAGCCGCAAATATTTGTTTCTTTGAGAATTCTTGCTCTTAGAACAAAAACCGGTCAAGTGCGAGTTGGACTCGTGCACGGAGGGATCCGTGCCATTACGATTTATGACGTATTAAAAAAACTACTAGCTAGATCTCTTTCAAACCAATTTTCGTTGAAAGTTTACATGGTAATGTACATCATATATGGGGAGGGGCACTTTGGAAGTGTCCCTCGCGCAAACTATTCAGCTTACGAAAAAATGATCTTAGAAACCTCAATATCATTTTTGAAGACCTATCTAAAGATACCTCACACGTATGGGTTTAATGAAAAAATTCTGTGACATACGGACGGACAGACAGACAGACAGACAGACATGACGAATCTATAAGGGTTCCGTTTTTTGCCATTTGGCTACGGAACCCTAAAAATAGGCTCGTTAACTATATTATACCTATGTATGTAGGTATCTACAGGTCCTATTAAAAAAAAAACAGTTTTTGTGCATTGAAGATATTTAAAAATGAACAATCGAGTTAGCGTAAAGAATGTCTAAAATGTATGTAAAAAAAAAAAAAAAAAAAAAAAAAAAAAAAAAAAAAAATGTCTCTTAACACAAAAATATTGTTCTTTAGCATTCTGGTCTATTTGTTAGGGATTGGCTTAAAAACTACAAAACATTTTATTTTCACTGTTACTAAGTAGTTATATGTTCCAACTTAAAAACTGCGGTAGGTACATATTAACTCAATTAGTTAAAAAGTTCCCAAAATAGTATTTGACCCCTCTGTTGTATGCAGATCGATTGAAAGAAGTTATCAATCATCATGTGTTTGTTTCTTATTAAATTATTTCGGGAGCGAACCCGCGGACAAAAGCTAGTCAGTATTATGATAATAATATGACGTATCTCAATTTTCATTGTGCGTAGCTGTTCTAAGCACATCATTGTTTAAAAGAACCACTCGTTAGACTACACAAAGAGGTAAGTATTATTTCATATATATGGAGATTTAGTACTGACAAAAAGTGACAAGAAGGATAGACGGATTATAAAAAAATAGCTTGTTCTCCAGCGGGTATATTGTTGACTACCTACTAGATATAAAGGAGCTCGCCCCTAAGCAAATCCTGCAGTGTCAAATACAGTAGCCGCAAAACAAATAATAAAAAAAGTGGAAAACCTTTTTAAGCCTCTATCAATTATCTGAGTAACCAGGTTTAAATAATAAAGTACTCACCTCTGTCTCTGTCATCACCAACCAACCTATTTATTGGCCCACTGCTGGGCATTGGTCTCCTCTCGAAGTGAGACTAACACCTTACATTTTATATCTATAGTCCTCCAGGCTAGGTTACTACGGGTAGCAGACTACATACAGTCCAGGAAAACCGTTCAAGCACATGATTCCAAACAGTCAAAGGTGTTTGATTTCAACACGAGACTTGGCAGTCCAATGGTCATATTCACAAGGCTATCACTGCTATTTATAAAAATTGTTTCACAAAATAAAAAGTACCTAGGTAGGTAGTTCCAAAAACATTTCACTTCACTTTTTCGCAACTATTTTTCCATCGTTCCCGGTACCTACCTACATAAGTGTTACGTTAAGCTTTTGGAGTACCATCGATCTCGAAGTGGAGGGCGATTGGCTATCACACTGCAGCTGTAATAAGTACTGGATGGATGAAATATTATATTTATTTTTCAAAGGGATGTCGAATATACGCCTTACAAATATATTTACTTGTTGACAGTTTATTTCCTTATTTACACGATCCACATTACACAAACTAGTTCGCACTGATGTTAGCACTAAACTCTCAGTTATAATTTAGCACACGGAGGGTAGGTATTATAATAATATTCTAAAAAAAATATTGTAGGTAAATAAAGTTACTCGGTATTGCCAAGTTGATAATTTGAAATCAATCGTCAAATTATCCACTTGGCAAAAATGACGTTGACTGTTGATTATCATAAATTTGGGATAATAATAATAAATTATTGAATAATTTAATCTCTTTGTTCAGTTTATGTA
This sequence comes from Subacronicta megacephala, assembly GCA_958496365.1. NCBI lineage: Eukaryota > Metazoa > Arthropoda > Insecta > Lepidoptera > Noctuidae > Subacronicta > Subacronicta megacephala. The sequence goes on along the minus strand of OY292523.1, from coordinate 8,120,532 downwards.
GTGCTAATTATTATTTTATTGGATTGTGTAAATTTTATACTAACTTAAATAATTAAAAAATAAGTTTATTCGTCTTAGCCCTTTCAACAATTAAGTAGGTCAGTTGATGAGGAGGTCGAAACTGCATTCGGTTTTGAGCAGTCCTAGTGGCAGCACTATTGTTCTAGAGGAATTTAAATATTGTACAGATTTTATTGTATATCGATTAAAGCCCGGGATTTCTCAGTTCAAATTTTAAATTACAAGTTTCTGCTGATTTTTTATTACATAGTAAACTCGTCTTCAATTTCGGACTGCCTGCAATGAAAATACAGTATACTAAAACCCCAGTTTCTATTAAAAATATGCATGATAAAGTTTAGGTAAACTGACATACCTACCCAAAAAAAGAACATTAAACCGTGAACTATCTAGACTACACTAAAGTTGCATTTTTACCGGTCGTCCGCAGCCCACAGCATATTACATGCATAGGTACGGTGGTCAGCACATCAAGTAACCACATAATGTAAAATTTTCTCAGTTGATTTTAAGCTTAATCATCAACATTTTAAGGTTTAAAATCATTTGGAGAAATTTGACAGTTTTGTATAACCTGATGTGCTGGCGACTGTACTTTTTCTCTACGTCCTAGTGCAAAAGTGAGGTTGTTTTTATAGAAAAAAATAGCATTGCTTTTAACTAAGAAATGTAATTAATTATTTTTCTAAAAAAATTGCCTCACTTTTGCAAATGGTGCAAATTTAATCTTTCTTGCTTTTTTTCTCGGGTCATTTCCAAACTATTACTATGTCAGTAAGTAAGTACCTAATATAAATCAAGTAGCACATAGAACAATCGTGAAATATAAAAAAAAAAACAGTTCTTACCAGCAACTATAATGAACTAAAGTCACCACTAGTGTGGAGATCCTAAGTAAATTTAATTAAATAGGTACTTATGTATCTAAATTGTCTATAACACCTGTAATAAAACATGTACATTTATATGGTTAAATAAACGTTATTCTTATTCTTATTATTCACAATTTCCTAGTGGTTCGCAGTAGTTAAGTATTTAAAACTCAAAATTTAAAAATAGTTTTTAAAAAAAAGTTCGGTATGAACATGTGAAGCAATGTCGATGAAGTTACGTGCTTGCAACTCTTGTCATTGACGGATGCGACTGCACCGAGATCGTTATGGCATCGACATTACATCACATATAGCTTTGCGCTTTTAACGAGCTTTGACGCTCCGGAACATTTGGTTTTATTTCTAAAAAACTAGTGCAGATGAATTGCTTTCCAGCAACTTTACCTCAAAAATGGAATTTAACACTGAGCTGTAACGTTAGTTTTAGAACAGCAATATTAATTGAGTTCTACTTCCTAAAATACGTTCATCAATTTGAAAGTTAAGTGACGCGATTTTACTATTTCAGCTAGAAAAATAAACATATTTTTAGAAGTAGATATAAGGACAATTTACAATGTCTTGTCAATATTTTTTTACATGCCAATAAAACAAAGTCTCCTCTTTATATGTTTCGATGATCAGATGAGCAACTGATGACGGCCATTGAGAAAGGATTGTAATGTAGGTTTTCTTTACTTGTTCTCTTCAGCCTTCGCCACAAAAAAAGTGATTACACCTTGTGATTTTTTATGTGATAACTCGGCAAACGGGAAGGCGATCTACCTGATGGTAAGTAGTCGTCGCCGCCCATATGCATTTGCAATACCGAAGGGGTTGCAGATGCGTTACTGACCATATTTAAGGAAAAGGAAGAGTACTGAGAGAGGAATTGGACTTCCCTCACGCGGTTAAGAGGAGTGTCCCTCGCGAACGCAACAATGTTGCACAGTTGTCGCTGTCTCTATCCCTCGCGATGCGAACGCGTGCCCGAGAGGAGAAACAACAACATTTTCACGCGTATTTCGTATGTTCCGAATTTTGGAGATTACTCCTATAATATTGCTAATATGTAAAAAAAAAATCTTGTAAAAAAATATTCACTATATTATCTGGGTTTCCTTCGAATCAGAACTTTTCTGTATTGATACATTGTCGAGAAATACTAGCATAAAGTTGGGCCGTTTTTCAACGAAAATTGCCAATCTTTGAGCTCGTGTAACTTTTTAACCGTATATTGAAATGAAATTTTATATTACAGGAACACGTATATTAATGATAAGATTGTTACTGCAAAATTTCAATGACTTTCATTGTTTAAAATTCAAGCAAGGGCCAAACTGCGTTTGTATGGGGCGCGAAGCGGATACTATCCTCTTAAACGGTAAAAAAACATATATTAGAAGAACGTCCTCTTTCTCTAACCTGTACAAGTGTACCCAACAATGAATATAGGTCTAAGTGACAATATTATGATGATGATGATGATGATTCATCGTGCCTATATTCTTCAAAAGGTTAAGTAAAGTTATACTGAATCCCACAATTCGTAATCTCTCAAAATGTGGGCGGAACTACTACGTAACACTTACGTACTTAATTAATACTTACACTTTATAGTTAGGTACTAAGTATTCTGTGCTCTTCTCTACTCTTTATAAAATACAATATGTATATAAAATAGGAATCGGTAACATTCAACATAAAAGTAGGGATTTTAAACATAAACTAAGTTGAGCTCTAGCTGAACAGCGTAAATTATTCGCTGAGAGAAGCGCTACCCACAGCAATTACCTAGATATGGCAGGGCTTTTTGAACAATAGATACTTATATCACTATGCTTATATAAAGACAGCTACGCTCGCCTGACGCCGCTGTGTATGAACACACGACAATGTATTCATAACAATATGACCTGAAGCAGAATTTTATTGTTCCCGCAAGCATAACTAATGTCTTTTTTTATATTACCGCTAATGGACCCGGCAGACGTTGCCCTGCCAGAACTTGATCACAACGCCGCCTACCGGGTCAAATGTGAATCTGATTTATTAGAATGAACATAAAAAAAAAATCTAATCAGTCTAGCCGTACTTAACTTTTAGCGAGACTAACGAACAGTAATTGATTTTTTTAAACAATAAAATTAGAATGTTAATATTATATTGTCAACAAATTTTTATATCATAGGTGTTTCAAACTATTAAAAATTTGAAATACATGTAAATGTTACCTGTTATTTAAACTCAAACATATTTAGATTGTTTAAACATTAATAAAATTTACATTCAATTTTAAAATGACGTTTTTCAAATGCAGCCAATGCAGCTCAATGCAGCGTTAATAGACCGAACCTCATCGCTGTTGGCTGGTAACTTATATGTAAGACGTTAAAGCGAATGTTTTAAAAATTTAAAGTGGAGTTCCCGTCGACATACATCGCGAGGCTTCCCGATAAACATCCCCGGGCGTCAGGTCGCTGGCCGAGCTGCTTTGTTTACGTTCTACGCGCCACTACGTGATCTATTATACTCAACTGCAGCAACACTACACGCCTTTTCTAACTGAAAATAACTGACTCCACGTCACTTTGCTCAACGTGGTACATTACTTATTCAAAATTATATACGTGGCTTGGCATTATGTTTTGGATTAAAATGCTAAAACAAAAGTGTATTTCAAATCAGAGAAGATATTGAAAACGGATGCTGTTTGCAAGTGTTGGCCACTAACTCAGTAGATCTACTTATCCCATTCGAATTTTATTGGTTATGCCACAAGCCAAAACTCTAAATCGTGATTAAGAAGGAAATACTTAATTATAGGTACTATAAATGCGCAAATAACGCTGTCGTGATTAGAGAGATAGTTTGTTATGTATCAAAAATACTTAGGGATGCAAGTGAAACTACGGGAAGCAGCTAAGTACTCTTCAATGTTCTTGCTTTGATGATGTTCATTTCAAAGATTTGATTTGACTATTTGATTTCTAAGATGATCGACAAAAGAGCATACCTTCATTTTGTCGGTATGCTCTTTTGTGTATCATCTGGTATGCAAGCTACATACCATACATGCAGCTACTGATATGCTTAGACACAGAAAGGGTGATCAATAAGAGTGAATAAATACAGTAGTATTAGAGAGTAAGAGTTAAGTAGTACCTAAGAGTAAAGGCAGGTTACGATATCTTATATCTCGTTAGGAGCATACGTTGTATACGTAACTCTTTTGCCAACCGTACCTACCTACCGTAGCCGGCTGCAAAGTAAGTGCAGTAATTTCCTTAATTAAGAGTTGACATATCAAGAAATATAAAAACTAAAAAATGCGCGAGAGCTTTAATTAAAGTTGTGATCAAAGCGTCAGTCAGCACTTGGGAAATTCCAAATACCTTAGTATACAAGTACATAGTTAAAACTTATTGCAATTAAAGGGAAAAATGTCATACAAAAAAAATAATTCCGGTTTGATTTGTTTTTTCTCTCGATCAGGCTGACATAGATAATGACTTAGCGACTTATATAGAACGATTACTCTGCTCTCTCTACTCTGCTTGCGTAATACTTGAACGGTCCCTAGGTTTTTCTTCTTTAAAAAGAAATAGGTACCTATTGCGTTTTCAGACAGACATTTCCACATATAGGTATAAATACCCAAAACAACTAGATACCTATAAGTCATGCAAATATTTTAGTTCAGTGCGGGGATCGAACCAGCAGAAGCCAATTGCACAGCCACTAGTTACCTATCTAAGTCAAAGTTAGTTTACGATCCCAATCATGATGAAATTCTGGATCGCAGGTCATCGGTATCGTCCCTGAAAAACTAATGTAAATGCCAAAGTTAAATTACAAACTTATTCGAATAGATTTAAAGACTTGAATAAGTAGATCAAAGAATTTATATGTTCAATAATTTATTTCTTAAATAAATGCTCCTTTACTACCTTACATATCTAGATTATAAGTAGGTACTATATGTACTACCTAACACATTGAATTTGTAAGTGCAAAACTCAAAAGAGTTAAAACACAAGACGTGAATAATTGATTAGGCATGAACGGATACATAAGCCGGCAGCGTAATATTGGAGAGCTCGGTAATAATAATGGGTAGGAATATTAAAAATCAACCCGGACATTCGTCATTCAAATTCCTGTAGTTGATGCAACCTATGACGTACCTATGTGTGCGTTATTTTGAAAGGAAATTAGGCCAAAAATATAAAATACAAGGCGTTATCTTAGATACAAAACTTCAAGGATAAAATTAACTAGACACCTAAACTAAATAAGTAATAAGTAATTAATTCTGCACTCTTAATGTTTGAAAAAGGTTTCGTCGATTTACGCCACGGAAGGACAAATTGAAATCAATTTAAAATATTTTTTCTGATAAAAAATCCGAGGAGACAAGAGTAATTACCATTTACTACTAAGTAGATATACTGGTCACACTGGAGCCGCCAATGTTCGGGTGGGGCGCGCGCAGGCGCTCGACTGTCTGTTTTATCTGTGGTTCCAGAATGCTGTCAAACCGGCACTGGCACTGTAGCTTCTGTCACTGCGCTACTTGTTGTTTGTTTACCATAAAATTGTACGACTAAAACAACGTACTGTAATAAGTTTCGTGTAAATTAATTTAGTGTTACAAATTTTAAACAGTGCGATATGTCATTATTATGTTTATAACTTTATTTAAGCACAGTGTTTTAGGTTATATTTACGACAGTGTTGGTTAGCAGGTATAAAATTGTTTGAGTTATCATAAAGGTAAGATTGATAAGCACCTAAACATATATTTTCCCTAGGTTAGGTAGGTGAAATTAACCAATAATCCAATAAGTAGGACATAAAACCATAAAACGCACCAATTACCAACTTACATACTTATGAACTTTATGTAGATTCAAAATAACTATAACTAGATGATAATATACGTATGTATTAACAACAACTATTTAAGTACTTACTTACAATATTTATTCTATATACTTACATTTTTACACCCAAAATTTTCATAGGGTAGGCAGAAGTTGCCTGGAAGTAATCACACTCAGCGATAAGGCCGCTCATTGTATGTTTTTTGTGTCCTGTGTATTTGTGTTTTTACTAACATCAATTATACCATCACGCCTGTATTGTCCAAGGGGTTAGGCAGAGGTGTACTGATGTACGTACACCCATACCACGGGCGACCCTATTGGGCACAAATCCATACTGCGAGCTGCTATTGAGAATTTTATAGTAAAACTCGATAACACTACTCGAGCTGGGAATCGAACCCAGGATCTCTAGTGTACGATTCGCTTGGGGCCACTAGACTAATGAGGCAGTCTAGTCTTCAGACCACTTCATTAACGTATTTCTATGGAGTATTCCTCTTTCGGCACCAATTTTTTGAGCACCTAAGATTTCAGCACCTGAGCAATTCCACTTACAGTACCAATAGGTATATATTAGCACATTGAGCACAGGGCAAATATACCTATTGGTGCTGTAAGTGGAATAGCTTAGGTGCTCAAAAAATTGGTGCCGAAAGAGGAATACTCCATTTTTATTGGTGTTCCTACTTTAAAGTATGTTTATAGTAATAAATAAACGAATAGGTAGCTAGTTAGAAACTTGTTTTGTCTTTGCATCTCAATTATAAAAACAATGCGTGTTTAAAAATATTTTGGTAAGTAGGCAGAGTATACAGAATGATGTTATAGAGAACGCGTTATGCATGTCGCTCGAATGCCGACAGCTGTGAATGAATGTAATAGTTTTGAATCGGCTAGAATAAGCACGAAACTTAAAACTGCTAATATCTCCGACATTATATTGTTATATTGTCTATTTTGAAGCGGCGGTAGCCTAATGGCTAGGGCGTCGGACTTGCGATCATGAGGTTGCCGGTTCGAACCCCACCCATTGCACTACCGACGTGAACCCATTCGTAACTCAAGCATTTTAGCTTAGCACGAGGGGTTAACAAGAATACTAGTAATGTGCGAGCCACATTGCTAGTAACCTTTTTTTTAAGAAAAAATAAATAAATAAATAACTCGCTCAATATATTTATTGCACGAAAAATTTGTTGGGGTGAGTGAGGTTTTGAGTTATTTCAATTATATTTTGTACCTATATATGCATAGATAGGCAAGGTCAGATCAGATGGAAAGACACGCAGCTCTTGAGGTCCCTAACAGTTCAAATAAGACAAGTAACTATAAGTAGGTACTTACCAAAATACCTAAAATTTTTTAGGGTTGCAGAAAGTCTGAAAGTACCTAGTTTGACCATTTACACCTGTGTCGTTGTGTAAATGCCACCAACTACGAGTTTCTGTTTTCAAACCTTATTTTTAATTGTCTACCTATGTATCTCGTTATAAGGAGGAAATAAATACCTAAATAGTTTATATCCAAGGCACAAAGATACTACGTGAATCGAAAGTCCATGTGTCAATAGTTAATTAGAGTTTGTAAGAATTTGTTGTTGGATGCTGTTAGAAAAGTTTTTTTTCTATTTGGTCAATTTTAAATAGAATCGTAAAATCGATAATTTCCTACTGAGAGTGTCAGCTAGTTCAATCTCTGCCTCTTGCATTAGAAAAGAAAATTATACAACTGCCGATTATCGATTTTAATATCAAGAATATTAAATTGATGATCCCGAAATCTGTGGTCTAGTTCCTGGAAATATATTAAACGATTATTTTTTTCAGCTTCAACAATGGCAGCAGCTCAATCCACGCCGGATTGGGAAAATGAAGAAATTGACAAAATAATAAGCAATATGTTAGAGAAATGTAAACTAGAGGCAGAAACAAACACGCTGCAAGTTCCCCTTATAGATATTAAAGAACGAATCGCGTACTATACTGGCATCTCTGACTTAAGGATCAACGAAATACAAAATAAGTCTGAACAGAATATGAGACCACATACCATTGATTACAATTACCATCTACAAATTTTGAAAGGTGTTTATCAATCATATGTATGTAAAGAGTTGCCTACATTCGAGGATTTGTTCGAAAAGTTTCACAAATTGATAGCAGCAGTTCAAAATTACGAACAATTTACACTTGATTTGACCTTGTGGGGATTTGGATATCATACAATTTTCAATGACACAAAATTGCTTATGGAAGACCCGAAAATTACTTTTCAAAGATATTCATATCTCAAAAAAATAAGGCAGGCCCGGGCAGAAGGTGCTCTTATTTACTACGTTAGTGTAAGATTGATAGATAAAGATGGGAATTTCAGTAGTCTATGGAACCAAAATAAAGCGCCATCCGAAACATCTAGTGGCGAATACAAATTCTTTCATGCTATATCTAATGCTGGTTTTACCAATGGTTTATTTAGTTACACTGCCACTGAAAACGATTTTTATAAGTGGGTCGTAGATATTTTACTGGGATCATTACGTGGAGCGAGTGTAGTTGTATTAGAAAATAGTCCTTTAAATAGAACATTAAAATCGAAATCTATATCAATGTATGACACCAAACAGGATATGCAGAAATGGTTACGAAATCATAATGTGCCTTGCAGTAATACTATGAATAAATCTCAATTATATACACTTATCAAAAAGCATGTCGTTGTAGAAGAAATGAGCCGCATGGAGCACGCTATAAGAGCAGGCGGGCATGAAGTGCTAATTCTGCCTGCTTATTTCGAAGATTTGTCGCCTTTAGAATATATTTGGCGGGACATTAGACGAACTGTATTACCATCAAAAGATATACACGATAATATACTCTCATTTTTTGATAAAATGCCACAAGAAAACTATCAATTATTTGAAAATTATATAAAAAGTAGAGAAATCGAGTTGTTTACGTTGGATGAAGATATGGATAAAGCTTTAGATGATTTCCTATTAGATTTAAAAGATAATGAGACTGTAAGCATCAAAACCGAGTGTTAATAATGCACCTGCATGCGTGAGAGTTTTCGAAGGCGCATTAGGCCGGCGTGATGGTCTGTAGCCCATACATTTTGATATCTCATCTGTGCCTTAATGTCTGGCAGTCAGTATACAGGTTGATGATGATATTCAAAAACATTTATAAGTCACTACTTGTTAATTTTAGAAGCCTTAGCAAATGCCCTATAAAATCATCAATACTGAAATAGCTGTTGGTACTCAAAATTGCTATGTGGAAACGTGATATAAATATTCAATTTTTATAAATAAATAAATACAAATTGCGATCATTTTATTTCTGAAAAGCCCGAAACGGGTTACTCTCTCAGTACCCCGATCCCTGGCCTGAGGCACCAGTCCCAGAGGACCCCGATTTATTTTTATTTTGATAAACTCATTAAAAGTTATTTAAGCTTAAAAGTACCATCAGATTGATATATGAAATGCTAGCTTTTGCCCGCGGCTTCGTCCGCGTGGAATAGTTTTTCCCCAATCCCGTGGGAATTTCCCAAAATATCGTTATAATTTCAAGCCTATATGTTATTCTGATGTATAAACAATAATACTGTAAAGTTTCATCAAAATCCGTTCAGTAGTTTTTGCGTGAAAGAATAACAAACATCCATCCATCCTCACAAACTTTCACATTTATAATATTAGTAGGAAGTAGGATAGGATAATCTAAAATCTTACTGCTGACGGTACTTTTAGGCTAAAATGACTTTTAATTGAGTTTATCAAAATAAAAATAAATCAAGGTGCTGGGATCGGGGTACTGAGAGAGTAACCCCCGAAACGACGTTAATTTTATTGTGGGTCAAATCGTGAAGAACGTACCTATACCTGCCTAACTACGATATTTTTGAACTCTATCAAATATCTTATTCACTCCATTTATTTTGTTTTTTACCAATAACCCTGAAAATTTATGTACACTGTCAATCGGACAACACCAACTCTCACCTAACTACCACTACTAGGTTTATAGGTGGGGGTCATTGGATGCAGGCGGTTCAACCGGTCCTTATTAAAACTATGGGACAGGGCTTAGTTCAGCAGTGGACTAATTTCAACCAACTCCATGTCAATTGACATGACGGCCATACCTATTCGCTTTCATTCCTTCATGATCTTGACTTGATCAGTGTCGTTAATAAAACGTGTATGTATTTAGGTACCTATAGAAAGTAAAAACGAGCAAATATTACATGTGTCACAATGTCAAAGACCGAACTTCAGAAATGAATTCCATATTTGCAGGTAAACGATTGAAAAACTTAAACAGACCGCCAATTTGTTCAGATGCAAGCAAATTTATATCCTTCCAACGTTAATTCCTCTCCACAAAATAAATAATAAAGGAGGGCCGAGTTTGCCAACGCGTGGTTAATTGTTACAGAACGTGTTTAATTTTAATTTGTTGTTGGCATTGTCAGCGGTACACGACAACGGGCGCAACGTCGAAACGCCTGAGGGGATTTAATCGATTTGAAAAGTATCTATTTACTTTAATTTATTAAATAATTTGTTCATCAAGGAGTTAAAAGTAAATTGTATAAATACCTACCAGGTGCCCACCTAACCTAGGTATACTTATTATGTGCCAAACGGGATTATACCAGCGTGGTGAACTATACCTAATTTAATCTGAGGGGAGACCCGTGCCCAGCAGTGAGACAACGTCATTATAATGGGTTGATGATGATGATGATTTATGTACGGTGGCCAGTACATCAATTACCACAAAATGTCAAATTTTCCCAGTTGATTTGAACGTTGAGTTGATGTTGAGCGTAAGAGTAGAACAAGTGAAAGAGTTTGTATATCTGGGCTCTGTGTTTACTAGAGATGGTAAACATGAGAGTGACATTGAAAGGAGAGTGAGTGCTGGTAATCAGGTGAATGGGGCGCTACACACCTTCATGAATAGCCGGAAAGTGTCCGAAAGGGCACGGCTGGCCGTGATTGGGGGAGTGTTGGCGCCGACACTTATGTATGGTAGTGAAAGTTGGGTATGGCAGAAGAAACATGAAAGCCGATTAAATGCTGTAGAGATGAGAGCTTTGAGAAGTATGTGGTGTTACGTTGAAAGACAGAGTGAGAAACAGTGTGATAAGGGAGCGTTGTGGAGTGAAAGAGGATGTAGTGACAAGAATTGTGAAAGGTATGTTAAGATGGTTTGGTCATGTAGAGAGAATGGATGAACGGAGATTGACGAAACAAGTATATATGGCGAGTGCGGATGGACGAGTTGGAAGGGGACGACCTCAGCGAACGAAGCGCAACCAAATTGCGGATGTTCTTAAAAAAGGCCAGGTTCCGAGCACCCTAAACCGACGGTCATGCATGAAGAGATTAATTAATGTAGATGAAGCGAAAGTATTGTGCCAGGATCGTGGATAGTGGAAATCCATAGTCTCTGCCTACCCCCATGGGAACAGGCGTGACAATATGTATGTATGTATGATTTTGAACTTAATCATCAACGTTTTAAGGTTTAAAATAATTTTGAGAAATTTGACAGTTTTCTATGATGTGCAGGCAACTGTACCAAATAATTATTTATTATCGTAGTAAGCAACACACACTAGTTCTGCGAGACCGTGTTAGTGCAGGATTCTTCCGACCCCGCAGCCTAGGCGCTAATAGGTAATACGAAATCCGGGAGGTCAGTCTAAACAAGTTTGTATTACTGGATGTGTAGCCGTGTGTACATACAATACTTAAGAAGTTAAGTATTTCTTTTAAAAAACAAATAATAAAACATAAATTTACACTATACGACACGTAATAGGTACTAAATCCCACTTAACTAAGTATAGAGTATGTATATTATGTTTAATTTCTTTAGGAACGTCGATTTAGTAGTAAACCGTAAACGACTTTACAAGATAATCTAAGTACGACAATTTGAATGAAAGCGACATCACTTATATTTCAGTTACCAACGCTAGACCAAGCTGCTATTAGCATGCAGTGCGTCCTACATTCTACGTACGAACAATTAACGACTAATAAACTTTGTTATGTACTGCAATGCACTTATGCAAAACCATGCTCGTGAAAAGTATAATAAGTGAACAGCTTGATAACGTTACTCATAAAACGGCCATAATATTATATCCGTAACTTTATTATTAGCATAATTGAATGGAATGCTTGCATTTACCTATAGATAGATAGGTACTACATATTTTTTTTTTAAGTAATTATACTTAAGTGAGTCAGGTCCCTGTTGGTCATCGTAATATAATTATCTTCCTTCCTTGTTTATAATGATTGGAGATCAGCGCAAGATTTAGTATAGGTTAGTAAGTACTCGCCTAGGTATTAACTTAAGCTTTTGTATGCCTTGTTGCATGCTTTGTATTCATAAAAAAGGAAAACTGATAAGTATTTAGTAAAAACCAGATAAACTATTTTTGGTGATCGGTTTATTAGTATAAGAAAATTACGTAGGTACCTACTTGTAAGAGTCAATTTAATTTTACTGAATAAGTCGCATTTTCGCAAAGAGTTTCCATGGGGATATAGCTCAGTGGTAGAGCAATCGACTGCAGATCGATAGGTCCCCGGTTCAAATCCGGGTGTCCCCTAGAACTTCACGAGGATTTTATTTTATATTCTTACAATAAAATTCATATTTTGTCAGTGTACTTACAGATTTTTTATAAATTTTCGGCATTTACGTTAGTACCTATAATAATATATATAGTAATATTTTTGGTAAATACCTACCCGCCTATGATTTAACTGAGTTTAACACTCGTAGCATGATCACACCGTGGCACTATTGATTGGCACAAGAAGGGTTCGTAGAGGTATATTGCTGATGGACCGACTCAGTTTGCCTTTATTTTTATAGATTCTCTGTATTAATAAATAAGAGGCTATCCATTTGACGTTAGGTACAATATTAACAGATTTTTGTCGTAACGCAGTAACACACTGCAAAGTTTTATAGAATGTGTTCGAACTCGGCACTTTGTAGAAACTCTATTAATATTGTATACCTATACATTATATGTATATGAAACATGACAATGTGTCATAAAATCACATTCGGTTTTTACATAATAGGACCTATTTAAATAAGTAGGTAGATATAAATATGTTTGACACAGGTTTAGTACCTACTATCGTCATAACAAAAGTTTTACCAAACAAGAACTTTTTCCAAGACATTCATAAACGCAAAGTTTATGAGCTATGGAAGTCATGCGATAGTTTCATTCGGGAGAACGTCACGCAAACTCGCAGACGGCACCAACAAACTAAAATACCTTTTATTTGTAGCCTTATAAGCAAAGGTATATATCTACAATTTTGTAAAACTTCGTATTTACATAAAATTCGAATTTAAATGGATGAGTTCACACTCAGAAACTAAAATAGTATTCAGAAGGTATCAACCTACGAGTATCAACACTCACCTAAAAATGAAATGTTATATGTATCTATTTATTTAAAACTTAAAAGGTTAGACATTCTGTTATAGGTAGGTAACCCGATAAATTATGTTACTTACTAAGAAAAGCGAGTCCAGTTGCTTTTGTAAGGATGCCTACATCTAGAATATTTTCTCGAATAAAATGTAGTCCTTCACAGATAGATCCATTACCGCACATCCATACAGACAGTGTTTACCGCACAACCCTTTAACAGGCCAGTGAATATTATAATATGTAGAAAGATTTGATCTCAACCCTTCCAAGCAAGTTTTATAATCTCTTTATCCAATAATGCTCAAAGCCAATTTCGAATAAAGAGTGAGCAGTTAAAGCCCAAGGTAAAAACACGTCCTCAACGCCACAACGCTAAGCCACGTACTTTTCATGTAAATTTTAAGCTGTCGGTTTTTGCCAGGATTTCTAACAAATCCGAATTGCCGAGACAATTTTCGAGTTAACTGCGGTCAGTCACGCACATTATTATATTTATTTATAAAACATTATCGGAATTACCTAAATTCTACGCTTTTATTTCTGCATAATATACTTACTTATTCCTCTGTACCTATCTTAATGTGATTCCTGTTACAGGCTTTACCTATACCTATATATTATAATAATAAAAATAAGCTAAGTATGGACCTCCTCAACTCTCTTTAAATTGACTATTATTTTAACCGCCCCGGTTTAGTGCACACACTTCCTAACCTGTACGAGCTATGGTTTTTAGGGTTCCGTAGCCAAATGGCAAAAACGGAACCCTTATAGATTCGTCATGTCTGTCTGTCTGTCCGATCGTGTCACAGTCTTTTTTTTCGAAACTATAAGAACTATGCTGTTGAAACTTGGTAAGTAGATGTATTCTATGAACCGCATTAAGATTTTCACACAAAAAGAGAAAAAAAAAACAATAAGTTTTGGGGGTTCCCCATACTTGGAACTGAAACTCAAAATTTTTTTTTTCACCAAACCCATACGTGCTTGGTAAATGTGTGTCCCCCCCCTGTAACTTCTAAAATAAGAGAACGATAAAACTAAAAAAAATATATGATGTACATTACCATGTAAACTTTCACCGAAAACTAGTTTCAACGAGATCTAGTGAATAGTTTTTTTTTTAATACGAAATAAATCGTAATGGTACGGAACCCTCCGTGCGCGAGTTCGACTCGCACTTGGCCGGTTTTTTAGGATTACTTATAGCTCTTTGTGTAGATTTATGGTGTAAGTATATTGAATCAATTTGAATATAAGAAATCTTTATTTTTCCACTGCTAACCATAATCTGGCAAGCTGGCACTGTAATGCAAAACGTTCTAATTATTTTATCTCACTTCTTTCGTCAGTTAAAGCATCGATATGAAAATTAAACTAAAAATACTTTTCCGCGACAATCCTCCGCGCTAACCATTTCATAGGTATAAAGAGATTGTTCAACAGAAAAAGTTAGCAAATTTGTCTCGCCCCGGGCACACATTATCTCTGCTCGTATTACCTACATTATAAATGGATGTGATTTAACTGAAGCCGCTTTGACTGATATCTAAGGAAATAATATCTTTGTTAACTACTTTTGAACTAAAAACTTTGTTATATTTAGGTACCTGTATCTACACAAAAACCGTAGATGTGATTGATAAATAAGTAGGTGTATTTAAAGGATTTATAGTGAAAATTTACTAAAGTTTCACAATTTTAACTTATGTATTAAAATGCAGTTTAATATTTCCTTATTCAAAAAATAAAAATAACTAACGAGTGATGCAGGACTGATGCCAGTGAAAGAAAATACCACGTAGTATCCTAAAAGACAGTCTCGGCACGCGTGGCAACGAAGACCTTATCTACGGTCTTATCTACATTTGAGGGCGCTAGGGAGCTACTTACCAAACTCACCAGTAACACCGGCTCCAATCAGTTTTTCTAGTGTAGGTACTAGGTATGTGAGAGTCTCTCAGGAAGAAATGGGAAAAGGCTCAAGGTAAAACAGGGGTCTAACGCATCAAGTAATTAAAAAGAAGTACATATATTATCAAACATGTTGAAATCCTTCATTTTTGCGTTGATCATCGAAGCAGCAACGAAAATAAAATAAAAAATTAAGTCTAAAACCCACTTTATGTGCTGAAAAGTTATATCCAATATTCGTAAAAAATATTGCATTAAAATTATTTGAATTTATGATCTGACGTAAAAAATATTTTAAAAAACTGTGTAGTGAATTGCACGTCCTCATCGGGCGGCGTAAAGATTTCCTTTTATTTTTTCATTTTTATCCTTAATCACTTTTACTAAGACCTTCTTAACTGCAAATATTGATAAAATACTCGTAATAATAAATAAAATCGATGTGTTAAAACCGCCATTCCGCCGCCAACTGCTCATAAGTGTAAATAGCACGGAGTTATAAAATTTTCTTGAAAATTTCAAACATTTATATATTATATATCACTTCATGTTAGTACCTGTTAAATAAAGCATATCGATAAAATTCCAAGTTATAAAACGGTATGTTTATATTACTGAGGAAATTAAAGCCAAGGCGGATCGCTGCACGTTTTTTTTAATCTAACTTATATGGCATAACTTCTTTTTAAACTCCATCATGCTGCTGCCAGGCGAAAACAGTCCAAAAATATGGCTCTTTTTAACGGTAAGTAACTTCTAATTTTGCTTACATCAGTTGCGAGGCATCATACATCTCCATTCCTACCAGCCTATACCAGCTTCCGTTTTGAACAGTACTTTTGCACTGGACAGACTGGAACAGGACAAAAAAGAGTTTGACTTCGGTTTCTCACTTACAAAAATTGACCTTTCACCAGTGGCTTATATATTTTAGGCCTTGTGTGCTGTTTGGGACTCATTCTAAGTTGTAACTTCCAGATATTGGTATCAACGATAGTTGCCTTTAGTGAAACATCAGAAGGAAAAACGAGTAAGTATTATATTTATTACTATGTATCTGCAAAATCTTTAAGTAATGTTCAGCTTGTGATACAACCTCGTTGTATATTTTTAGTTGATATTAAAATTGGGTTTGACTTAACACAAGGGAGCAATGGAGCTCCGTCACTTCGCATTCGAGATTTCGAAGGTATATAGGTACTTTTCCAGTGGATATGACGGGTAGAGTAGACATATCACTAACAATTTGTTTTTTATTCTAGACTCTGCTGAATATAATCCAAGAGCCGTGGACGATGCCAGCAGTAGCGGCAGTGATAGTAGTAGTAGTAGTAGTAAAAAAAAAACCAGTCCGAGAGCAGATTCGTCTATTTCTGGGGATCGTGAACACTCTAGAAAGGAACAACAATTAAGCAAAGAACCAGCTAAGCCTGTAAAGTCTAGTAACGATAGCGACGATGATGACGACAAAAGTTGTAATTTCCATTTTTATAACTTTATTTTATAGTCTTAACGTCGATGGTATATGAATCCATCGACTATATTCAACAAAAGTCAAGCTGGATACAGGCAGTTTTGTTACCTAGAAAAAAAATATGTGTTGACCTTACGCTTCCCAAAATTCAATAGGCACAATAATGACATGCGGACGCTTGCTAAGTTTACGCTTAAGAGCGTCTTAGTCGTATAAAATCTGGGTCCGTTTTTGTGATCTTCGCTTTCTATGTTATACTAGCATTCCGCCCGCAGCTTCGCCCATTTTTATTAGGGATCCCTATTTTTTTTTTAAATGTCTCATAGCCTATGTCACTCGGTGAAGACGCAGTTTTCCGATGGTGAAAGATTTTTTGAAATAGTTCCTGTAGTTTTGTGTGAAAATATTACAAACATACATACAAAAACACAAATGTTTCCTCTTTATAATATTTATGATAGATTAAGAGATGTGATCAAAACATGAAAAATAAATTTATAGGTTTCCTAGCAATAGGCACTTATGCATAGAAGTAAGTAAAACACCTGAATGGTCAATTTTAAAATAGGAAATAATATTTAAAAAAATAATTACAGCTGCTTCTCATGAAGACACCCCACGAAGCACGAGAGGCCTAAAAGCCGGTGATTTTGAGCCTGAAGAAGGTAAGTGTTGTACATACAGTATCATCAGGCCTATGATGCACGTCTTCCCTATCATTGATAAATTCTGTCGCACGCTACATACCTACTCAATTCTTATATATGCCAACTAAACATTTTATCGCAGACTTATTATAGTAATTGAATAATACCTAACCCATTGTCGGTATTGTTGCAACCAAAGGTTGACTGTAAGAGAATTTAGTCCTCATGTATATTTGTTTTGCCTTAGTACTAAATATAATAACATTTATATCATCTACTGGTTAAAATGCTAGTTATTTTGGTACTGACGAGAAAAAAAATAATTAATAGCCCTGCAGACCATATCTCGTTTTCTCTATAACATACCTAAATAATATCTAACCTACTATTGTTTCCATTTGCAGCAAATCCTAAAATTCACGGAAGGTACCAAAAGGTTTCAGACTCAGATACTAATAATTCTGATGGTTAGTAAAACGATGTTTTACCTATTTAAGACTCTCCGTATCTCTCTATTTAAATTTATTATATAGTAGGTAGGTACCTACTATGTTTCTCAAAAAGGCTTGCAGTACATTGCTTAAGCATATGTTTACAGTATTTTCTCATTAGGTAACCTGTAAGTACCTATATAATTATACAGTACCTACTAGCGATCGTCAGCATCATTTAAAGCGTACCTGCACTGATTTATATCATATTCTTACAGAGTCAAGTCGTCGCCGCAACAAAAGACATATTGACAGATTTGGTTACAGAAAAGTTTTGTAAACCTGTTGAAATTACCAATAAAGTACCAGTTTAACCCGATGTTTTTTTAGCTACTTTTATTAGATAGCTTTTGTATTTTGTCACTTAGAACTTTGATATCATCTGAACTATGAGGTATCATCATACTTTTAATCTTAGGTGATATTTTTAGTTTTGCCGATTGTGTTTTATTTGACTAAACACGAAGACTTCAAGTGTATTTCTATCACAAACTAATGCCTAATTCAACGACTGCAGACTCCTATTCAATTTTAACTTTCACTCGGCTTATTTGATTAGGTTCAAGAGTCTCATAGCGCGATTTTTCCTATATTGATTTTAGGAGCTGTTGTCGATAGAACCCCTATAAATAATGTATGGTTGCAAACTCGCGACCTTTTATTGCTCAGTAAAGGCGTCTGAGCCACACTTTATACCTACTTATCCTTAGGAAAGACACTGCCAAATAGCTACATATGTAAAATGTTAAGCAAAATAACTTCAGTTAAGAACCTTATGTTTTCACATAGATATACGTACTTCTAATGTTTAAGTATTTCCTGTTAGTGAACCAATGTCGAGTGTCTTCCAACAAAACCATCTTTTTTTTTTTGAATAAGGTTAAATAAAAACACGGAAGAGATAAAAAAGGTAAAAACCTTATTTATCTCTTCCGTGAATAAAAATCTGACTAGGAATAATACTTTAGGTAGGAATTCTACTTATACCTGCCCAGGGCCAGGAACGTACGAGTAAGTTATTCAAATTTGTGAATTAATCGTTAAAAATGATATCAAATCGAAATTAGTCATTATTTCCACGTACGCAACCTAAGATAGCTATTATATTCATTGAGTAACGACAGAATGTTGCATGCAATCTTGCGTTTGTCAGAGGTCGGCGGAGGGTTGGTCGAGTTCACCGCAAGACATTGCAAGAGCCTGCAAAATTACACTATTAAGCCGAATATATTGCGCTCCACAACGGCTGGGTAGCGATTCTGTAACTTTATAATCGATTTATTTAACAATAAATAAGTAGTAGCGTACATAGCGAACATATTTTATGCCCAGAGGCAGAATTGTTTAATATGTACAATTTTATTGTACCTACTATGGGAAGATGTAACTTAACTCAATATATAAGAGGAAATCTTGATTTTACCTAATCTGTACTTTTGATCGTTATCATTATCCACATCTTTTGTAGTCCCAATCTCAACGTCTGTCCTAGACTCACTATTGTTCGCACTGCGCTTCAATTCTACATATTGATAAATGATAAGTCAAGAAACCTGAACCTTTACGTACAAAAAAGTACTGATTATGGATGTTTACAGTTCCATAGAAAATTGGATGTGTGCTTAGTTGGTGGGCACTTAGATACCTACATTACTGATAACGATGAAAAAATAGACTATGAAATATTATAATTTGAAAGCCAGAAATATAATCGGCCTTTAGGCCGACTATATGAGACCTGTTCCCCAGCAGTGGGAATATTTTAATATTCCCACTGCTGGGGAACAGGCCTCCTCTCGGTGAGAGGGAGTGCGCCGTAATCCACCACGCGGGCACAGTGAGCTTTGGTAGATGTTACATACCTATCTCCGAATGTTTGGTTCTAGGACAAGCCAGTTACCTTACGATGTTTTTTGGGAGCATTGCTCAGATCAAATAAAAAGTTTGCGAACAAAGATGTGAGGCCGGCTAAAACTACGCCATGCCGTGTACAAACACAATTTTAGACTATAACAATACCGAAACTGCGCCTTATCTTGTCAGTCGAGCTTTCGATAGCTTGATATCTCGTAGTTTTAGCCGACCTCACTTCTTTGTTCGCAAAGTTCCATCTTAACTTTTTATTTGATCTGAGGACCATTGGTGATAAAATAATTTACACAACGTAGGTAAAGCGTCTATCTGGGTTCGAACCTACGACCTACAACCCGTTAGTCGTGGCCGTTACCTACCACTGGGCCACCACACATACGAATCCACACTCCTCACATACGAAACCAACTTGTTATTTAATTTTATTAATATTGCCCTAGTAAAACATACCATAACATACATAACATACCATCACGCCTGTATTCCCCGAAGGGTTAGCCAGAGGTGAACTTAATGTACCCCCACACTTCGCCGGTATGTTTGGGTCCCATGTAATAGGGGGCGAGCCTATTGCCATTCACCGGGCAAATCCAGACTCCGAGCTGCTACTGAGAATTCCATAGAAAAACTCAATAAAACTTTGCTCGACCTGGGGATCGAACCCAAGACCTCTAGCGTAGCAGTCGCGATTGGGACCACTAGACCAGCGAGGCAGTCGTATACCTATATAACACTAATCCAGTGCGGATAAGCGATAAAATCGTACTAATAACCATCCTAAATGCATTAGTCTTTCTATATTATAACAATCTATAACGAGATATTCGAGATTTATCTAACAAAAATTAAACCAAATTGAATACAGATGCACTGGTGGTCTCCCTGGCACCCTGAGGTTACCTAGTCACTCACAATTTTCTTTTGTATTGTTTACTACAACTTTATGTAAACAGGAACTGTAAATGTGAGTTACATTGTAGCCACTTATATCTAAGTAGTTTATAGTTAATATATTTTGATGATGTGTATTATTTCACATATGTTATCTGTTTTATATTGACATTGAGTTCTCAGATGCTGAGAACCTTTTTCTAATTTTAATCCTGACTTCAGGCTAATTATGACATAAACCTTCGATGTACTCAAATCCTGTTTTCGCCATCAATGTCTGCAATCTCTAAATCAAATGCTCGCTTGTAAAATTTTATTGGAAAGACGTCCAAAACTCTACATACCTAGATCTGCATACATATTTGTAATTAAGTAAGTAATTACTACTACGTTTCATAGCAGACTCTACAGAAAGTTACGTTTTATGATTCTTGCATCTTGTGTCTTATAGATACTATTACTAGGTTTAAAGAAATTTATTTATCATAAGAACTTTACAGTCCACTTATAATGATAATACAAGTAATCAGAAATAAAGTACAAATTAGCTCCATAGTAGTAGATGTTACAGTGTGCATACATATTTTTTTAGTTTATTTTTAAATGCATTCGCGTTATCGCATTCTTTTATATCGTCCGGCAATCTGTTAAACAGTTGGACTCCTTCAAACAATATGGTTTTTTTACCGTAATTAGTGCGTGCGCTAATAGTTTCAAGTTTGTTTTTATTTCTTAAATTATGTGACATTGTTTTTTTCTTTAGTTGGATGTTAGTTTGAATTGAATTAGTAGTTATGTTTCTGACAAGAATGCAAGTGTAGTAAATGTATAGTTGCCTAATATTTAATATTTTAGTTTTTTCGTATAAGGTCTTTGTTGGAGTACGATACTGATAATGGAACAAAGTTTTAATTATTTTATTTTGGACTCTTTGGAGTGAATTTAAGTTAGTTACCGCTGCTGATCCCCATATCTCAATTAAATATTCTAAATGTGATTTGACTAAAGAGTTATAAATTAGAGTACGCATTTTATTTGGAATACAGCTTGCTACTTTCCGTAATGCTCCCAATAGCGATGTTAATACTATGTAGGTACTATTGAGTGATATGAAATGGTGCTTCAAAATAGTCAGATAAAATATGTTCGTAGTACGTACTTACAACGTGTATTCTCATACGTATTATATATCTACGCCGGTTGACACTTGTCACGTACATATTATATTAATATTAGGTAAGTACCTGTCAATGCTATCCTAGCATAAAAAGCAAAAACTCTATATTCGTATTTACAGTAGGAACTTACCTAAGAGTGTCTTAATAAACTTATTTTTTATTGTAATTCATAGCAATTTTGAACAAAAAAGGATCGAAAAAATAAGGTAGCTATATAGTGTAAAAATTCTAAAAATCCAATAAAGCAATCTCTGCCCTAGACGAGAGGAAATTGTGTACAGTAGGTATGTGAATTACTTACAACTAGCGCCATCTCTTTATTTGAGGAATCACAATTTATTTTTTATCCATGACCGATTGAAATAGACTGCGAAACTTGCACCTGTTTATGAAAAAAGGAGGTAATACGATCAAAGAATCAAATAAATAATATGATTGTTGAAAAATCCAAGTTGAAGTTATGGGAATTTAGGCGACAAGATTCAGTCAAACTTTTGTCTTTGTTATTTTAATTATTAAAATATCCTTTTTTTATTCTCTTCCATTGCTTCACTGAGGTATGTACAGTACCTACATGTTATTAAGATTGTATAACCTACCAACCTAATTGATATTAATAATGGATAAGCTGACCTGTTTATCACTGTTGGGCTCGCACCTATCATACCCTGTTATAGTGCAGGTTTTCACATCCTGTGTCTATGCCAATTTATATAGCGAAATTTGGCTTACAAGATCTAACCGCATATTAAACATAACAAGCTATAATATGTACCTACCTACACGGGAAGTTAGGCACTTAGGCACTTAGCTATCTCGGCACTAACACTTAATTTTCAGTTTGGGACCGTGATGCAACCCCCGGTAGTCGTCAGCTTGTAATCTCAGTCTGTAAAATGGTCGCAGTACATTAGGGACTTGAAATTCCAACTTATTTCAAATTGCATTACCTAAAGTTAGACAACGTAAAAAGTTCTAAGTTCGTAGTAGGTACCTACATACCTTCGGTAGATACCTATGTACTACGAATTTATTACATTTAGTTTTCGAAAAATCAAACTAGAAAGCATTTTAGTAGGTATAGCATAGTCTCGCATTTGATCATGTACTTCATACCAATCATACCATTGATGACCAGAGCAAATTATTCTACCTAGCTCATTTGTTAGTACTTTCTCATTAAAAAGTTAAAAAACTGAGACTAGTCATCAGGAATAAGGAATAGGAATTTGTTTACCTATTTATAACAGTGTAACACGTACACACGGCTACAGGTCAACCCATACAAATCCAGTTTAAGCTGATCTCGCATTGTATAGGCTCCCCATACAATTAGTGGCCAGTGTAAACTGGTTTTGTATAGCTTGCTTGATGTGTAGCCGTGCGTACTAAGTAAAAAAAGCAATAGGATTACGTTCTATTTTAGGAAAACGCATGAAAACATCGACGTCATATTATAATATCAGTATCGTTTTATCAGTAACACAACTAGGCCGTCTTTTTTTAATTTTATAGAGTAGTTTGGTATTTTTTTCAATCTACCTACTGGATAAGTCCATTTTGTTTCATTCCATAAGACACAGCTCCGATACGTACTTCTCAATCCCAGTGGTCTTAATGGTAAACAGATAATCATATCTCAAAGCACGAATTAATTTAGACGCCTGAGCGCATACCTTGAGCTCTCAGCTCTGACTCTCAAAACTTATAATTGAATTTCCAATCCTTAATTGAATAGTAACAGTCGAAGTCCAGATGAATGAGGTCCTTGACGGGGGATGATAACGGTTATAAGGTAAGTAAGTAGAGCTATGTTATTACATGGTAATAGGTAGATACCTACTTGGCAATTTTTTTTTATGTATATTGTCAGCATATCGTTACCTACCCATTTTATAATAGAAACTTTTTCCTCATACGCTCAGAATTCAGATATACATAACTTACCACTAACTTACTTAAATAATAATACGACTACCTACTAATATTAATTATTATCTTATGTTGCCAGTGATTATGTACGTTTTATATATTATGATTATCATCGTGAATCTATAAAAAATCCAAGCCAAGATCACGTAGTCGGTACGCTGGTAGGTAAGCTGATAGGTATAGGTATATTTAAATTGAGTACCTACTTCGCTGTAAAGATCGTATAGCTCACTTATGTTTTACGACACCATTCCCGTTCCAACATCACGCGATTTGAAGGTGCACCGTGTACGCACACGGTGCTGCTTCAAATCGCACTGATAGCAATCTGACCACGCGCTGATAAATTAACAGAAAGCTCGCTGGGTCCACACGGCGACGGCTAATACAAGCCCGCTCACACGAACCGCAAGCTTGAAGCCAACGGACTTGAAGCTTGTGGTAAGCAAGCACCATCGAGTGGCTAGATTACTTTGCAATAACTTTACTGTTTACAGTAATTGAATAGAATAATCGTTTTACTGCGTGTGCAGGGGTGCGGTATAATGGGCTACGAACTTAAGTCATAATTCACCATATTTATGAAGGTGTTACTGATCCTTCAAGTCACTAATTATAGATACCTACAATTAAAAAAATCTATTGTTTCAGTCTCCGTGGAAAGGCGGGGGGGATGCGGGTGTCGATGAACTAAAATTATAGGTTTGTTACCTGGATTTACGCACAATAACATCGTACCAGGTATACTTTGTACAGAACGGTACACTTTATAAATGCCATAATAAGTTCTGGATTACTCGTAGAAGTAGTGTCTCGCTGGCACATCTACATGCCAGCATGAATGGGTCGCACGACTGGAGAAGTACTACTCTCCCACAAAATATGTCAATATTCTGTGGGAGAGTACAACAAACCTTCTTGACGTCGGTCAAGAAGCAGTATCCACTTTGTTACGTTTCATATGGTGAGTGTGGAGCGCCGGAGGCCCAATTCCTCCCTTAACCCCCTTCCTTCTTGGTGTCCATGGACGGCGATGACTACTTACCATCAGGTAGCTCGCCTGCTTGTTTGCCGAGTTATACCATAAAGAAACACGAAGAATGGTCCTTTCGCCCGAAGAATGCTCTTGTAAATTTTAGCATATTTTACTTAGGTAATGGTGGTATTATGTTTTCTGAAGTTGAAAGAAGTAAAACCACGTCTCTGTCGTTTTACTTTCCCATTTCCAGGTCTACGAGTTTTATAAACTACACTAAACCAATCAAAGCTACCATTTCAATTTAGTTTGAACTACCCTCGGAATCGACTAAATGTAGAACGACCAAGCCCAGGTCTATCGATATAATCAACTGTCACTGTCACTTCTTTGTTGTTATTGACAAATGGCAAATGCAGGCAAATGTCACGTAAGATGTCAGTGTCAGAAGTGTTTTAACGTATTGTCATTATTATAGCCCAAAAATACATAGAAATCTTGGGATATTTCTGCTTTCTTGCTGTAATTAGAAAATTAACAGGCTTAATTAATTGCGCAGAACTGGTTCATACTAATTAACATTGAGCATTCTTTATTTTTTAACCAAATAATCACCGTTGAACATTATGACATCTGTTTGTTTTGATCCTAAGTTAATGTAATAATTAATTTGCATCAGTTTTAATTAAATGTACAATAAAAATGGAAGGTGAATGGAGAAGCAATATTGTGAGCCAGTTGCAGGCTAGAAATAAATATGAAACTGCAGCATTTCAGGACATAATAGCTTTCCGTAAGTAACTTAACCTATGATAGTCTTGATGTTGACATTATAGTTATACATCAAATAGAAGAGATTTATCTCTAGGCTAATAATCCATTGTTCCTTGCTGATAGTTTGTTACAGTTGCTTTGTTACAGTTGTTATCACAGTAATTAATTACTTTTGTAGGCAGTTTGTTTATAACCAACATAACTGGCATGTATAGCTAAGACAATGGAATGACACCTAGAATTACTTATAAATATTTAAAAATGATAGCAACATGGTTTATTATTCACAGCAAGAGAATACTCATAGATTCTCTCATAATCTCTGTCATGCAGTGTTATACAGTTGGTTTATATATAATTCAATCAAATCGATAAATAAAATAATAGGAATGATAAAGTATGATCTATGTTAAATAGAAATTTCTAAATATGTGATTGTTATCAAACTTATTTCATGTGGAGCAATCATATTATGAGTCAATATTCAGATTCAGATTATCAATATTCAGATTATGCTTCAATATTTATTTTAAGTGATGAAATATGATGACAAATGTTTGCATTATTTAAAAGTTGTAAAAAGTTTACAACTTTTTATACTTACTGATAGTTTTAATACTAAGAAACACAAAAGAAGAGAAACAGCTTTTTCAATGGTTTTATTCAATCTATTAAAAAAAATGTGATAGAAGTTTATTTCATTCTCTTGCAGATTTATTAGAAGGAAATTTGCTATAGGTTGTTGAAACCATGAATTAAAAACTCAATTTAAATTATATATAGTTCATAATTAATTTGACAAAGAGCACCTTCATCCTCTCTCCTATTAAAAATATCTTTGCTGTGCCCGACAGGGTCCATAATTGATCCAATGTTTAACATACCTACCAACTAGTACACTTAGTTTGCAATAAATGATTTGATTTTGATTTTGATTTTGACTAATGTACACATTATGGAATGCAATAAAGTATTGAGTATTGAGTATAAAACCAAAATAATGACACACATTAGAACTAATGATATAACAGCTATTATGTTTAAGCACTAACAAATATTTGTTTGAGAAAATTAGGTCTTTTGTACCTACACTTGTTGTACACTATAGATTACTTATTCTTTGTTTTAACAACACAATTGTCTGTTATTTTCAGAGAGCAGATTATTTGATAATGTGAATACATTAAAGAATGAAAACCTCCAGTTAACATTGCTCAATGAAAGAATTAGATTTACAGGAACTGACAGTGTTTTGTCTGGTACTGGTAAGTGTTTTAAAATTTCTGTAATACTACAAGTAAAAATATTATTATAAACATTATATACCTACAATGACTACTATCAAACAATAACCCTCATAAAAAATCCAAGTGGCATATTAAAATAGAAACAAATCATAATAATAATAAATAACTGATATCACTGTGATAAAAAGGTTTAGTAGACAGCAATTTATATTCTTTAATCTTATTTTCTTATCTGGAAGGCCCTGTCCCTATGAAATATTACATTATCATTCATGCTTATTTTAAATACTCTACCACTAACTAAAATTGTGATGATTCACCTCCCTCATTATCTTCATTTAACCACATGATTAAATGTCAATTCATAAAAAAACATCTACCATATAATTAAATATTTTAGGCATTACATTACATTAGAAACTAGGCTATCTATCCTATCCTAGGATCTATACAGGATATATTTCTTTAAAGTATCTATTGACCCCCTAGTCAGTTCAAGGATGGCTTTCCACCATTTGGCAAAACACATGGTGACTATCAAAATTTAATAACAAATATTAAACAAATGATTGTTTCAACTATTTCCTCTATGTTATACCTACCCAGGATAAACAGCTGAAATAAAAAAAAAAAATACAATTATTTTTATTTAAGTATTACTTTTTTTATGACCAGATCAGATCAGATTTGCCAATGTATGTATATGTTTAGTAAGTAAATTTCTAGAGGACCATGTTTTATATTGATACATTTGTATAAAAATATTTAAATTACACAAAAATTATTGTCAATTTCAGGGACAGCCAGCAATGAGAGAATTCAGGCTTTGGAGCAAAAAATTTTAGTTCAACAAGAAGAGCTAACATCAATGCATAGAAGAAGAGGAGAGAATGCTCAGCAGATTATGAGTCTCAATGAAAGAGTACATGATTTAGAAAAACAGTTACAAGCAAAAGATATAGTGTAAGTCCTTAAACTGTTAGTCAAACAATCCTCATCACAATTAGCCCATATTATCCACTGCCTCGTTGGTCTAGTGGTCCCAATCGCGACTGCTACGCTAGAGGTCTTGGGTTCGATCCCCAGGTCGAGCACAGTGTTATTGAGTTTTTCTATGAAATTCTCAGCAGCTCGGAGTCTGGATTTGTGCCCGGTGAATGGCAATAGGCTCGCCCCCTATTACATGGGACCCAAAACATACCGGCGAACTGTGGGTGTACATTAAGTACACCTCTGCCTAACCCTTCGGGGAATACAGGCGTGATGGTATGTTATGTTACGTTTATCCACTGCTGGATGTATGCCTCTCCTAGTGAACGCCACAGAGCCTGATTTGTTAGTCAGACAATAAAAGTTAGCAATTGCTGCATCAGCCTAGTGGTTGTAAGTGCGATTGCAGTATATTCCAGTAAATGGCATTTGTGCTCAGTAATGGCAGTTATTTTAGTGAAGGAAAAATTCGACTGCAGGCAGGTTTCAAACCTGCATGGTCTCGTTTGGTAAACTTGTTTTTTTACAAATGTCACTGACATGACCTCAAGGATGTAAATTGTAAATTCATAATTGTGAAGGCAAATTTCGTCCTGGCGGGTGGAACTCACCGTGGCTTAGTGGGCATAGTGTCTGGTGTACCCAAAGAGAAGACGCAGGTTTGAATCCTGCCCACAGTCGAATTATTCCTCCACTAAAATAACTTTATAGGGTCAGGATGTTAGTACAAATCATAATAATTGTGCTCGCTACTGCATAACATCACACATATATTCCCCGAAGGACATACTAATATAGACCTACTGTTGTCATTAACCGGGGACAAACCGACAGTCTGATTTGCTACTGAGAATTTCATAGGGAAGTCCAATAATATTTTGCTTGACCTGGAAACCAGAATCGAAACCAGGACCTCTAGGGGACTAGTAGACTAATGAGACAGTCACAGTTATTTATTATTACCTCTGTATAACTATATTTCTTATATAATTTTAAGTAAGTAAATACCATTCAGACTATATATAGGTCTACAAAGAGATTTTTGTTTAGTATTTCAGAAAATACTGCTGTGATAGCATCTCTACGTGCTGAAATCCAAATGTATGAAACTAATATGACTGAATTACAAGGATTAAATCAAGTTTTGAGAGATGAACACCAAGCTTTGCAAATAGCTTTTGCAGCCATTGAAGAAAAACTGAGGAAAGCTCAGGTATATAAAACAATTATCTACTTAACCGTTTAAGTAGTATGTAGTAGACACAATGCAAAATCCATTGCTAGGGTTACCAGTTATTGTTAATTAAAAAATATTTAAAGTGTATAAAAAATTGCATGATGGTCTTAAAACATTATACACCGTCGCGTATGTATCGCCGCAGGGTTGGGTAGAGGCGCACGATTCCAGGTCGCCAGTATGTTATTAGTATAAGGGGCGAGCCTTTTGCCAAACCCAAAGCTGTTACTAAGAATGTTGTAGAATAGTACAAAAGCACTGCTCGACGTATGATTCGCACCAAAGAATTGCTGACCAGGCGCGACCAGTACCAACTATTGTTTTGGCATTCAAGAAAATCCTATCTTCGGGTTAGTCCTGGTTGACAGAATTCGCACACCTTTCACCTCTATTTACTTCATAGTTTTCACTATTGCGTAATGGGGACTGGTAATTAGTCTCAAATACCTATTTAAACACGTGATGTTAACAAACAACTTTGTATTACGTTATATGACCATCGGACTACCAAGTCAAAAGGTCTCGAGTTCGAATCCAAGGCATGCACCATGTGCGTACATAAGTCATGTGCGTATTAATAATTACATAGGTAATTAGGTATCGGTGTAAAATAGAGGATTCGGTCAAAAATTTCAATTTACACCTGAATCTCCTATGATAACGATTTTTAAGCTATAGTTTTAATACTCAATTGTGAATATGTTATTGTTAATGTTGCAATTTTGACAGGCATGTACCGGTTACAAAAAAATTAAGGCGCCCAAGGCTGATCGTTTAGCCTTATACCTAAATAAATATATTTCGATTTTATTGAAAAAAAATACACAATATTATGATTTCGGTCCAGAACCAGCCAGAAAGAAAGCTCAATACCCAGCATTACCTACTTATAGCATAGACTCAATCGTGTTAAAATATCCCTTAATCCCAAAAAAAGAAATCTAGTCGTATTTGTCACAATATTAATAACACTATAATCGGACAATCACCGCGTCCCATTCAATACTTCAGAATAATCGGCTACACACGGAACTACTAAAATACTGATTCAAAAAGTTCTTACTCACAATACGTCTAAGTTGCTATTCATTCAGAAAGCGCCACAAAGCGAACATTGCGATCTACTTCATGGTACCGCACATTATCGGCTTTCCACACTAAACACTTATTTCAAAATAACTTTCAAACACGACTTTGAGTAATGAATCTAGCAATTTATTTGTTAGTAATTAAAGATTAGCTCTTGTTAGCTTCCTCTGTCTTGTTAGAGACAGTAAAAAAGATACGTTCCTCTGCGTTTGAAGCTTCTTGCTTTTGTTTATACTGAGTTTAATATTTTTGGCATAGTACTGGTAGTCGTTATTGAACAATTTTTTCCACTGGAACTTTAGATTTTTATAGCATCATTTAAAATTTGGCAAGGATCCAAGCTGATTCTAGCTTGTCTTTATAATAATATTCAGCATGTTTCATATTCCCTTTGCATTTACCTTCCAATTTTTGACCATACTTTCACTCTTATACAACAAAAGCGTATTTTGCTTTTTTTATTTATGGTTACTAAAAACTACTCGTCATTATTATTTTTTGTACCTACCCTATTTTTTTTATTGTTCACCAATTTGTTGCCACATATTTATAAAATAATATGCATACTCATACTGAGCAGATATTATGTATGGTACTGATGTTCTGCTTTAATTATAATTGGCAATTACTGCTGGCCTCAGATAACGGCACTTCATGGTGAAACGTCAAAGCGCATTGGCCATATAATATATCAAACAAAGCCGGTCGATAGGTGAAGCAATCCTGATTTGGTACCAGGCTTAACGTAAATAGACCGACGGCCTCATAACTTTTCCATGCGAACTTAGTCCAAATTTAATTACTTAATGGAATGAATTACTGCTAGCGTGTCAAAATGTAGCACGCTGTATATTTTACGATGATCACGTGATAACAGTTGTGTATGAAATGCTTATAGCTATATCTCAAGTAACATCACTTACATTCAGTCAGAAAATTTCGCGGCAGTGTGTCAGGAGTAGATTTCCAAGATAGTTTT
This sequence comes from Subacronicta megacephala, assembly GCA_958496365.1. Classification (NCBI taxonomy): domain Eukaryota; kingdom Metazoa; phylum Arthropoda; class Insecta; order Lepidoptera; family Noctuidae; genus Subacronicta; species Subacronicta megacephala. The sequence continues at coordinate 8,089,571 of OY292523.1, read as the reverse complement.
CGTGTTTTTCTTGTGAAGGTCGTTTATTGATTATAGGGATATCTGTGTATACTGTTCATACAAAAACGGTATATTGATAAACATGCGAAAAGTTTTTAAAAGGGTAATAATTTATTTTACCCAATTTAGAAAAAAGGCATTTATTGTGCGAGTGGATCGTATTTACAGTGAATTTTTTGTGTTATAGGATGAAAATCGATCGTTAGTGGAAAGACTTATAAAATACAAGGCTAAAGATGCAGATAAAATGAATGAAGAAAATGAACACTTCCTCAAGTAAGTATTGATTACGTTTCTTATAAAAACCTATGATTAAATTTTCCAGCATGTTTTATGTTTCAGTTTTAATAATGAACACATTTTAAGAAGGCGACTTTAATATTACTAGTGAATAAAATATAACTTTCTCCATTCGTGAATATTTGCAGTTTAGTGCAAAATTATTTCGTGTTGTTGTTGGGGCATTCGGTTAAATGGCATACATGTCACTATAGTTTTTTTTGCCTGTGAGTATTTTAGTTGCAATGAGATTTGCAAGTGAATGTCGCTGCTACCATAGAATTAATGTGCACTGCACTGTAGTGTATTTGTCATATGTAAAACGATACATGTACGTAACACTCTAATCAATCTATTTATTTTTATTTAATACGTGTCATATAGTTTAATTTAATCTCGATTTACATATGACAAATGGTAGTAGTTTATGCACATTGATTATGTTACCTTTGTGTTTAAAATGTGTATTTCTATTTTGGCAAGTGTCGTTATTAGAATGGGATTTGTGTGTGCCGCGAGGCTTAGAAGGCTTGCATAAGTACCCATAATATATGTTTTTGCTTCTTTTTGTCTAATTTCTTCAACAGGTCAAGCAACCCTACCGCGTTTTTGATCAACACGTTTGGTAGAGTTAGTTTCGGGTGAGTTTGACATAATGTGAATGATGATGTGGTGGTTTGAAGGCATTGTGGCGTTCATTATTGAACATTATATCTCTTCATAAAAATGGTCCATATATTTATGTCTTAACTGCACTCTGAAACTGACTCATGATCTCTTCCTTTCTCGATTGTGACATTATATGGAAAATTTCTATCATACCTACCTATCCTTCTACCGTAACATTGGATATAATCATGTTTATGATGCATAGTCTGTCCTATTTCGATATTCAGTTTAAATTTAAGTATATATGAACCAATCATTAATTCCGGTGTTTTCCGTTGACATAAATCGAGGTAACAATCTCTCATGCGTAAATATTATTTGCGTCATATTATTTACCTACACATACCATTGGATTACGTGAGCATGTTCCCAGTTTGCGACGATAAATCCTAGAGAATTTTCATTACATATCCAATAACGTATTCGTTCTATTAATACAGTACGCAAGGTTAGTTCCAGTACCTATCTATAGTTGTTAACGTTCGAAACGTTACATTAAATTCTAGCATTGTCATTGCATCAGGGAAACACCTACATACTAAAATAGACCCATAAATTGTGTTGTAAATTTTATTACAAGTACGTTTATACTATAGACTGTGCCTTATAATATGAAATATTGTATATTTACTCACATTAAGATACCTAAATAATGATAGCTACTAAGTTTACGCACGTTTGTGTATTTACGGTTTTTAGTACACCTTTGAAGTATCTATATTTATGTGACTTTCAACACCAGCTTACTATAAATTATGCGATTTATTAATATTCATCCTTTTTACGTTTGATCTATTTTTGTTGAATTTGGGTATTATTTAAAGCTTATAGTTATTTCAATAAAGTAATAAGTAAGTAATGGTGTTTGATATTAACACTTAACAGCCTATTGTTAAGAACAATAGGAATTGAATTGAATTTTGAAGTTGTTTTTGCATGTTCGATAAACTTAATTTTTCAATTGAGCACAGTTGTTGTTTGTATAGCAAGCGATGAGACTAAAACTTAACAAAATGTTTGAAGAATATTGGAGAGCAAGTAATGTATAATGTTAAACTTAATATTTCATTGAGGTACGTAGATGCAGACTATATCTATATTAAATACAAGAATAAAATGAATAACGAAGCTTAGCATAATAAAATTCATAATATTCATTCATCATATAGAGATTCAAGAACAATCTTCTGAGACGATAACTTGCATGATAGAGTATTTTATTTATACTTAATTCATCTACGCTCCTTGATAAAATTGTTATTTTACTTTCCTCTGCGATAGATAATGATCAGTTCTAGTTAGCTAGATGCTTTGGACGCATAAGGCTATAGACTAAATTAATACAATTACCATCATGATTGCTCTGTTTTTTTTTGTGCATGTTAATATGAATACTGGTTGGGAACAAGAAATAGGTTATGTGCATAAAATGTGTATATATTATGAATAGTGCGCCTGCAAAACAAGCTTCGCGGAAATGCGGTCATAGCGGTAATAAAACTCGCTACAAAGAAACTTGGAAACCCGTCTTATGTGACTTCGAATTGTTTTCTTTCAGAAAGAAAAGTGATAAGGTGCGGAAAGAACTGGAAGAGGCAGCTAGGGAAAGTGGGAGTCGGAGTAGCGGCTCCGGCAGTTCCGAAGACAAAATTTTGGACTCTATGCCGTATTACGCAACTGTTTTACCTAATAAAGTTGCACTGAGATTTGTAAGTTATGCTTAACCTAAATGACAGGCACAAAACAATGACAACTGTATTTAACTGTATGTCCTATAAACAGATGTCGAGTAACTCGAAATTGGTATTTTAGTTATACTTACATACCTACAGCAAGTGTTTTTGAAGTGGTCAATTTTTATATAAAATTGGGTGTCAAGACATTTGGGGTCGTAAATGTTTAGCATTCTTAATTATTTTCTTGACTATATTTTATATGAAAACACTTTACTTATGTGGATTACCTTTACGGAAGTTCGGGACGGCTAATTTAAATGCGCACAGTTGTTTCAAACGAATTGTGGTGGCTCCGTTGGGTCGACCTTTACTTTTCCGACCCGATTTTCAGTTCTTATTCACACAGAAAAATGTTTGAATAGGTCCTACGCAGAAAGTGCCAGATATATTGTGTTATGTTAAGTAATAACGTTTTTAAACTAGGATGCCCACGACGGTGAAGTCAATGCTGTCAAATGGAGTCCAACTGATAGAATAGTAGCGACCGGAGGTGCCGACAGAAAAGTCAAATTATGGGATGTTACAAAATGTATGTATTTATTGTTTTGTTCTAGAAAAAAACGTCACAACTTAGTTGAGTATTCACTATTCAGTCAAGCCGGTGACGTAATAAACACACTTTACCCATCTATAATAGCCTTTTGCTTGCTTTTCATCTAAACCCACTATTCAACCTTGTGGTATCTTAACCTGTCAAGCGGCAGATTGTAGACACAATGCAAAATCTATTGTTATGTGCTCAAAAGAGGAACTGTACCGCTTGCCAGGTTAATAGAAATAATAGTAATATGTTATCCATATCCTATCACATTTCATAAAGAATAACAAAATTGTGTAGTAGTAATAGTTTGGTGACGAGTAGCCGGAGCTGGCAATGACTGGATAAGGAAAGCCGAAGATCGGGCTCTGTAGTGCTTACTAGGACAGGCCTATGTTCAGCAGTGGACGAGTATGGGCTGATGATGATGATGAAAAGTTTAGTTCATACTCCAAAATTAGCTGTTACCCACGGTTTCACTCGCATCTCTAAGGACATTTTAAAATAAAAGGTAGCCTATGTCCTTTTCCAAAATCTATCTCTATACCAAAACTGGTTCAGCGGCTTAGGAATGAAAAGGTCTCAAACAGTCAGGCTGCTTTCGCATAGGTATAAAATTTAAAAGTGTAGTATAGATTTTTACTGGTTCTTTTATTCACGAAATACATTTACAGGTATGGTCGAAAACAGGGGTACATTAGTTGGTTCGAATGCGGGTGTCATGTCAGTGGACTTCGACTCTACTGGCGCCTATATCGTGGGAGCTTCCAATGACTTCGCGAGTCGCGTGTGGACGGTCGCCGACCAGCGATTAAGGGTGAGTCCACTAAAATACAAAAATATATTTCTTTTAATACACTTGAAAAAGTAAAGTAGGTACAGTCGCCAGCACATCAGGTTATACAAAACTGTAAAATTACTCTAAATAATTTTAAACCTTAAAATGTTGATGATTAACCTGATGTGCTAGCGACCGTACATCAATGTGGAAATCAGGAAATGTCGGAGAAATTACATTCAGACTTGTTGAAGAATAATTTTCGTTGGAGTTTTTAAAACTTTTGGTCAGTGGTTTCTATATGAAAACAAAACTTGTTTCCAAAATATTAAAAAAAAAAGTTATGACAAAATACCGTTTCTTGAAAATGTTATCGGTACTTTATATACTAATGTACTTGTAGGATACTTTTTAAGAGACATGAACAAGTTCACAGCTTTTTGTATTGTATATTAGCATAAGCAGTTACTATAGTTTGCAGTCTCATTTTACCGGCCATGAATAACATTAACAATATGATCCCGCTCATTGGTCATGACTATTCTTATGGTTGGAAATCCCAATCATTATTTATTAACTGTCTCGCTAGTGGAGGCGCGTTTATAAGATTTTGATCTCTAACACTACATCACAAATCATATTAGCCATGCAGTTGCACGTGGGTGTTGTTGTGTAAACGACCAAGAGGCAATAAGAGTATCCGTCAGTTCGGACATTATTATTGTGGTCGGGAGGCGTGGTCACGAACACGATCGTCTATTAGCGGATTGTTAGCGCGTCTGCGCTTCGTGATCCCGCTTTGATCACTTCCGACATTTCACGCGAGTACCAACTCATCCGATTCCAATATGAATTATGTACATAATAAATACGATGATTTAAATCTATCAGAATAAACGTAGTGCCTTTTACGCTATTTAATGCATTGTTAGGGATTGTAGTTTAAAATCAGAAAAATAGCGCGCGGCAATATTCATAAACATACTGTATAATGCCATTATTAATCTATTTACTGTTTGTTGATTTTTTCAACATTTAGATTTTATTGAAAAACACAATTTTCACTTTGTATCACTTCAAAATCCTATACAGGTGGTATAATATCAAAACAAGTATAAAGTACGTTATTTAATTTGACGTAGTTATGTTATCTGAATATTATAAGACATGCACTTTTAGACTTCGCTAAGCTTACATATTTCTATAAACCGAACCGCAGCTAGCTGAATTGAATCAAATCACAAATCAGTTTATTGTTGAAGTAAATATTGCACTTCCAACGATAATACCAGATTCAATAAGTATAACTGATGCCATTCCGATGCCGCCCACCTCGACGGATATTTCGCATGTTCTCAGCGCGGATCCTGTACAAACATACAATCAGGACCTCAACGTCAACAAATTGGAGAGCACGCCCACTCATTTACTGACCGACATCGACTTAAAATGTGTACTGGAAGTGTTACCAATAAAACCTTTTTTTTATTTAAGGCGTATTTTACAACAAAGATCTCATATATCAAACGAAAGGCCCAAACATTAATTTAAGATTGAATTTATTTACAGTTTTAAATAACGGTTTGCATATCAGAAGACTGAAATAAGGATAATATTTAATGTTGACTGTCTCGTTGGTCTAGTGGTCCCAATCGCGACTGCTACGCTAGAGGTCTTGGGTTCGATTCGAGCTCGAACTCGAGCAAAGTGTTATTGGGTTTTTCTATGGAATTCTCAGTAGCAGCTCGGAGTCTGGATTTGTGCCCGGTGAATGGCAATAGACTCGCCCCCTATTACATGGGACCTAAACATACCGGCGAACTGTGGGTGTACATTAGTACACCTCTGCCTAACCCTTCGGGGAATACAGGCGTGATGGTATGTTATGTTATGTTATTTAATGTTGAATATTATAGAATGTTGATCAGTTTCAATTTAGAAGTACCTACCTTCAATGCTATTTAACTTATACCAAGTAGAAAATAATTATAACTATACCTGCGGTATTTATTTTAATTAGTCGGAATACGTATAGTGATTTATTTATTTACTAGCTTTCCGCCCGCAGCTTCGCCCGCGTAGTCAACACGATTTTGACTGTTTAGTTTTTTCCAATTCTGGCAAGATATTGCAAATTATCCAAACAATCTTTCCGTCCGCTTCTTTGCTCGAGAAGACCACAAAATTTGCCCAACTTTATTATTTTCACAAATGTAAATGTACCTTATATCCTTTAAAATTAATCATTAAAACATTGTCTTTTCAAAATCTGTTCCGGGATTAGACTTGAAAGCGTGACTTTGTTTCATTTCATCCCCACACAGGTCGAAATATCAAAAACGCTATATCAAATATTTCTTTATTTCTTATCAAGGGCCTTAATATAAAGTTTCATGGCTTTTCCTCCAAGAGTTTTTTCCGAAAAAAGGTAGCCTATGTCCTTTCTCAAGCTTTAGTCTATCTCAGTACCAAATTTCATAAAAATCGGTTTCGTAGTTTAGGCGTGAAAGCGTAACAGACAGACAGAGTTAGTTTCGCATTTATAATATTAATAAGTTGGGATAGTAGGGATAATATTAGTAGGGATTAGTAGGGAAGTAGGGATTATTTAAACAGCGAGTTTATATAAACAGGAACTGTAAATGTGAGTACATCGTAGCCATTTATGTCTAAGTAGTTTATAGTTATCCTAGTTCATATTTTTGATGATGTGTATTCTTACACATAGTGTATCTGTTTTAGTTTGACATTGCGTTCTCATTTGCTGAGAAACTTCTTGTAATTTTAGTCCCGACTTCAGGCTAATTATGACATAAACCTCCAATGCACTCACATCCTGTTATCGGCATAATGTACCAGCAAATTATGTTAAAACAATATATTTTAAAAGAGTGTCCATGGAGTTTCTTGCCGGATTCTTCTCCATAGGATCAACTTTTTGGAACCGTGCAACTAGAGTCAATAACGTTTCATAAACGCTTGTAAAAGCTTATTTGAAATAAAAACATTTGATTTGATTTGATTTGATTGATATATACAGCAACACAATAATAATTCATCAAAATATTACAAGTTATACATAAAAATTATATGATTATTAAGTTCTGAACCTGGTTTCTTTCTATTTGGCATCGTTTGATGCGCATAATGGACTTCAATATTACCTACCTGTTACGTAGTCTCTTCTAGTTCCCCCTATTCCTTTCCGTAGTTTATTTTCATATTGAGAAAGCCCCTGCGTGATCGCAGTATTCCAAACTATCCCGATGCAAATAATACTCAAATTGCCTAGCGAATATCCATAACCGGCGCCGGGCAATAGCGATATAATGAGTCCAAATCGATTGCACTTCGTGAGTCCACCGGATGATCTCATATCTCAAGTACCGTCTGATTTACGATCTGTTAACAGATTATTCGTTCTATAATTCGTTCGTTGCCAATCTCGTTTTTTAAAAGTTCTCGCACCTCAAAATTGCGTTTTACCTTAAAAGGCATCTGTCGAAGTCATCAACTGGTATCTATTTATCGACTACAGTGGCGCCAATTATAGCTTTGGTCATAAATACTCGGTACGAATTTGGATTTTATATGGACAGAAATTCATTTATTTTTCTTCTTTCGTCAATTTCCAAGAAAAATGATTATAGATTTGAAATGTATGAGCAGCAGGCAGCAGGCACATAGATATTCACATGAACAAAGTAAACGTTATTCCTTTATTCGTAGATCCTACAATTTTTTTTTATTAATCACTGGGGTCGAATAGCACTCTTTTCTAGTTGATAAAAATATAACGTCACGATAAGTTTTACATGTAAACCTATTAAAAAATATAAGTATATATTTTCACGTTTCACAAAAGAATAAGAATTTAAAAAACCTTTCTCTTAAATTTTAAAGAAGATAAAAGGTCACCTTTGTCATTCGTTAATTTTCCTTTCCAAACGAAAGTGTCCTAGATAGTATTAAAAAGGCAAGTTAATGCACTTTTGTTAGAAAAGTAACCATTCAGTCCCACCTGGGATTATTGTTACTTAACTATTGTTAATCGCCTGTTTGTCTAGATTTTCCTTTCTCTTTTTAGTATCTTCCAATTTTGGTGCATAGTGTGTTATATTTTACTGATACACGAAGCTCTTTGTTATACTGTTAGGCTAGTGAAATCAGGACTACTTATTGTTGCTGATACTCCAATATCGCGTTACCGACACTTAGTTGTAAGGTCTTACTTTGATTTAGATAACAGAAAAAAATATGCAAAATTGGGCCTTACAGCAATGTAAGGCAGTATTGAAGTATCAGCAACGGTATGCAGATTTCCAAAAGATATCGTGGGTAGTAATCGTCACTATGTTCAGAATTTGGGTTATCAAGATACGGTTTATTCCGGAAATTCTAACACATTATCATTTTCATATTTGGCTTTTTTTGTAACAGATGGTTAAAAGGTAGAAGTGAAACCGTTACAATGTATATATTTAATCAATCTGAATGATCGCAAGATAACATTAAGCTTTGCATATTAAGGTCGACTAGAAGTGAAACAACTTGTATATAATTTGTTCGAAATGTATGAAACTGTGCCATCTGAAGAAATATCTTTGCAAACGTACCTACCCATTATACAATAGATTAAAAAAGAAATTCTGGGTTTGACTAACAAATTTAAATATTAATATATTTAAACGCATGCATCACGAAATCCTAAAAAATGCCTTTTTTATTCCTGAGACCGCAGACTTTTTCCTTAATCTGCATTTATTGTTCATTTTGTGATCGTTGCGCTCTTTAAGTTTCCAACGTGACTCATTTATTGTAATACTTAATCAGATTACATATTTCATGAGAAGCGAGCCGTCCCAGCAATATTTCATTTGTGTCGCGATGCCGAGCGCGAGATAAAATCTTTAACTATTCTCTCAATAAGTAGGATCGGAACAAGATACAAAAGGAGCCGATATTGATCGAGTATGAGCTCTTCCCTATGCGAAAGCGTCGCAAGGACGTTACCTTATAAAGTCATGGCAATGTTTAATATATATGTTGACTGTTGGACTTGTCCCATGACCGATGTTCACCAGTCGATTGTTCAACTTGTTTTATTTTTTCTTGTCCATGCCTCGCGATTCCGGTGGCCACCGTCGATTCCCTTTTATGAATATTTCATATTATTGTAAACGACTTTATCTTCAGCACAATGTTGCATTCAATATTTGAATTTTATAGTTCTACGAAAATGTCTGTTGACTACTGCAAGCTTGTGCCCGCCCTCAGCTTTCACAAGACATTTGCATTTTATTATTTTTATACCTATTCCCGGGCGTTGAATTGAAAGCAGGCTAGATTTTTTATGGGCCTATTCACAAGACTGAATTGCGTTATTCTGATGAATTGTATGTTAGATGGCTCCACATTCTCTGGAATAGCGGTTATATGCTAACGTAGCCTTTTTTTAACTACCTTTAGCACTTGCATATAACAATTGTTAAAAAAATCAAAACAATTTCTTAGTAAGCGCTGATTCGACACACTGACTAAACCATAGAAAGATAAAATTTTAAGAAAGAATGATGAGTGTGCATCATTTATATCATATAGAGGAACTTTGAACTGTATCAAAAATGTCCTCTACAACGCCAAAAATTTCAGATTATTCAGGCCAGTTAATGATTATATTTTTGTCTTTCGAACTTATTTGCATTAATGAGAAAACGGGGACACTAGGATATTCTCATGTATTGTATGTAATTGCATTAACAATCATAAATTCTCACGTTCAAAATTTCATCCAATCTCACAAAAGGTAACTCCAAATCGTCATGTAGGTCATCAAAATATTAAGTTCTCCGTGTCGGATTCGAACCGACGACCATATCACAGATCATTCAGCCTCTGCGCCATTCGTGCCTGCCAATATATTAACCCTTCTATTTCTAGATACCTATCTGAAATACTTAACCTTTTTTACTTTTTAAGCAGTTTGAGAATTCGCGGCAAACTCAAAAAGGCTTAAATTTATTTCTTTTCAACACCGTCGCTAATCTAAATCTAGAAAGAACGCTTGTAGGGACAAATTCTTTGTTGCTGTGCTACTAATGGCCGTGCTTAGTTGTTCTCAAGTCGGCACGCGACACAGGACACGTGCCGTCGCGCGCGCCGATCTTATCTGCCGCACGAACGACCCGTGCCCCTTCACACGTGATGGTGCCAAGAACTTAACTCAAAGATCCCATCTCATTGATGTGTGCAATTTCGAGAGTCACTGGTCAAATGTCCCCCGCCTTTTTATTGCCAGATTTTTTGCATTTTACTTATTATGTCCTCACTATCTCACGCTTGAGTACTGGTTGGCTATCTTAAAAAACGGGACAATGCTCATACACACAGGTTGTGTTATAGTTAAGAATATTACAATTATCTAGGCTGAATACTGTGTAAGTAGATAGTTGGTGGTAGTAGTGTGTGCTGGTTTTATTCTGATTATGAATGCGTTAACCCTATTGATATTAACTGGAATAGTTAACTCAACGCATTTAATTAATAATAAGCATTCGATAGTAATGCCTTTGTTGTTAATGTCGACATAGGGTTATGTTTGTAATAAATAAAACTATGTGTGTAATATTTTGGAAATTTATTTTAGTAAGTGACAATTTGGACGGATAAAACAAGGTTAAATGCTGTTGAAATAAAATGTCCAAACAACATTTGAATAAGTACATTAATATCTCATTATTAAGGCACTAGATATCATAATAAAATACTTTCAGTTTACATGTAATAGCACATTTTGTAAGTCGTAAGCTTTTGTTTGTTTAGGTAGGTATTTCATTTATATTAAAAATTTATTAAATAGTATTAAATTGAATCATAAATTACGTAAAAAAGAAACTAAACTAAATTAAATAAATTACGATGTCGGGACGGCCGTCAATCCATCGTCTCTTGACTTAGGTCGCACGTTCGGTTATCTACTTAAAAGGTACTGAAATGTTACTTTTTACTTATCACTACGTATCATTAAAATCAGGCTTATGCTACTTTAAAAAAATATGGTACAATACGTGATCGGACTTCGCAAGTCGAGTCCGAGCGTAAAGTGAACGAATGAGCGACGTGATCATGATAACGACTCACGGCCGCGGTCCCGCCGACGACGCCGGAGATGGGGACAAGCGAGCGTTCTCATACACTAGACGCACTCAACAAACGGTCACACTGCGCGCCGCACTCGCATCCGTCCACATTCGCGCACGCTCTGGTGATCGTCCCCGTCTCTGTGTCGCGCGCCCCCTCACCACGGTGCTCATGCGCAATCTGTGATGTGGAAGCGTTCGGACACTAACCATTAAATAACCGCTATCGCTGTCCTGCGCTCGGCTGACGACGTATCGTCCTCACAAACCAGAACTCGACGGGGGTTTTTAAACTAACGAAATATACTACTATTGCGGACGCTGATCACGTCGACACGCCTACTGTTATTTAAAAGTGCCTCTGGTGCGCACGAGAAAAACTGGCATCATAGACTTTGCATAGAGCGGAGGGAGCGTTGGGTCCTGGAAGTAACTCGGCGGCCTTAGCGGCAGCACGTCTTCGCTGCCAACTGCAAGTCCACGCTGCGAGTACGACTAGTTGCGCAGCCAGGAAAGCAGCTGCCGCTAGCATCGCTCCTGCTGCGTTAACACAGGTGACGTCGGTCTCTCGGACGTACACAGAGTCTTCAGTGACATTCTTGGCGCGTTGTTTATCAAAACCGAATTTGTCTGTGATCTGAATGGTTTGCACGAGGAGCATGTCGTCCGTGGGTGCAGCGGGGGTAGAACGCCTCTTCCTACGTCCGTAAGACATGACGGAGCGGAGTTCGTTCGGGCCGCCGTCGCACTGCACCGGTTCACAAGTTGGCATACACGGAGTCACCAAGGCACGGAACTGGACAACTTCAGAAGATGGGAACTTGAAGGCATCGAAGTGAGACAACAGCATCTGTAAAGTTGAACAAATTGCTCGTTAAAAAGTTTCTATTGAGGGTGCAGATTAATGAGTCAATTATTTTTATGACGACTTTCTCTCCACCTTCGCAAACTTTTAAACGTTTTATTGCTTTGGCATTTCGCAAAAACAGGGTACTTAAAAATAATATGACATAAATGGACGAGTAAATTGTGTTTCAATATGGAATATTGTAGAAACCACCATAATTAAGTGATAAACGGCGTTCTTACCTTTCCACTGTTCGCTGATTTGAACAAGGGTCCCATAATGAAGTGCTCGGTGGGACAACCGTTACTATCGATGAGGGTGATTTCGCTGGAGTCAACGCCATCCATGGCAACAAGCTCGCGCACAAAGATTTCGAATGGTGAGTTCGGGTCCATGATCTCGAAGCGTAGTGCCTTAAAAAAGAATGTAATGGTTATTTGAAGGAACATTAAAAGCATAAGGATGTTTAGTATGTACTTCAAAATAACTGAAATTACCAGGGGATCGCCGACTTCAGCAGATGCAATGGTATCGTCTCCGTTCCTGTCCGTGATCCGCATAGCCACGTTGGGAGAGTCGACAATGACCTCCTCTGATAGACCAGTCTGTATGTCTCCATGGATTCCTAGATCCACCTCGTTTGCTACAGTCTTATTTGTGAGATCATACTGGCAAGTCACAGCCAAACCAAGATCAGAAGATGTAACGATTGTGTCGTGATGCTGAATAACTACATCATTTAAATATCTGAAAATAAGATGGCAATTTTAACTACTAAGCTATTTCTGTATAGTAGACATCTTTTTATCGTACTTAATTATTATTATTACCTGCCAAGACCGTTCTGTTTAACATTGCACTCAAGATTATTGTATCCCATGTGCAATTCGAATTCGAGACTCTGCTTAACATCGACGACGCAAGAGTTGGGACTGCCTTTAGCGTAGATTTTGCCATCGAAAAGTTTCGATGTCTGGATTTTGGCGACCATGTCTCCAGCACGACAGTCAATCGATACATTGTAACACGAAGAGAGTTCATAGGTAGCTGCTTCAGGAACCTCCAAATAAGGATCCTAAAATAAGAAACAATATTAAATTACTTTATAAAAAACAAGACGAAATGTGATCAGGAATACGTATTTAAATAAGATCGTATACCTGAATATCGGCGAGCGTAGCCCTAGAGTGGTGAGAGAGACGACAGACGTGGTCTCCAGTGTCACCATGATCGTAAGAGTGGCAACGGAATGGTGAATTCAAGCAAAGTTCTCGACATTCCTCAACCGTTTGAACATCTTGATATACGGAGTCTACAGTTTTCAATATACGACCACCCATCTTCTTGAACTCGCATAGCTTAGTGGGCTCCTCAACGCAATTGTTCTCTAGATAGTCGGTGTCTGTAGAAAAATGGGTAAAATTATAATTTTAAAATGCACTATGTAAAATTATGTGAAATAAATAAAAAAACTTTAATGGGTCTATTACCTTCGTTAGCTTGGAAAGAGTTAGTTCCCGCCAGAGTAATACGGTCCATGTTAGACAGCACGCACTCCCCAGTTTTATTGTTGTAGTTCGCCGATCTGCAACAATGTTTCACGCGGTTTAACAGCAGCTACGTTTTTGTTCCCTTTTTTATTGTGTGAATATTCCCAAGTAGTTAACCGCATGTGTAGCGCGAATTACCCTATTTTGCTTGCACTGCCTAATTGACAATTATCTATCATGATTAAAATGGCAATTTGAATCATCAACCAGGCAGACGATTTAATGTAGATACTAAATTTTAAGTAATAGTTGACTGCTGATACGTTGACCTATCCTATCATAAGCTACTTGGCTAGTTTATATTTATAGAGACTTGCTAGATATTCTTGGGACTAGAATAATAACGCGCTTGATTAAAGCTAAGTGCTACCCGAAATATACAGTTTGTTTGAGGTCAAGTTAGAAATAAACCTCTTATGTGTGTTGCCGTGGCAATTTGTTTTAACGTCCTCCGTGAAGGTACAGGTCTATCGTGGCATGCGTAATGCGCTCTCTATTAAACCACTCGGTTATACAAGATATACTTAAGTACTCTTACTTTCAATATCTACGCGAGTTGTCATAATATCTGTATATTCAATGAGGTCTTTTGTTTGCATACCGCTTGAGTAAGTCTGCCGACAACGACATTTACTTATGCACTGCATTAATTTTCCATCATGCAGCCTTTAAAAATAACATGACTCTATCCCTGCATTTTCAATTCTAATGTCCCGCTTTTACAACGTCATACATTTCTTTTTTCTTTAACTCGTATTTGATTTCATTGGTACTACTAGTACTAGTTGGTAATAATCTGTACTAAATGATGTGTATGAATAACACGCTCCGCGTTCATTAACATTGTATCTATATAAAACTGTGACGTTTCAATGTATAATGATACTTTGTAGGCACTTAGTGACCACCCGTATAATATTATCTTGTTGATCTAGCTCAATATTTTCTCTTGATGTACATTCGAACCCGATCAGATGACCCCTGCGCTAACCTGTGGGATTTTCACATAAGATGGGCGCATTTCTTTGTTGTGTGCACCATGGGAACTTTCCGTTTCATTTTATAGATGCGACATGGGTCTATTTATTTGAATTTATGAAAGTAATGTTCTATTCGTGTATTACCTTTGATTTCGTGGTTATTACGTTTATCTTGTGTAACGGTTTCAGTGTATTACGAGTTAATTTAGTATGTTTAAAGCTGCTGATGATTGCGTATGTCCCGCTACCGGTAGCCGTTGTTCATTTAACCGTACGGGTTGTTCGGATGCCTCTACCTCATCGCATAATAATTACGCTGACTGCCAGCAATTTGTTCAACTGTACCTTCCTTACGTACACATACGACCATAAAAGCAAATTTTGTATGAACATCTACTAATGCATATCTCATTAACTATAAAACCAATGTCGAAGTAAACAAAATCCTTTCCGCGTAATTACTACCGAACAATTTAAAATAATATTGTAATTATTATAACAACACAAATATTTACTGTCTATAAATATATACAGGAGGCTCTAAATATTATTAATAACAAACAATATGCAATAGGTGTTTTATTAGACATGACTAAAGCTTACGATAAAGTTCAGTTTAATATTCTACTAAATAAATTACACGGAATAGGGATTCGTGGCAAAGCACACGAATGGTTTACGTCATACTTAAAAAATAGAGAGCATCAAGTAGAAATTGAATTTTTCAATCAAAGCACAAAAGAAATAAAAAACTTTCGCTCAGACTCAGAAGTCATAAATGCCTCAATCCCACAAGGTAGTGTTATTGGCTGTCTCTTGTTTCTCATCTACATCAATGATTTACCTAAACATATACAGGGTCCTTGTGTTTTGTTCGCCGACGATATCTCCCTTTTAATCTCGTGCAAAAATAATATAAATATAAATAATAAACTAACTACTCTACTTAATAATACACTTACCTGGATGAACCAACACAACCTAGAAATTAATTATACAAAAACTAAATTAATAACCTTCCACCCATATCAAAAGACCTCTTTGGAATTAAATTTCATATTCAATAACAATAAATTAGAAATAGTTAAAGACTTTACGCTACTTGGATTAAATATAGATAAGAACATAAATTGGAAATCACACGTTAAAAAAATTAAGTCAAAACTTTCACAATTTTCATATGCCCTCCGGGAAGTCAAAAAGGCAACTAATTTAGAAACTGCACTTGTCACATATTATGCCTATGCCTATTCGTGGCTAAGCTACGGCGTAATACTGTGGGGGAATAGTACAGACGCACCTTCTCTTTTTACCTTACAAAAAAAACTCATGCGTATTCTCGTTAATATAGAAGATACAGATAGCTGCAAACCCCACTTCCAACGCCTAAACATCTTAACTCTACCTTGTATATATATCCTAGAATCATGCAAATTTGTAAGAAAACACAACGAGTTTTACACTACACAAGAAGACAAACATCTACCATACTCATTAAGACATAAAGACAGACTAAACTTACCAAACTCTCGGCTAAAAATGCATTCAACCAGTCCATTCGTTATGTCAATAAAAATATATAATAATCTACCACAAATAATTAAAAATGAACAAAAAGATAGTATATTTATAAAGAAATTAAAGGAAATGCTATTAAAAAAGAGTTACTACGACATAAGCGAATACCTAAATAAAAAACCATGACAAATAAAATTAGCTTCAGTAACAAAGAAGACTACCTTCATTTAAGTCTAACAACAACAATATATTCAAAACAAACTATACAAATAAATAACTTTATAAATATGTTTAAATATATAATAATAAATACATAATTATATAAATCTTACTAGGTATATTGATACAATATGCTAATAAAATAAACGGTATATAAATAGTAAGTATATACAAAACAATAACTATAAAAAAAAAATAATTAAGAACATAAATAAAAAAATAATAATTAAAAAACAAAAAAAAGTAGTAGGTATAACAAATATAAAAATAGAATGCCTTCCTCCTCTCTCCTAAATTGCCGTGCCCGACAGGGTCCATGATTGATACCTACTAAATTACTGTGTAACACCTGTTAACATTGTGGAGTGCAATAAATATATTGAGTATTGAGTATTGAGTATTGAGTATTGTATTGTTTAACTCAGCCACTGTAAATATAAATAATCAATAGCGTTTGGGATATTAGATTGGCACAAATCATAGGAAGATCTACATATAAAATTTACAATGTAAAACGTCTTTGGTGGTCAGTCTAATAAAAAACGAATGATGTGTAATTTACTGATAGGCCATAATTTTGTTTGCTCATAATTTGTACCCTGTACATATCTCGACCTGAAGCGTGACTAAATAAAAACAGGAATATCCGCAATACCATTCGCGTGTTATTATTTCTATTGCAATATTAGATGAAACATAATTATATCCGAATGAAATTAAGTATAGCGATAGTTTTCTATCTTCCAGTGAACATTTCTATATCTAATATAGTATTTTAAAAGTCAATCTTCTTAATGGTCAAGTTGTAGTAGCTAAAATCATAGAGAAAATAAATCAGTTGGTATGTAGCAAACTATCAACGATAATTATTTTATTATTATTAGTGCGGAAAGGGCTCGAAGGAGAAAACAATATGTGCCTTATCGGTTATTGTATCGTGGAAGTAGGAAGCGATAGGGCAGGCCGCTCCCACACCGCGCGGCACTCTGCCCGCCACGTCCGGGGAATATTTGCCAAATGTCGTGACTGTCGACGATCGCGATGCTCGCCGCCCGGGGTGCGCCTGCGCCGCCTGTTCGCCTCAATGGAGATACGACGGTTTGTATCCAACGGTACACGTGTTGAATCAAGCCTCACTACGTAAAATCCTACATTTAATTCTCTAATCGCAGTTTAACCTCAACCCTAGTTAAAAATTCAGAGATGATGGTGTGAAATCGTGGAATTCATTGCAACTGAATGTATTTTAGTCTTAGCCTTAGTAGAGATATGGAGACTGCATTAATTTAACACAAAACAATAAGCTTTCATCGGCATCATAGTAATCAATAAATATGATTAATGTTTTACTTCAAAAACTAAATGTCGAGCAGTAGGTCAACATGGATTCAGTAAGTAGTAGTAGCTTTTTATTGCACTTTCAGTTAACGGTCTGAAGGCAAATAACCAAACTGTGTTAAGTGGCAGTGCTATAAACGCATTAAAGATACGCTGCTCGGAAAATAATTTATAGATTGAAACTGAAGCTTTCTAGTCGTAGATAAGAAATCCGTTTCGATTTGTAATATTCTTGGCCTATACTCGTGGACGCACGTAGTGCACGCGTTCAGAAGCAAATTAGCGCTACAATCCGCAATCGTTACTGAGCGCAAGCTTGACCTGAACACGCCAACGGAAATACGTGTATCGAATGTGAGCGTCTGACGCAGTACACTATTTATGTTAATGATATCAAAAACCGTACAAGGAAATAAACACAATAGGACAGTCGTGTCTTGCTACATTAGACGCCTGAGACGTAGGCCGTTCAATTGGCCTCCCTGCTTTGTATATAATGCTCGTTTGTAGAATTCAGAAACGGAACGGCTACCAGGAAGAGGCTGTGACTTATCCACTGAACTGAGCCGCAAAGATGTACCGCGCGGCCCACCATCTATGGCAACTTGGTGAAGGCTGATTGACTTCGTTATCGGGCTTATCTATAAATTAGTTTATACGCGTATGGATATCGAATGAGCCGACTTTGATGATAAATATTTGTTCATTATGTACTAGCTGACCCGGCAAACTTTGTTGTGCCATACTAAAATCGGGATTTAAAAATGGGGGGTGGGGGTAAGAGATGGAAAATTCCTTACGTCCTATTCTCATACCTATCGAATATACAAAAAATAATACTTTAAAATCGGTCGAACCGTTTCGGAGGAGTGCGACCACAAACACCGTAACACGAGAAATTTATATATTTGATGAGAAATTTTGTTGTGTTGACTAGGTACATTCAATGGTTAACATTATGGTCTTCGTTAGGCACAATGTTGAATGAGTCGCTATATGATAACATCTGATTGAAGGGAATAGAGTCATGACCTCCTCCGTTTATTTTCACGTCTTGTTAGTGCAATTGTAATGGACAATATCAATGCAAGTAATGTATGTAGCTACTCAAGCTGACTTTAACGTATGTAGCGTTAAATATAAATTCCTAGTATAATTAACCAGTTTTTCTGATGCAAAATGCCTATAAATGGACTACAAGGGTTGAAAAGGCATAATATAATTTTTAGATTTTAATTTCCCAAAAATATTTTTTTTTGGTTCGGAGACCTTTCTATACTCCAACCCACTTGGTATTTTTTTATATCTTCTATGTACAGAAACTGAATTTTACAATTTTATAATAGTAGGTATTCAGGTAGGTAGTAATTCAACTGTACTATCGCTATTATAGTTTTCGATTTTGCGACTACATATATATTTTTTAACTATCTAACTTTCCATACGATTTTGTCATATATTTTTTAGATGTTGCTATCTCTATATTATTCCATCGTCACTAGTTCAGATTGGAACGTCATACTTAATCCAATCGCATTTGGGCGTATAAATGTTGCGACAAATCAAGTTGAAACCCCGTAACAAATCAGTTTTAGCATCACAAGTTTACAAATTGAGCGGGGCCTATACTTTTTTTTGGATAAAAATGGGTTTGCTCTTGACTTAAATCCTTCCGTCGAGGCAAAGATGAGGTCGACGTTTCATTATGAATGTTTATTACCTAAACTCGTGAGAAATGGGCTGTTTAAGAAGGGTAATAAATGCTACGCACGCTATAGGTAATGAGGGATGCCCATATTGTAATCAGCAGACTACGAAATGAGATATCAGTTTCCATTATGCCAATAAAATCGACTTGCTAAAGGGCACTTAAGGGCTTAGGTAACGGAAACCTACATCCTACAAAACCCCATACACGATACTGCTATAAAGTAGATGTTTTATTTATTACATATTTCCCTTCAGACATCACTTTTCTATCTTATTTATTTATCTTACCGTAATAAACCATTAGAATGAAATTATATTTTAACCGGTAATGAATCATACGGCTTAAACTATTTTAATTGCAACAAACTTCGATAGCAATTAACGTATCTTCAATTTCTTAAAACCCCTTGTGTAATTTTAATTGCATCAACAATTACGGCATGATGCCATCGGATCGTTAATTAACTCTTAGATTGCTGTTCGCTATTCTATGCATTGAACTGGTTTTTTTTTTCTAAATATGTATGGCAATTTAGTTTGATCTCACAATGAAATAATAAAAAATCATTAACTTAAACTCAGGTGGTTAAACGTTGTGTCAAGCAAAAAGTGTGTTGATAGAGCGAGTTCTTCTTTTACTTTCTTGAAACCAATTGTCCTCGTCTATTGTAAAAATCGTGTACATTATGGTAAGTAGATTGTTTGCACTAATACTGTTGTAAGTGTCGGTACAAGCGCATAGGTCGTGTCGAGGGCAAGAGGTGCTCGCGGGTCATTCATGTTCTACACCGCCCATACAGCGCTCTACTTTGTAGTTTTCTTTAAAACGTTTAATTTAACTAATATTGTTCGTAGTGCAATAAACTTTAATGTCGAAGTATATAATTCTTTCCGACATATTTTTTTATAACTAAAGTAAATATGTGTGAGTCTTAAAGTAAATATACGAACATAGTTAAGTTTCGGTATCTTTTGCATTCCAAACTTGTACAGCAAGAAATAGTCTCATGTCGATCATTAGTACCTACCTACTTGTCGTCCTTAACAGCTTCCCGATAAACGAACGCTAATTAAAACCTACGAAGACGATCTTGATTTGCCACTTGTACCGTACAATTAAAATATCTTAATACATATCCTATCCAATTATCTACCGTTAACTGTAGACTTAATAATCCTCTTAATGCATTCCAGAGAAACACGAAAATACAATAACAAATGATGACTTGACCATTTCTATAAACTTTGTGTAGAACAGGATTGCCTCCAGCCTAGCTCAGCAGGATGAATGTGATTTCAATAAATTTACCGCATCCTTCTATTGTGGTTTTGAGAAGAAACATAAATTTCAAATTTATGTTCGCGACAAAAATATGAATCTGTTTTATATTATATTATGTTCACTTCTTAGAAGTATACAAATGCGTTTTTTGACTTTGAACATGCGCGGCTATTTATATTGGCACTTCATTACACATTTAGATAGGTATTTAAAAGAAATATAAATCTTTCAAATTTAGAGCTTTCACTCGCCCTTTATGTCAAAGATTGTCTACGTAAATGGCTATTGAAGTTATTGTCGGGGAAGGAATTAAACGTGTCTGGAGTCAAGATCGT
Source organism: Subacronicta megacephala (assembly GCA_958496365.1). Lineage (NCBI taxonomy): Eukaryota > Metazoa > Arthropoda > Insecta > Lepidoptera > Noctuidae > Subacronicta > Subacronicta megacephala. The sequence goes on along the minus strand of OY292523.1, from coordinate 8,068,653 downwards.
GTGGTTTTATTTATGTCTATCGTGTAGTATTTAACTAACCTGCAAACAAACTCGTTTTCGCCGAGGCAGAGGTCAAGGCACATCTGCCTGGAGCCGACTGTGTGTGTCCTCTTGCCTCGCCCTTTGAGGTGGTAACCGCGCACGCGGTCGAAACACCAGGCCCTTTCACAAGGACGCACGCCGAGACACGACTTTTGTGCGTAAATCGTGAACACGGGGAATTGAGACTTGGTTAACGCACCTGCAAAAATACAGAATTATATAAATAACCTTTCAAGAATAATTATGTTAATTAATTTATTGTTTTTCTCCTGCTCTGAAATACTCTTAAATATGTAATATACTGAGTTATTGTGTTATGATACTAACAAAACTTCAAAAAGCGCCCCTTTATCTCATATTTCGTGCCTACTATGCAAGAAATGTGAGAAAAGGGGCGCTCGTGTCATCATTAAATTCTTCATGCTCACGCACGTGTTCTGGACGTACAGGCGTTCAACCTTATCGAATTTGAAAATCCGCACACCGAGTCGACTGGAGCGATTTGTGCTTCATTAATTGGATCTCATCGCTTAGTTCCTTGAACTGGCGGCTTCGCGGTAGTGTTAATATAGCTTAATTCAATATGACCCCTAAGTACGATTTACAACGGATAGAATGAGTCGAGGCGCATCAGATGAGACACAAGCGTAGCGCCAAAGTATGCTCATACATTCTGACAATTGCATCCAACCTGGGTTAACGTTATTTAATCCTCAAAAATTGCACGGAGCGAAGGTGATGAATTTGTTCCCAGAAGACTTATTTGGGACATGTGTAACATTCTGCGACAAACAAGAGCAGACGCAGCGGCATGCAGTCAGCCATATTAACTGAGTGCAAGCCGTCAAACTGCAGTGCTTACTGCTTAATCTCACTTAATACGATACCTTACACTACTGGAGTCGTCTTTACTAAAATATATTCCAAATAAAATACACGTTACTTTATTTAACAAAAGCTTGAGCATAAACCACATTTGCATTAAACCGAACGAGAATATTTTTTTAGTTCGTTAGCATATTTGTTGGCTACGGTTTTATTTATTATAACATTATAATCGAGGTAACTTCATTTTTTGCATCCCTGTCGTGCTTTCGTGGTTAAAATAAAAAAAATATAACCGCATTCTGTACACTGTGTTGTCTAGTGAACCCTTTTATGTGTCTTTGACACTTTATGGCCTCTCCGCAAGCATTGAATAAAAGTCTTTTATAGTTTTGCAATGCGGTCACTATATAATAATATGTTACGAATTTTATACTTAACTAGCTTTTGCTAATAATTTCAATTAAAAAAACTGATGATCTCTTCTTTCTATGGGGTTGCATACAATAAAGAGGTCAAGTTCTATATCAGGATCTGTTCAGCTAATTGAGATACGATGTACCGTAGTTTTTGAGATGTTGCTTTTAAATAATAACAACAAAATTAAAATCTGTTCAGGAGTTCTTGCGCCAACAAATATAAAACAAACAGACAAGAATTCCAAAATCTAATTGTATGCGGAGAATCGTTTATATAAGTACCTACAATAACCCACTTTTTTAATATCTATAGTGTTCAGAAACAGGTTTATTACAATACTATAATAGTATAGATAAAAGCTTGTAAAAATTTTGAGTCTACTAGAATATTCTCACATATAAATATTAAGTATCTAGTTAAAACTATTATTATAGGTAAGTACCTAACTTTCATTGTGAACGAACACAATTTTATTGAACTGTTTTTACTATTAGCCGAAATTATTGCGTATAATAGAACGTCTATTCATGACTATGAGGTCAAAGCGCGTTCTACTAACTCTTGTTTAAATATACTCGGTCAAGTTTTCCTTTTCGCGGTGAGAGTATTTTTTCCCAATAAGGCGCGATGAGTGAGCATAGTCATGCCGTTATTGGCATTCAAATGATGTGTTCAAGCAAAAAATCGGAACGTTTCGCTTGTTTGTGAGCTCACACCTCTATGTCGGACAAACGAGAGTACGTTCTGGCGCTGGCGCCATTATACAGCCACCTGCTATGTGTCCCGATTATACTATACGCTAGCATGCATGCATTTGTTCCGTTATTGTTAGTCTTTTTTATACTTAGCCGCTTATTAACGCATTCATGATCTTGGTTGAGATGCTTTGAATTTGCTTTGCTTTGCTTTTTTTGCTGTTTATTAAAAGACACTATTGATTTATCTATGACAGTTGTTTAGGTACTCGTTAACGCCCGTGTCAATAATATTCGTAAGCTGCAAACGATGGGTTTTGTGTTCGATATTAAGCGTTTGCAATAGCGGTGCTTAAGATTTATGATCGTTTTCTCGGTGTTATTCTTCATCAATAGCAAAGGATAATTACAATTTTAGAAATGTTAGTATTTTTACCTACGATTCTTTTTGGAATTGCTGTGTTGAAGAAGATTAAGTTAGGTAAAGTACCAGTTTAATGAATTAATGCAGCATTTTATTAAGTACCTATGCGTATAGGCAATATTTTTTATTATTTACTTACCAGGCAGTTGGTCGGCATCAGAACTGAAGAGAACGCAGAGCCCGGTTTCGTAGTTGACAGCGCGGCAAGTATCGTTGGCCTGGCACTGCTCAAGGCAGTCGGTCAACATAAGTGTGCCGGGGATGTCGTCTAGGATGTGAGACGGCGCCGAGAACACGTATCTGTACAATGATAAAATAGCAAATAAATAACCATATACCAAGATTAAGATAATAATAATAATTGATAATCCAATGCGTTACGCTATTTAATCCGCTGAGCGCTATACTAGTTGAAGAAACACCTTCACAAGACAACAAGTGAGCGAAGTCAGATCTTGATAACTTCACTTGTCGGCGAGCCACTTCGACTTAATAATCTTAATTACGTGCAATTATCGGTCACTCCTCCGCCATGAGCAGACGTTATAGCAGGGCAATTTAAAGAAAACGCTGGATCATTCACTTACCCGGTGACAAGTTCAAATCCAATCATCTCTGGGTCGCATTCTTCTAAAGAATTAGCAGGTGCAGATGGTGCTGATACTCCACTAGGAGCAGAAGGTGGAACACCACCCGAAGCTGTCTCTGGCACAGCGGCGGCGGCTGTTTCTGCTGCTGGTTCTACGGGATCTTCTGATTCGTCAGCTATAGGATCCTCGGGTGGTGGTGCTCCAGGATTCTTATAACCCTCAGGAGCAGCCACTACGGCCGGTTCCGGTGACCCGGATTCTATGGCAAGATTATCTTGAGGTGGTGCATCAGCTGCTGATCTTAAAGTCCCTTCGAATTTTTTTGCAGCTTCTGCTGCGCACGCCACTAACACTATACTGAGTAGTAACCGCATTGTACTCTCTGAGAGGGGCCGTGGCAACATTCGTTATCTGAAACAAAAGAAAAGTGTTGGTTAAAGAACTTTTATAGCAATTTAAAAAGTAATTGCATGGGAAGCTCTAGAATTATCGTATATAAAGTCGTTCAGCCATGCACGCAACCATTCTTCCTAGATAGGGTAAATCGTTCAATATCTTACGGCTATATCGAGCATCGTTTGCCGTAACCATCGAAGAGATGTGTTCTATTGATACGTACTTGTATACAATTTGTGGACTCAGTGTGACGAGTGAACCCATGCCTTCTACCATAAGTATATATATATATATATATATATTAAATGGTATTGACTGCCTCGTTAGTCTAGTGGTCTCAATCGCGACTGCTACGCTAGAGGTCTTGGGTGCGATCCCCAGGTCGAGCAATGTGTTACTGAGTTTTTCTATGAAATTCTCAATAGCAGCTCGGAGTCTGGCTTTGTGCTCTGAACGGGCACAAATCCAGACTCCAATGCCAATCCAGTGCCCGTTCAATGGCAATAGGCTCGCCTCCTATTACATGGGACCTAAAAATATCGGCGAAATGTGGGTGTACATTAGTTACACCTCTGCCTAACCTTTCGGGGAATACAGCCGTGATGGTATAGTTAAATGGTATAGTCGATATTTCATAATTCACTATACCCATATATACATTCGATACGATAGTATCTAAAATTCCAAGATTATAGCTGTTATTTAAGTAGATATGTCTGGATTTCAGATAACAATCCAAGTGCGTTCTATTGAAACTGAATCTTGGAGATATTTTTTTTATGTTGTGTAATGGCAGTTATCATGCATTACTTGCACGTGTATTCTGGCTGTAAAGCTTAGATGATGCGCACAAGATAATAAAAGGCTAAACAATTATGTTCGCTGTCTTAGGGCATTGGCTTAATGATTGCAGTCTCATTGTGATTAACTAGCAACAGCAGCGTATGTAACGTAATCCACAACTATATCATAGACTGAATCGCGTAACACATATCATTACACAATCATAAAGTAAACCGCAGTATCTTTTTTTAATAATGCTATGCTCGTATGAGTCATGGGAACAATTTTGACGCGCTTTCACATAGCAGTGTGAAAAAATGTTTATGGTACAATCTTTAATTTGCGGACCTACTTTCAATGACTTGTAAATTCGTTCTACTTTTCACTTAATATTTATTTATTTTTTATAAATCGCATTTTTTAACTTTCTTTACCAGAAACCAAAAAAATCTGATAGCTCAGTTACAACTGTTAATGATACTCATGAACAAAGGACAACGGATGGGTTAAATTTAGTTTTTGTGCTTGAAATTAGTTAATATTATATTCACAACGGTTTCAGCAGTCATAGATTTTCAGTCAGTCAACTTTATAAGTGTTGTTTATGTTTAGAAGAGAAAATCAAAACTCATCCCTTTTCCCTCGGATGATTTATTCTTTCTATGGGTCAGGCTATATTTCAAGATCTATTTAAATTATTGCAATAAGATTTTTCCAAGTTTTTACGTTGCAGTTTGCTGAAAGTAGGTCATACTCATAGTGAAGTGTGAGAGGGGTTAAACTATAGTCCACCACGGAAGCCTGCTACCCAGCCTCCGCATCCGTTGTGGGCGGATTAAAACGCACATGACTTCGAAAAATCGAATAGATTCGGGCGTCGGATTCGACCTCGAGACCTATGATTTGGCAGTCCAATGATCATATCACTAGGCTATTACTACTTATTATTGAGATTGATTAAAAATATTAATAACACAATTTATTCACAAGTATGCGACTCATACCTATATACAAACTTACTAAAATAAAATGTTTATTATATCTGCACATTTAAAAAAAATTATAAACCTCTTTTATGATACAAAATTAAGGAGATTTTCATCTGTGTTGGCAGAAAGCGTTAAGCACTTTTGTTCTTAATGGAATAGAGTTTAAGTATCTAACTCTTATGCTATAAAACTTATTTCTATGAAACCTGTGTTTATATCTTTGGGTAACAACCTCCGCTTGTATAGTGGTAGAGGTCTTTAACACGGATATCAAAGCAATTTTATACTAATAAACCGTCTACATGGATTTTGTGGGAACAGATGCGAAACGAGTTCTTAAAATTCATTATAAAGTTCTGGCAATGTAGGTACCATTTATGTTTCAAATGTATTATGACTTGCTTAATTATTATTTGTGTTTTATTTTCACTAATATCACACTTTATTTATAAGCAATTTAAGTTTCAACGGTGCTGGCATTAGCAGTACCTACGGTGCAAGTCTGCGTTTTCGCACGGTTGAATGATACCGCCCAAGGAAACCTTATTCATTTCATGCGTGTCTCATGTCGCTCACGGCCTGAAAGTAATTTGATCTGCCCGTCCATTATGAAAATTAAATTACTCGCCTATAAACACTTACTGTCCGGGCTTCTTTTTCGATCCTGTGTCTGATTATATATTTTTTATCATAGATTTCATTAAATTTCAATAAAAATTGGATAAACGTGATATTTAAGACGTGACTCGACAGTAAATACCACATCAGATATGACATGTTAAAAATGATTTCGTGCTCGCTATCTAACAATTTCCTAGAATAAACATTACAGCGGGGCGTAGGCTAGTCTAGGGTTATTTGTCATGGTCTTCACAGGCAAAGTTCAAACAGCAAAGTATTAATAAATAGGGACAGGCTTCGGCGTCAATAGCGTAAAATAATAGGAGTGCCGATCGTGGTAATCTGTAGGTATTCCACAGCCGCCTCGGGTCCGGCTTGATCGATTCCGATTTATGTAAAAAGCTTTCACGCGTTACGGTATTATTCAAAGCTTGAAACGTTGGCGGTAAAACGCCTATATAACGACACAAGGGAATAATAATGAATTATTACATTTTACAATAGGTAAAATAATGCGCATTGTGACATTCTTAGAAGTGTAGGATGATTGTAATTTATTACAATTATACATCAGCGCGGCTTTACAACTTTGGAATGCATAAATACTGCAAGATAGTTTCATCGTTCATAAACATTAAAATTTAAATGTCATACATGTGTAAGTGTGCTTCCACGCCCTGCCTGCTCGTCAGCTAACCTAGAATGCAGGCATTTCATGTAAGTATTGCAAAGTATGCGACATTATGGTCTTCCGACTAGATGCCATTTAAAAACCTTTCAGTAAATAGCTCTAACTTAATACAGCTATAAATAACGACATGGGTAAACATTTCCATTTATTTCATTACTATGTTTCACGTTATATGGCTATGCTAACGGGATAACTTACAATATAAAGATTTCTTCGAATTCAGTTCTACTTCTATCGTATTATGGATACATAAAATAAAGATAAAAAGTTATTCAATCAACAACCGCCTTACTACCCGAGTGCCCAGGGTGCACTATATAAACACTTTCTTAAGACTGACTAATGCTTCCAAAAATGAGGTTTTTTTTTGTAATCTTTCCAAGCTTTAAAACATAAAATATCATAATGAAACACTGACAACACATGCAATTCTGTATGGACTGAAAACTCCTCGCAACAACGCGTTGACCCGTATTTATACCCTCGGAGGTCGTGAGCCAGAAGCATATTGTAAGCACAACTTTCGCCAAGTAGGTCGTACCCCTACTACGAACAACTCGCTAACACAACTCACTTTTAATAAGTTTCGTCGAAATAAAATAACACAGCGATAGTAATCCATTTCGCTTTTATCTCAATTGTGCGATACGGTTTAATTAATATTAAAATGCTATTAATTATTCTTGCTGCTTATGAACAAAAAATCAGACTTGTCAGTAGTAAAATTGAAAGTAATGAAGTGTTTAAAAGCTCGCATACAAATAAAACATTATTCTAGAGGTTATGTTTTGGGTCGTGTGACTAAAGATGTGAGCAAAAAATTATGCAAAAATTAAATATCTAAGCTTCCTGTAAAGTTTTTTAAACGTTAGACATTTTTTTTTAACATCCGTTTTTTTTAAAGCTATAGAAATAGTCGATTAATTCTCATGGTGGACACGGGCAGTGCGAATGTGCGGGCAAGCTCAGCTCGCTTCGAGCGCCGATCAGATGGGGTCAGCGTATTCAATGAGCCGGATGCCTTCAACCTGCTATTTACGTTTCACCATACCAGTACTGGTTGGCACACTATGGGTAGCGTCTTCGTTTTCTTGTACGCTTTACAAGTGATACGCCTATATAAGAAATCAGTCGCACCGATCTTTACAATACAAGTAGGTTTTTCATAAAAGGAAACCGTATATTTCTTATTTGTCGTTTTATTCTTTAATTAATAGTATAAGTGTTGTGTATTGAGCGCTCTGTCAGTAATTAATAGGCTTATAAATACTAATGATAGCATCTGTGTTTATTGATAATTGTGATGTCTATCTAATTTATTCATAAGCACGCGATAAGTAACATGAAAATTCTAAAAAAAAATCAAGCCATTAAGAATATTGACTCCAGAATATCATGCTTATAAATATAATTATCTACTAATTTAATCATAAAAAAACGTGTGCAGTGTTAGGAACGAAGTTCACCTCATTTTTACTCGGAACGTAATTTAAATTTAAAATATAAACTTAGAGAAATAAAAAGGCGTATAGCGCAAAACCTTACGTGACGTTACGTTTTCGGCCGAATCATACCTACCAAAAATCCTAACTGGCTGATACTTCTGTACATAGGAGACATAGGAAATATTAATATGAGGGGTCCATTAAGAACGATAGAAACCAAAAATATCCCCGGACTTGGCTGTCTGTATGTTATTAGGCGCATCGCACAATATTGGATTAGGTTTTCAGTCTAGTATTGCAGGCAGTCTAACTTAAAATCTGGTGCACAGTTCATCTTAATACCCCGCCTAGAACCGAGCAGCAGCTACTCATTTAAACAACTAATTAAAATTAGATGTAGCCTGCATAGCCTTACAATGTTTGTTTTCTTACCCGATTAATTAAATTACACTTTTAGTTTGTGATATTCATAAATTTTACAATCTTATCTACATAAACACCGGGCGTTGATCCAATCTTAACGCAGCTTTAAATAGGTTTATTAAATGGTCCTCGCTATAAGGTAAATCGGTTTGACCGATTGTGAGGTAATTAATTGATTTTACAAACACGGAGATAACTATTAGTAAAACTTGTCGTGTGTATGTTAAACACATTGTTGAAAATATTACATAAGTAAATATCATTTAGGAAACTTAAATTGAAGTGATAAGTAAACTTCTTATTAATGTGTTACTTGCATATTCAAAACATTACATTTAACTTACAATTTACAAGCGTTTTATGAACCATAAATAGAAAACACTAACTTTTATGTAGTAATAATTATTAATAACTATGAAATGCAACATAGTAGATACCTAGTATCTCTCACGTAATTCACATTTCACATACCTTATCTTTGTAGCGGTAATAAAAGCAAACTCCCGTTTAAGCTAATTACAGAAGCTATTTGAATATATCTTCGACGCCACTGCGCGATATAGACTGACGTGCCCGTCAGAATACAATGGGGAAGCTGAACGGCTTAATCCACTTGTCTGTAAACTATTAGGCGTGTCTAAGTTCAGCCATTAGCATCGCTAAGAGAACGTTCCGCGGATTTACATTGAATGAAATTGTAATTTGTTATGTTTCTCTCTAATGGGGTGGCGGTTTCCTTATGTGCCGCAGCTGACGGCCAGGATTGTGACACACCGCCCTTAGAAGGCGCCAGTCCTCGACCAGGCGTCAATGTCGCTCATTGTCCAATGCCTATATTTGAAACGAAACACGTCTTCGACATATAAATGACCTTATATGTACGTCGTTTTAACCAAGTACCTAATTCTTTGTAACTGAAGAAATATTTTCTTGTGATAAAAATAGACTAGCCATTTTTAAGCAAAATTAAAATAACTGTCTACGTGCACATTGTATGAAAACAAACTCATTATTACATGTTATCAACTTAGCGCTGTAAACACTTACAATGTTAAAGTAACAATAATTACTTTAAGTTACTTCCTTTCCTTTTTCCATATGAGCAAAACTAATGACTCCGGTTACAGTAGACTCGAACAGCGTCGGTTTATAAATTAAAAAAAAATATATGTAAGCACTTGAGTCCATTTGTATTAGTCGTAACGACAAACAAGCGATCATTTACAAGGAACTTTTACTCCTTTAGGCAACGAATAGGCTCTAATGATTACACGTGCATGGCAGGCAAATGAATAACTAACAGATAATCTGACCACCATTGCGAAATTTATTAACCCACCGAAGACAGCAATGAACATTTTTTATTATGCTTCTACTGTGTATTTATGTACACATTGTACACAATGCTAAAATAAACTGTCTGGCGTTATTACTTTCCATTGTTTTATCTTCCAAACTCTATTGAAACAAGACAAAGATTTGTCTTGTTAGACTTTTCTAACAAGATATATAACTTTGTATGTACAAGTAATAATAAGTCGTGCAGTATTTATATCATTATAATAGCAGGTTATTCAACGCCATGTCATCATTTGAATAACGTTACCGCTTAAGATCCGCGTAACTTCGCATGGCTGATGCCGCATTACACATAATTGGCCTATTACTTACAGAGGAACGTCCGAGTGGGTTGAACAATTCTCATTATAATAATTAAACATTAGAAACCATTAGCTTGGCAAGGTAAACGTGTTTGAGTGAATAAAGCGCACACCAAGGGCCCTGTAACGCAAATAGTATGTCCTTGTCGTAGAGGTTAGTGGGTTGATGCGCCCGCGCCGGCTGCGGGTTGCCCCAACGCGATTTACATTAATGAGGGGAATCTCGATTTCTCTGATCCCGATCAGAACAGCGTACAACACAGCCTGCTACCACCGCCTACGTGACTACACTTATCTTACTCTAATGTAATTCTAAAATTGTTCAGTTTAATCACGAGAAACCGACTAGTCAACCACCATGTCTCCGTAATTCGTTTTTCTGTCACAAATCGAAAGCTTGTTGTGGTTTTCAAGACTCGAAAGCTCGTTAGCATATCTTTAATCAACTTGTAAAATGTCTGTATAAATGTTCTTCGTTTATTTACTTTTCCTTAACAAGTACAGATAATTAAACTTGAATGAATGAACCTTGGCGCTAAACAATAGATCTTTGTAGAATTAAACCTGCGCATACCTAGGCCATTTGACCGAACAACACTCGTTGAAAGTATTTGAAATATTGGACCACTTTCCATGATGTAGCTCAGAGCTTCACATTCCAGTGGGCAGGTGGAAATTGCATCGTTTTATTATTCGTTACAACTCGTGGTCTTACAACGATTGTATGGGCTATTTAAATAAATAGTTACAATTACTTGCAATAATTTTTCATCGAAAAAGATGCCATTTACAAGGCTGTGGTACCAACTCCATCACCATTCAATATTTTTGTGGTGATATTGCTATTCTTAGTAATGAGTAATTCTCCGATAATAAGATATCATAAAAGAAATGCAATTTAAGATAACTAAACGCAATGGTGGCAATAAAAACCAGTACACATTTTTACGGTGTAGTAGAATTCAATAGTAGGTAGCTTTAAACAATGGTAAGAACGTGCAATCTGAAAGGTAATATATCAAGCTCACGCGAATCAAAAGTATAATACGTGTAATTTAAACACATCATGCGCTAACCTACATGATTTTCTAACAAATTTTTGTTTGAAAAAATCATTCGATCGTGTTCGGAATAGCTCTACTAATGATCAGTACTGTGTGAAACGTGCATTCCTAAATTACAAAGGTATAATCCCGCTTAGTTTTCTCCGCGATTAATCATGCTAACCCAATGAGGGACTAGAGTTTAAATCCTATAATTTTGTAGCATTGTTCACGACAGCATGGGCTCGAAGAAATCGGAAGTAGGTTTGCAGTGCAGTCGTTACATCCGTGTCTTCTTTGGCTGCTTTTTTATTGGCTATATGAACAAAGAAGGATAGCTTAATAATCGCTATATTAAAGTTTATTTCAGGCCATGCATTGCGGGTAAGGCGACCTTGTAATGCGGGCTATCAGATGGGAGTTCTGTGGTCACCCGTTGTATTATCGGCAGCGACATCGCAATTTGTTTCTATTTCTGCCCACATCATCCTTTGTGGTATTGTGTGCAATTACATTCATTTTCCCTTTCCTTTGATTACTTTCGAGGTAGCATTTTTACTGTCATTTATTTTATAACTTAATGATACGTTTATTCAGTGTTTACGACGATGTCGTTGTGTGTATTCACTAGTCGTTGCTGTTATAAAAATTAATGTTTCTCAAGTGTCGCGGTTGCTCCTGCATGGTTCTTTACTTTTCAGATCTTGCATATAAATAATGAAAATAATATATATGCAGTAGTATTTTTAACATCAAGAACACTTAACCGTGAGGTTATTTTTTTAAATCTTTCTAGAAACGTAAAACCGTCTAATATATAGGAATATTACTAAAGCTCTTAAATACGAAAAGACAGCCTGTCTTAATAAAAAGCCAAGTCGGCACCTACCACCTGTAGCGAAAGTGTCCTTGTTACCGCCACCTGTACATATAATATAAACCCTCTTCTGATTCTCCCTGAATTTTCATGCTGCATATTTTACAAATATATATTTTAAAAATAAAAAACATCAACCCCTGATTAAATTCGACTCTATAGTTCAATTTTTATTTTTTTTAAATTCCGATTATTTCTATGCGAACTGCCCTAACTGACTGACATATTAAAGAATATTTTAGCATTATACTTTGCTTAAATTGTTATGATAAGAATAATTCCGGATCTTAAAACAGTAAAAGGACCAGTTGAGTTATTACCTTGCAGAAGAACGTTGTCACGTTATCAGAGAGACATCTACGGAAGCAATAAACGGGATGACGACGCGGGATGAAGCTATGTTGACTACATGCGGAAACAATGAGTGGGCGAAATCCCTTAGTTTACATGAACTGCTGTGACTTGCATTCAATTTATTTAAACTCAACATAGGGCGATTCATCTGTTTGATAGCATCGATTTGAGCCATTAAAACTTACTTTATCGTCTATGTAGGCATGAAACGGTCAGTAAATTTCGTCTAATACAGGTTTGTATCCTGTCACATCCTTGTAGGGCCATGGCCGTATTCGCACCTGTTCCTAAGGCACCCACTCTCAACCGGTTTGATCCTTTCCCCTCATTCAACCCAGTGCTGTGTGTAACCTTTCTTTTTCTTGATTGTGTATGTTTTTTTTTTAAGATTCCTACATTGGAATAGTATGAGGTAATGGTTCTTTGTTTGTCGGGCTTTCCGTAGCTTAGATTAAAGCTATAAAATACTCAGATAATATTTTTTGTTAATATTCAATTTTGTCGACAGACCACCAGTCGGTGAAAGCACAATTATTTTTGAAAAATTCTACATCATCGAATAGGTTGCGGTCTATTTCTTTCAGATTCTATCGTTGTATTCAATTACTATTAAAGATTGAAAAAAACTAAATCAGTTATCCTTTTTTATTTCAAAGACGTCAAAGAAATACGTTTTTGATTGATATCTATCTCCACTGGTACGAGTTTTTGTTACTTTACTATGAATACCAACTGAGAGGATAATTCAAATTCGTATTTTGCTCTAGGTAAATGAAATAAAGCAATAAATGTTTATAATAGTTAAGGCTTACGCGGAGCGGCGCCGCGGGCTTCACTAGCGCACATTGCGCTTGCGCCTATTCGTCTGTCCCTTTTATTTTCAGACAACATCTGATTTAAATTTGTAAATAAATATCTATCTGGAGAAATCATTTATTTGTCGCAACACAACCTACCTATGTCTTGTAGATTTAATTATGTGTGACATAAATTGAGGGCCGTTTCTGGAACTCGTATGTGACGTACAGTCGTACAAGTGCTGGCTAAACTATATTTCAAGCGGCGTTGTAAAGCATTACTCTCGTGATTCGATCGAGCATTTATTGCTTCTAATTGTTTTATATGGCCTATCTCGTAAAGTAAGAGAACAGATGTCATTCTGTGTCTTACCACTTCGTACCGAAAGTATTACAGACAATGACGATAAATTGAAACTTTTTAAATTATAAATGATAAATTATTTTTATATATGAGTTTTTAAAGACCCTTTTTGCAAGCAAATGAGTTTCATTGTTTAAGCTTGATGGCGCCAGCATAAGTAGGGACCTCTGAGAAAATACACTGAAATAATCTCATATAATTTTTGTGTATTTGACCCCCTTACTGTAGGGTTTAGTTTTTATTATATTATTTGAAAACTAAAAGTTTCCCGCGGTTTTACAGCCGTTGTTTTAAGTTTTGTTAATTTAAAACATGTAGGCCGTATTTGCCATATTTTTAGCACATAGGTATTATATATTTTGTCGAAATCCTATTACGCAAATGATACGGTCCGCTCGACGGGCGTCATTGCGGCTTCGGTCGTGCCGTAACGGCATCATCAATCATCTGTAATTTGATTTCTATGCTCAATTATTGCGTTCGCGGAGGTCGAGGCGGCCGCATACTCCTCTTCCACGTACCTAGGCGCTTCGTTTCCGAGATACGTACATCGATATTGCAAAAAATATCAGTAGCTAACCTCTGTTAATAAACACATTATATATACATAAATATCCACAAGTAAGAATGTACGATGAGCACTATTCTAGAAAAATTCAAAAAAAGGCAATTCCATTGCAAACGGCTGATAGAAATTATCGTTCCTGAAAATGTTGGCCCGTCCATTGTCATAAAACGGCAATTCACTTTTTATAGACGCGATCTTTTTTGTTTTTTATTAATTAACCTTATTTTACGTCTGAACTACTTGAGTTTTAAAGTCGCAACAAGCAAAAAGCTATTGTCGTGTCTGGGGTTCAACACAATAGAGTACCGTGACGCAGGCGCTAGACATGATAATCACAAGTAGCGCATGACAAGAGCGGCGCACGCGCGTCGGTCACGACGACGCCGCTGCGTCTCCGCCCCGGGTGACACTACCGAAGTCTGCCGACACTTACCGATACACTCACACGCGGCGACCTTTGAGATAAACATCTTTATATCTGGGTCCCCGCCAAACTAGGTAATATCACTTATTTATGCCGCCATCTATCACAACGCCGTGACAGACGATGACGGTTGCACTGCTTACAACCAGCATCGAGAACACGTCCTCTTACTTAACAACATAGTAGGACAGTGCTAACGATGTACTTGGTCGTGTTAAGTGGTACAATCATGCTTATGGCTGTTTTATGGTAGGGCGTTGCAACAAATGGGTTACAAGTTAGTGTTTAGGTAGTATGTATCTTTGACTTTTTATACAAACGTAGGCCATATTAATATTTGAATACATTCAGATGACAATTGGTGTTTAGTTTGTAACAAACTGATATACCCTGCCGCGTCCTCGGGAGCATATGATCCCCGAAGCGATTCCGTATTTAAAAAATAAAAATGGCCATACTCATATGCTCATAATTTTTCGAGTTTTAATAATGTTATTTAATATCAGCCCAAGCGTTTGAAGTTAACTGTGTAGCAAAGTGGTGCAATGTAACGGTAGGCAGCGCTCTGGGTTGCGCACGAGCACTTACCGCGTCCGCGACCGCGCCTGCGTCGACCCTTTCACTCCTCATCATTCTCAGAAATCAGTAATACGCAGGAAAATAGAATTTGAAACCACCAATTTTTGTATACAAATGGGACTTTCACAAAGGAGGATGTAATATTCTGGCCATTTCAGAATAAACAGCAACATAAAGTTATACTTAAGAGCTACACAGATGACCCAACTTTCTCTGCAGAGATTCTAAATTCCAGGTTAATATTAAATTTCTGCAATACTAAGAAAACTGTATATTTAAGATGACCTGGGTCTTAAAGACAAACAATGTGTCATTAGTAAATACTGCTGATTCATTCATATTTGTTTTGTTAAGGCTAGTTAAGTTTTCAGTAAAAACCAACCAAGTGTTAAACTACTTATCAATAATTTCAAAATTCTTCCAATATTTTTTTAAACGGATCGAGAAGTACAGTTGAGTGCTCATTCAGAATTGACTGTTACTAGTAATGAAAATTCATAGAATATGCGTAAGATCGACCGACACTGCACCATATTGTGTGCATATTAGGATTGCAATAATGATGGAAAGATCGATTTCATATTATCCGCATGCAGCAGCTCGCGACCAGGTCTCGTAAATACAATCTCGTATCGCGTCAGTGATACATCCATCGATACAGAATGAAATATGAATCGGTAAACCCTCAAGAGTTATGATGTATGATAATGAGGTATAGAAACGAATTGGATGCAAATTGGTATCCAAGTAATAGCCAACGTGCAGTTAATCTCTGTATGGTAAGTACTCGTACTTATGCTTTGGATATGTATTAATCTACCATATCCATCTTGCTTTACAGCTTTTTGACCCCCACATTTTCTAAGTGATTAATAGTACATGGTAGATATACCGGAACTTAGTGGAGCAAATTGAATATTACTGAAGCTGTCTTTTCGACTCCGGAATTGTCGACCACAAGGAAATCACACAGCGTAATGTAATGACAGAAACACGTACGTGATAGATTCGATTTACAGGTTCACTTCAATCTTCACAGCAGTAGGTACGCGCGGAAAATTGCGTTGCGGCTTTACGAATGTCCGCAGCATCGAGTTCGCGATATTGATTTCGCACATACAAACACGTCAAATAGTTACAAACCTTGTTTTCACTGACTAGACTAGTTTGCAAGTAATGATAGTTTAAGACTTCGATACAGTGGGATAGAATCGGATTAGGTGCGTGCTCACAACGTATTATACAAGGCACACAATACAAAACTTTAGCGTCGACTAATGTGGACTTGTGTACTCGCAGAATGTAGTGGCCAAAAGTCTTAAAAATCTTCTTAGTGACATTTCCCTCTTTAGTTTAGATACTAATAAGATAAATTATAATTAGGTATCTTAATTTTTACATTGAAGATATCCTCTTTCACTATTAAAATTTCGCTTTTCTGATGAATGCAATACCTATAACTGAAAATGTTTGTAGGTACCCCACTTTAGTAATACATCACTACAGAGTGAGTGCAATCTAAGTACTTGCCACTTTTATAAATAAACAACAAATAAGATTAATGATGCAGCTCTAAAACTATGTATTGGATTATCTTGCGGATGTTTTCAATCCACACCGATCATTACACAATAATATTTCAGTTCGATTAACGTGCATTTATCAAGTATATTTCGCTGTCGGATTCAATTTTATCGCAACGGAGACGGCCGTTAGTCTTACGAATGGAATTAGGAAGTAGAATACATAATATATGTAGATGAAATCTGTGCATTCCCTTCCCTGCGCTCGCGTCGAGGAACGCAATGACGAAATTACATAAGACATGTCGGTAGTTACTAATTGGTAAGTGGATGCCACCTGTACTCTGCACATACCGGTCCAAGACTAACGGGCCTTTAGTAAACTCGTTACCAAACATTCATAGACTTGCCAATAAAGACTTACAAACATGTAATTATTATCGAATGAGTATAATAAATCAGAAGTCTGACGTTAATAAATAGCTCTATTCAATACAAAGTGATTTAAAATAGAGATGATGATAACTCCATTAAATAATTTCCCATCAAGATGTTTTGTTATTCCAAAAACTTTTAAACCATTAAAACTATAATGGTTGCTAAAAAAAATCACGGAGGCGGCGTCTACATGCCATTCCTAATAAGTAACGCGTTCTTGTCAAACCTGTCTTGAATTCCCATACATAATAAGAATCCTTTTATGGCTATCACGCATGTGATTTCATGGAGAAATAATTAAAAGAAATGTTCATATGGGCCAACATGAGGCCCGAGGTCAGGTCAGAAAGTACGCCTGATAATTATGTCGGTACTTATGTAGGTAGAAGCTAAGATGAATAATGAATTTCATTAGAGGCAGCTAATAAATTATGTAGTCGTAATATATATTTATTTGTAACTGGTGCGTTTAAAATCTGTTTACATGCACTCTTATTATGAATGCAGACTTTTTACCACACGTAAAGAGGCACTGGTATTGGTTCGTGTCTGCTTTGGCATATTTATTACTAGCCTCGCGCGTTTTATGCTTTCGAAGTTGCATGCGTCTATCTCGCCCATTCTTCTATTCGTTCCTTTTATTAAATTTACATTTTATTCGCTGCTGCTAGGCTTGTGCACCTATTTCACGTCTTATTTATGAACTAACTTAGTGTTACACGTGTAAGAACCTAAGGTGCGGTGTGAATTACGGATACGATCTGTCTGTTTTATTATTTCCTACGATGTAAATTATTACGTTCTTTTTACAATTTTGTGGTATTTGATTCAAAAAACTGTGACTGTGAAGAAAGCTAGATTTGGAGCAAAGTTTGGGCACGTTGAGCAGGCGGGTCGGCATTTGTTACAAGGCGTTATTCTGTGGCGGGCGGGTGTGCCTGCGCCGGCGGCGACCACGACGCCGCCTCCGCCTACCGCGCACGTTGCCATTGTAATTCCTCGCGGCTCCATCGCACCCGCACACGATACACCATGCACCACCAATTAAAACTTACTTTACGATCCCACTCTAACTCTCTTCTAATGAAAATATTTTATACAGCATAAATCCCATCGCAGTACAGTACCCGAGCGTGCTTTATGATGGTAAGAGCATTGTTCCGACTTGCATTCGTAATACAATTACATTCAGGAAATCACGATATTAGCTGCACGTTATTTTCAACTGTTTGAATTGATTTGCCTAACAGTATCTAAGTTCAGAGAGTAAGTATTGTAATAGCCGTTGTTGCAAAGCCGAGTCATAAAAATGTTACCTTTATAAGAAGCATCACATTGTGATTGTCCCCGACGAATGCCCGTTATAGTTGGGCGCCGTCAACAGTCATACGTTTTGCACGCACCATGCAAATGTCCAGGCGCGAACTGCAGGCTATCTACGTCACATTAAGCTAATATGTAATTGATTGGTTCCCGGTGCACGGGAGCGGCGACACACTCCTGTCCCATTGATGGCGGATGCAAAAACACTAATGTTATAACGGTGAAACAGCCTTTCCGGCAAGCAATATGCCCCTAGGTGCTTACTTACTCTTTAAACTCTTTGAACGACCGCTTTCAATCAAAGAGACAGCGGTCATGTGGCCTAAATTCATTCGTTGCAACGGCGATACAAACAGCTATGTGCATGCACGATATTAATCAACTTAAGATGTTGTGACCTCCATTAGAGATAAAAACTCCGGAATGAGAACGCACAGACAAGTTAAAAAGTGTTAAAAGTGAACATTTAAGTAGGGCGAGATCAACAGATAATTTATCTTACTCGTAGATAAAACTGACCGTTACATACTTGCTGATCAGTCAAGTGAAAACATTACCAGTAAAATTAAAAGCCCATCAATTATGTTTATATCTGTTTATACTACGGACTGTCAATCATTTGTTGGAGTGTTTAATTATAATACCACCTACTAATAGCGGTAACGGTTAC
Source organism: Subacronicta megacephala (assembly GCA_958496365.1). Classification (NCBI taxonomy): domain Eukaryota; kingdom Metazoa; phylum Arthropoda; class Insecta; order Lepidoptera; family Noctuidae; genus Subacronicta; species Subacronicta megacephala. The sequence continues at coordinate 8,049,688 of OY292523.1, read as the reverse complement.
GCCCCTTGAAAAAAACAAATTTGTGCCGCCAAAAACAATTAACTGGCCACCTAAATAAAAATACTTTTTTTTGTTAAGGTTGAATGATTAATGTTACTAATACATAGCAATCAACCACAGCGTGTATGGTTAAACACATCATTCATCTGATTAGGTGTAACGGTAAACATTGTGTTGTAGGTCTTTTACTTGGTTTTATTTGTTCCCATTATTTTTGATACTCTACAATTTAAACGGCGGAAGAGGTTCCGTTGCACGTGGGAGGCTCTCATTGAGAATTACCATTGTTTCACAAATCTTTATCGTATAAAGTTATCTTTAAGAAATGACCTGCAATACATTTTAGGTAGGTAAATAATGTTTTACTCTACAATTTGATAGAGCTCCTGTAATAATGATAATTTCCAGTAGTCCATTGTTTAACTTGATGTTGATTTTCATGCAGATTCCAGATACATCAGTGAAGACACGTTTAAATAGAATTTGCGAAGATCGGTACTACCATCTCATCATCGTACCTACCGTTAGCGATTGATGGAACGTTTATAAGGCTCGTTAAAGTGCATAATTGCGCCATTCATAGTAATGCTGTATTATTACCCAATAAACTAGGTAACTGATTTCTGCCGGTACAATATTAAGTTTACCTGTCGTTGACCGAGAAACTTGACACTAATCTTTAAATGTTTACGTGTCTAGATTGAGAAATGTAACAGCCTAGTCGAATGTCCATACAAGTGTAATAGTGTTCTACAAGCACTTTACTTGAAACATTCCTTGCGAGAAGCTGGTCAGGTGCAGAAGTAAAAACTTTTTTATAGTGTTGGTATCGCGATAGTTTACCGGAACAAGCTCGCACGTAATTTAAGTGGAGCGATGTATTGCGGCCGCACGATGAGACGCGAAACGATGTCGGCGCGCGAATCCCGTTGGGGCGGACGCCATTACCGCCCACCGCACCGCGCACGCGTAGAAAAACCGACCTCGGTATAAAGATGTCGCGCGCAGATAACATTGGATGGACACTTGACAACGCCGCCTCCTCGCCGACCTCGACATGTTTATCTTTGAAATCGCGGCTTTACCGCGAATATCCAATTATGTTCACACAGATCCCGCCATGCGATCATTTATTGTGCGGTATACCCCGACATCTTTGCATGCAAGGGGCCCAACACCGCAACGCGATGACATCGTAGGTTTCTAAACAACGGTCGTTAAACAGACAGGAACGTGAAAAGTTCTGAGGCGGCAACTTTTATAGAAACCAGAAAAAAATACGTTATGTACATTTTAATGCGACATTATAACAACCGTTAACTACTACGTTAAGACCAGTTTGATAATATCTGGATACTCATGATGTAAATCCCGGTTCGGTGTAAACTTTCGAAAGAATATATATTCTACAGATTTTTCCAGCTATTGTGTAGCAATTTGTTCCCGTACGCTGCATAGAGCAGGTATCAATAATGTCATTTAATCATTTATCAAAGACACAACATTTTCCTGCTCCTACCGTCCTGACTCGTTAAGGTTCTAAAGCTGTTCCAGGTTAACGGAAAAGTATTAATTAATTAATTAATTACTTCATTTGTAGAAAACCAGATAGGTTTATGGATAATTCTGCAATAAATCATGATTTCTGAGGATTCTTTAAAAGACATTAAATTACCAATTAGCAAAGCAGTAAAACTAATTGTTGAGTTAATAGTGCTAGGCTGTGGGTGGTCTGCACAGTATAAATGAATGTACCCAAGTCTTAAGTACGCCTCGCTAATGTCACTCTAGCTTTTCTCCTAGTATTATGCTTCTTAGAGATTGGCAATCACCATAACGATTACAAGCGCTGTAACTCTTCTGTCAACTTTGTCTTCCGTGTGTGTAATGACTTTACAATAACTGCCCCTTGTCTTATAAAGCTACGTTTGCTTTAACGGAGCATATAACTTACAAGGTAACGCACGATCTTGCAGATATTATAAGATAGACTAATATATTGCATTAGCATAGTGTATGTTAATTGAGGTACGCAGGAGCCATAGCCGATTGGAGAACATTACTATCACATACCGTGAGAGAGTTAAAGGTAAGGGGCTATCCTGTGGCATATCTATACAGGTCGGTCTCTATCTATTGTCAATTAAAAGCCTCTGGCGGAGATCTCGACCGCCTTTTGCTTGTTCTATAGGATGTACACGATTGCTTCCCGATGTATAGGTACCTACGCCTGAGGGTGGATATTGCTCGGACATTTCCTGTATTACCACTTGTGTGCTTGCATTGAACTAATCTCTATTCTGATTGTTCTATAAATTAACATAAAATCTATTTCATTTTAGATTTGAATCGTCTCTTGATTCTTGTTCAATCAGGAAACAATATAGGTACACGACAGCTAGTTTAAAATAGGTTTGCTTTATATTTTGCCTGGCTACTCGAAGCACCGCCTCTTTGATATAGTGAATTTGCAATGACTTGTTGTTTTGAAATTACTGTTCCTCCTCTAAGTTATAGCTGACATTTTCAATAGAATAAGTCTATTTGTTTCTGTATTGTTACATACACTCAAAAGTTTAACTGAAAAAATAACCACAACTGCACTGTAAAAGGAAAATAGTTGAGCCTTAGTATTTAAGTTACCTGATAGGAACTTAATTTTCTATAATAAAACTGATTATTACTCAATAAAATAAACACTAGCCACCGTTACCCGTTTATAAAACAGGATGAGCATTACCGTATGAATCCATAAACTGCGACCATAAATGAGGAAGTTCAAATAATAAGTTATATACTTCACTTAAAATATCAAACAACGTTTATCTATGAAGATAATCTATTGCTTTGCGCAGACGCAACGCCTTGATTAACAGTGTCTAGGCGTTTGTTACGAGACTATCGTAATTAAATTAACACAAGAACGTCACGTGTAGTGCAGGCCCGCGTTAGGCGCCTGCACACTGTCTGCTTCTGCGCTGCGAAAGTGATTGCGTGATAATAAATCAGAACTGACAAGCAATAGTGATAATGAAATTAACAGGACCGTAACAATAAATTATCAATCTAGGTGCTAATATGTTTACATCGGTAAACATACTACGCTACGATATTGCTAAACGATCTTATTTAAAAACCATTAATTTTTTTACCGCTTAGCTAATGTTTCAATAAATCGCATTCCGATCAAACAGAGCGATAAAAACTGTATTTAAATTAGTTGTGAATGAAATTATTCGTTATACTCAACGAAGATGTAATAACCAGTCAACCTGTTTTTCCTTGCACTTGAGGTTTACATTTTGTTTTTAAAACATTTAATTATTTTTTAAGGGTATGAAATACTGTAATAATTTTAACAATGTGAATTATAATGATTTTTTGTGAAAACGTCAGTAAATGAGGAGTAATTGCAGACTGCAGCAATAACTTTGACGCACATACAAGCATATGTGTACGCTCTGTGGTTCTGAGTTTCATTGGCAGGTCAGTACGAAGTATTTTCACTGGTGTAAAACGGTAAAAAGTAACAGGATAATAACACACAACCGGTTCATACAATTCGAAAATCGAGGTAGGTGCAGGCCAAACCTCTGAGCTTTTTTTAGAAACCTCCCGCGACGTATCATATGTATTTTCCCTTGGAATTTTGTGCTCACATGCATATTCTGAGAATGCGCTTTTACATTTTATTGACCACTTATTTCCTTTATTATTTAAAAACTGGTCAAAATGCTTTAATTAAAATGCATTAAAGAATTTTTTTCGTCATTATCATGTAATGGACATCATGTCTTAATTTTTAAAACAAATACTGTTGAAACTAAATGCATATTTAAACCAAACGCGTATTAATTGATTCATTGAAAATGTATTTATCATTGCTGTATTAATTCGAGGTAATCAATCATTAGGGCAGTTTTTTACTAGTGAACAACGGTACATCAACTACGACTAATCATCACGACGAATCGTTTCGTAACATCCGCACATCAATTCAGGTAATGGGCGCTGCATTAATAACGATATACACGTACTTACCGGACTATATCGGCGAGTCATTTAGTAAATAACACCAGAAAAACTAACTGTATATCTGTTTGCACTTCGGTGCGTCTGTTATTTCTTTTTGATTTGTTTCTGCATAGTTTGACAGTATCATTACCGGCTACCACGCAATGATATCTTATTCGTTTACCGTTACAAATAAAACTGTCCTAATTAGCTTTAATAATTCTAAATAACACATTATATGTTATTTATTAAATATGAAGCAACACTAATTTTTATAATGGTTGCAATAATGGATAGTAGAACATCGAGACGAAAGGTGTTATTTTCCTTACATTTGCTCTAAGTGCTTCCTCTACGGCTAATAAGATATAATGACGTGTTATTTCTGAAGATTCACGAATTCCGATCAGAGGAGAGTATAGTACGCGGGGTTACTAACCTTTCAGTCTGCAACCGCTACCTGCGCACCGCCACCGCCGTGCTGCGATCAAAAGAAAAACGCCAGTGTTAATTACGCAATTTACACATGAGTGTATATCAATTATGACATGTTGAATTATAGACAGGTGACTGTAATCACACACCAGCGCACAGCATTCAACGCGAATGCATGCGCACGCTCGTGATTCTCTCATTCAGTTCAGGAACATAGCATAGGGCCACTTCCCCGTATCGACTTGTAATTACGAACATTTTGCGCTTAAGAATTTCCCGGAATGCTCGCTTCTCCCATAATTCTGTTGTCTATTTACATAAGTAAAGCCATTAGTTTTGAACTAGACCTTGCGCCTCGGATGCAGCTGTTTACGACATGTCAGTGATGGTAATAGCAGATAACCGCGGCGTATTATATAACACGTTTTGTAACAGATATTCGCTGAATGTTAAGTGCACATTACTGACTGTTTATTTTACCTTAATGTGGTGAAACCATGTTTATTTAGGGTTTTCTGTGGCGCATACAATGTTGTTAATTAAATTATTCAAGAATTGTCGTACAACCCCTTTCAGTTATCCAGTAGCCACTTAAGTAGGTATACGTGATACTTATGCCCATACGTACAGTGGAAAAGTCTAGGAATCCTTTTTACGGTATTAATAGATAGGAAATACTGTTACTATATACTAATTATTCATACCTACGGTTTAGATACTATACAATATTTAAAATACAACTTCGGCATCATTAAATATAAATCTGTAGCCAATGAATTATGTAAAGTGTCGCTTACTGGATTCAAAGTTGCGGGAAATTATTTAAATTCAACATAGTTTCGCCTGAGAAACTATTCTGCTTGTTTGTCGGAACTCCTCAGTTTTGTATTCTGTAACGATATGGGAGAGAAGCGTCCGATTTAAATATTAACTGTATCTTTCTTGACCTGCACTGTACGATACCTGAATTAAGTTGTTAGTTTAAATGTTGATAATTTAAATAAACTTTGTATTTTTTTTTCAGGTAAACATGTGAATATTGCTTCAATATTATAAGCAGCTCATAATGGTATGTACATTAAGTATTCTCAGAAGTGATCCACAATATATAGTTACCATATCTGATTTAGGTATGACCACATATTATGTTCAAACATAATTAATCTTGATTTATCGCTGAATAATACATAAGTAGTCTCTATATGAGTGTTTCCGTTGGATATATTTATGTGGTGCTTCGTTTCGTACCGCAAAAACTATATTTGAATTTAATTAAGACAGATAAAATAAACATTGGACCTGTTTCCGCTTCAAGTTAAATTAAAGTACAGTAACCTATAGAAAAAAAAACTGATTTATACGCGTCACTTTGCATCAACCGCACGTCATTTTAATGAAACACATGCCTCTAATCTTATACCAACTCAATTTTCTCAATCTGTTCCATTAATCAAATCAAAGCACCTCTACATACGCTACGTCACTGGGCAGCTCTCATCGCGATCCCACGCTTGATCAACCCGGACGAATCATAGCGCTAGAAAAAGTTACCGATCCGTCAGAAGTAGTCTTGACTGATCCTAGTGATCATTGAACCTTAAACGGCACTCCGACTCCCATAGATTGTTTAATAGCTAAGTAAACACGCTCGACTGGCTTACAATCGCAATTTCACAGTCAAATAACAGAAACGGGCATTACACGAAACTTACACGAAGAAACCGAGAGTAAATGCCTGTTTTTTTTTTTCAAGTAATCGAAAAACATTCCAAGTTGTCTTGGAACAAATACAATTATGTTTACAGTTAGAACAAGCCACATTTTTTTATTTCGAGGTAAATGTTACTCTTAACCAACTAGTTTTAATTCGTTAAATTATTGATTATTAATAGTTTATAATCCATTAACCAACGCTTTCTGATTGATTTTATAAATGTTAAATGTGTAGCTGATTCCAACCTAGTAAGTTTACGACTGGAATGCATCATACGACCTGACAACGATCAATTAGTAGACGCAATAGGAAAAAAAACCGCAGGGTCACCAATCTTTATAGAATTAAAGCACATTTACTCTACGTTTTACAATTGTACAGTGCTACACAATTAAAGTTTAGGTATGACATAGTAATAAGTGTTTGTGTGCGTGTGAGGTTCATAGCAAGGCTGGCTGCTTAGGGTGCGCCAGTTGTTTATTTTATGTTCATACACTCATTATTTATTTCTGCATCTTGCCAATATTAATTAGCTCACAGCAGGGCCTTAATTTAATTCGTAAGATTGTAATTAAGAGGTCTTAATATTTAATACAATCGTACATTGATATTAAACGAGCCGTGTCTCATATAACAAATCTCATGTATTTTTTGTTTCAACTTCGGTAGCCAAATGCTAACACTAGCTAGATATATTTTTTTTGTCGACCACTGTGTTATTTGTTTAGACAGACAAACTGATATGTATCAGCACCACTTTTTATCGCAGTTATACATTTATGCATCGTAGCAGGCGTTATTTTTAATTCGGCCTCATTATCGAGATCAAGCGATCAATAATATAATGGTGTGATATTCAAATCTTGTCATGATTGATCTTCTTAAACTTACAGCAGAGGAATTCATTTTGGTATTTAGTTTGATCGTATTTATCTTGTAGTAATTAAAAATCAGAATTGCACAGACGTAACTGTTATTGGAGGTTCAAGGTTCGCAAATCTATAATGCGCCGTTCAGTTTCGATTAGTCTGACGCATAAATTGTGGTGTTTGCGCATCGGTGTTGCGGTCTACGTCACGTCAACGGTGCGGCGGCGATACGGTTGGATCGTCAGCGTCCAGTGCGCCCAGCGCGCCGCCCGCGCACCATTTGTCAATGTCGCACCGAACATCGAACATTTTTCTCACGTGACTAAAACTAGGAAGTATTTTTACTTCCATTACGAAAAGATCACTACTGAAGATGCCTTCGACCAAGCATTGTAATCTTATGTTGTAAATTCACATTGGATAACGGAAATCGAACCAAGAACACGGATTGTTGCTCATGGATTCGTGCCGTCCTTATATCAGGATTTAATCAGATGCATTCAATTCACGATTCCGCGTTGCTACTAGAACATACAGATTCACATTAGTGCACCTTTCGAATTTACGGTCTATAAGGTACACTATCCCATGCTGCATCGTTGTTATTACAAACCAGCGTACTTTTACCAATATCCTTTTAAACTATTGGAAGAAAGGAAGTCAGGTCGTCAACCTGTAAATATTGACTCATCTCGGAAAGGCACGCGCCTAAATACACAAGACATGCTTGCGTCATATATTCCTTCTGAAGAAACTATTTTCTGTTAGTATTTGATGAATGACACTGAATGTAACTTAGAATATACCAGAATATACCTTATATAAAACACTCAAACTAATTTAAATTTTATTACATAATCGTAAAATCAAGCAGTATTGATAATATATAGAGTAAGTATTTTATACTTAGTAATGACTGGTCATTACTAAGTATAAAATACTTAAACGCATGATGGTACTCATACTCAATATAACAGTAATACGACAACTTTTCCAAATACACGATTCTTTCATTTATTTTCATTTGAAAATGGATTTACTAAACCGCTACGCTATTAACGCTCATGTCTTAATTCCTCCTCTCACTCTGAGAGGAGATCCGTGACCTACTATGGGACAATAAATGAGTTGATGATTGTAACTAAATTTTATTTATTTACAAATCTTTCTTTGGGAAAGTTTTTTGCTGTCATGAGTACAAACACTATTAATTACCAGTCATATATATTATATGATAAGCATCTGTCAATGTTTATTTATTTTGCTATCAATATTTTAGCATCTATTGTGAAATTAAGCTCCTTTAGCGCTTGATAAACATAACCTTAATTGGCAAATTTCTAATATGACGTCTATTTTTTTTTTTTAACACACTTCACTACTAAATTGTTAATGAATCTACATTGTAAAGTGCGTGTAAATGTCAAATAAGAGACAGCTGGCAGACTGTACAGGCGTTGTGGTTTACGTTTTTACCTATCATTCGGTTGTTTTAAAACAAATATCTAGCTGTAATTAAAACTCTTTGGAGTGAAAAATCACCTTCAAGACTATTGAAGGTGCGTTCGCGTAAAGCCGATCATGACTGTTATGGAAATTTCAGTGCTGCACACTGAATACATAAAGTATAACACAGACGTGTTAGCTATCCCCTAGAGACCTGCTCCTGGCAGTTAACAACGTAGTACCTTACGCCCGCTCACTGCGTCGTCTCACGCTTAACCCATAGTGAGCGTGAGAATACGCAGTAAGCTCTAAATTCATTAAACCTATCACATAACGAGTGTAAATTAAATGGCTTCGCATCAGTAAATCGATAGATGGCTCCGTCCCGATATCCACCTTTTGCGACCACCAATACGTCACCGAAGCACCCACGCAACGCAACCGTGTCGCGTACCAGCACATAAATAGTTCCCGCGGTGCTTGTCGCTGAAAACTTGATAACTTGAAAGCAACTAAACGGTCCTCGGTCCACAAAACATTAGATGGTGTTGTTCATACAAAGCACGTTCCAAACAATAGGGAAATAAACTATGTTCCATTTTCCACCTCCGCTACAGTCGACCTAAAACATTCTTCACTTCACAGAGACAGTTTACTTATCTATCTCGCGAGCTGTCTTTATGTTGGACACTATAAAATCTTACAAACTTCAACACGAATTATTTTGAGGTGAACGAACGTATTGTAAAAAGAAACCGTTGAATCGGAATATTTGTTTGGCAATGAGTTTTGTATAATTCGATTAAATTTCGTAAGTCGGCCGTCGACCTGCGCGAGCGCAGAGCACGACGCTATTTTGGAACTATGTCTACGTGATGCCACGCATCTTTTACAGTTATTAGCCAAACCTCTAAGTCTAATTTTCAGACCCCAGTTTAAGAAAATGTTCTGATAATCTTGAAATTTAGGTCCTTTAGTCGTAACCTGAGTGATACTTTTTTATAAATTATTTAATTATACGTTTAAATTTTAGATTATGCAATCAAAAGATAGCACATTTTTTGCCATTTTGATTCTTCAGTATACTCACAATAATGCCAATCTGAATACGCGGAACTTAATTTACAATAATATAAAATTAAAAAGGTGGAACATCTTAAAAAAGCTGCTAGAATCATCTTTAATGCAGACCGTGAAATCAGCTACTCTTCGATTGATTTAAACGCGAAGCGAGGTGACCGAAATGCTTTTTCGAAATAAATATACTTTTATTCTTGTTTTCGACCTTGTAGTTTAAAATTTCACCATTAACTACATCGTAACTCGCAGCATACTTAATGGCGGAAATAGAATGTTACTCATTGTTAGGGATTGACGGTAATTGTAATCGTTAGGGCTGGCTGAAGCGATCAGCGATGTGAACAAGGTTATGGGGTTCTAATTGACAGATCACAACGACGGCAGCGGACACCGTAACCGCCTTTATCCAGGTTAACTGTACCACTACCGTACGACACAGACCGCCTGCCGTTTGGTCGCTTGTACCCACCACCGCAACGGGAAATGCCGGGCGTCACCGTCCTCAACCACGTCAACCTTCTTTGTCGCCACACTCATTTCCTTCAGGAACCGCACTTAATCAAACCACAACAAACAAAAAGATCTGACCAATAAAAACTCAATGTTGACCAAGATTCCCACACAAAAGTACTATAAGGTGTCGACATGAACTATGATATCGTCACCTTGGTTCTCATAGCTTTCCCATTAAACATTCCTGCAGCAAACTCTTTCTGTGTCATCTCTATTTAAGATATTCGCCGTGTCTGTTGCTAAGTGAAACCGTCGCGAGAATCTTTTATTCTTCTTAATGCGAGCCGTTTCGGCTGTTGTTCGGGATCTTACTGTGACAGCCATTATAATTCCGAGTGAATGTGGAAGTATACAAAGACGGCTTTGTGCCCGCTATAAATATTTATGAGTAAGTGCCTATTTTCTACACACGTGGGTCGGTGGATACGCACGATACCACCGGCCTAATTGGATGTCTGTAGGCGCGAATTTGTTTCACTCCAAGGGGAATTCCTTATTTGTGTCGGAAAGCAATTTATAATAGGGAAATTCTACTTCCTCACCGATACGCCCGCGCATTTATTACGTTCGTTAATTTCTCCTCTTATTGGCATGACAAATTAATTATTAAGCGGTTCAGTTACGGTTATGTAACGATAAATACATTGAAGATACTAATCCTACTTTCTCTTAACTAGTTTCTTGAGGCCACTATAAGAAAGTAAAACCCCGCTATGTTGGCGCTCGCCCCGTGTCCTGTTGACACACAAATTGCTATGATAAATTATTCTGGAATACTGATTTCTGACACTGACTTCTATTTTAGGGACATGCATTGTTGCCATTAAGTGATAGTTTTGAATTTGTCCAAAAAAAGCAAACTCCGATATTTACATAAGCTTTACCTGAACCTGCTTAATAAGAAAGTAAAACCATATAAGTAACATTAAATTAAATATGCTTAAAACGAGAAGAAAAGGTCAAAATCATGAACATGCACTTTAATGATAAAATCATTCCGCACCATTTTATCTCTTTCTATAAAATCCAAATGATTTAAGAAATATTTCTGGAAATATCTAAAAACGAATTTAATAATAGTGTGCTATGACACCACGAACGACCTCAATCCTATCTACCTAAGTATGTTCTCGCATGCTCGTATATCTGGAACGCGGGAACGGTAGTGTGACTGTGGACGGTATGCCATCTTGCCCCTTCCTGCCCTGACACTTGGCCTCTGACAACTATACACTTGATATTTTACCTTGCTTTCCTATTTATCTTGCTAACACAGAATTATGGTTTTGCATTTCAAATATATCACAGAACAGATACTTCCTATCTATCAATGATTTGAATAATGGAATAAACCAGTGTTTAAAGATAGCTTACTTCGATTGTCATTTTTATTTTATGAGTTTAGTAAGATACTAAATTTTGACCTAGTGTTCTTCATGGAATAAGTCTAGTGAGTAAAGTTTGTAAAACTCTGTAAGGCCCTGTGAATACAGGCGTGATGATATGTAATGTAGTCATTTCAACTGACAGATTGTTTATAAGCAATAAAGGGGTATTTCTACGAATATTATGCATTTAATCCACAAGTGATTACTGTTGTGCTTTAATCTATTTAACTATGTGTAAATTTTATCGTCAATGTCCCGATGTTTTACTATGTTTAAACACTGGCGAGAATGAAAAATAGCTACATCTTAACAGACTGGGATCAAACAAGGGATCACGTTGTCTCTTCGGCTGGGTACATGTTTGGCACACTTTCAGGAGGTCTTGGTTACAGCGGCGACGTCACGTTTCCTATGTTGAGAATAGTTTATTGAAGTCATGATGTGACCTTAACATTGTGTTTTACGATTGTCTCGTCACCGGTCGGCGCACTGACATTTCAATAGAGAAGGTGAGCGCAGGTCGCGGCGTGACGTGCAGCACGACGCCCAGCGTAGCCAACCACCACCTACACAACGCTTCTTCTGTCAACATCATACTTAATCCACATGATTGCCGTTATTGATAAGCTTTGTCCCCAACAAACACCACCACGCGTAAATCACCACAATCGGACAAAGCAAATGTTTCATCTTTTGATAAGTCGTGAAGCATGAATACCATTTTCTACATTGACATCCAAACGGCACTGTAGCAGAGCGGTATTTATTTTAGCTTTATAGTTGAATTTCTCGAATTACCTACACAAGCTTATCGGCGTCGGTGTTGACTTAAATTTGCATCTCGGTAGTATTTTCTCGTCGCCAGTTCGATAGTGTGTGCTCACGATTTAACGCTGGTATTAATGCATTATTCAGCGGGGTTTTCATTAGACTGTCGCTATCGGCGCGGGTGATCGCGCTCTCGTTAAAATGTACGGATGGCATGACGGGTGCTCGTATTAGACGGGCACGCGAGTCAACCCTATCGCAGCTCAAATTCAAATCACTGAAAAACTTATTTGCAGTTTCGCATTTTCTGTCGCCTAGCTTCGTGATGTACGTCAATCTATTTGAATCCACCACTAACAGTAAACACGTCATTTTGCTGCCTAGAGTCCTGGTATTTTTATTCTAAATAGGGTTCGCCTGATTGCAGCCCATAAATAAATAACTTAATAGGGGAAGACGTTAAAAGCGCGCAATTAGATAAGCTAGAGCTGTCTAGATTATAGCTTTAATGTTTTTAACTGATCCTGTTTCAGAATCCTTAATGTTGGAAAGATTTTGTAAATGATTATACTAAATACATTCAATTATTTATTGAATATGTAAAACGCGGACAATTTTCTAAGCCATTTATCTAAACTCGCACTTGCCCGTGGTTATCGCATCGAAATTCTTTGAACGCATTGAAGAAATGCAATTAGCAAGGCGAAGACTATTAAATGTGTAGCTAGACCAGTTTAAAAGAAACTGGTGCAGTGCTTACGGACAGGTTTCGCAACCCTCACACATGACACAAACTCGCGGATGTGGTATACTTTCGATATTAATGAGAACGCATCCCGCATGCGTCGCCCTAAATAAATTGCCACCTTCTACAACACACGTGCAACGAGAATAAATTAATTTTATGCGACGTATATATCATGTGTGGTGACATTTTTCATTAAATGTTTTAAAAATATCCTGTATCGTGACCGTCTTTTTCTAGTAAGCTGATATTTATATGTGCATACTAGATATTTTGCATGAAAATAGCCTGATTAATCACTTGTGTTTTTTTTTCTCAAGTGTCAGTGAGGTTTAAATGATCCCAGAATCACTCATTGCTCAGAACGCAACGCTTAGCAAGCCGAATAATAACTATGTTAGGTTTAAATTACCTTGTCAACGCTTGAGGTTTGAGCGATGTATTACGTCTGGAGCACCTGCAACAACCGGACACATTAATTGATATTATATAACCTTAAATGCAGTTAACGGTTAAATTCATGCGGTTTTCTCAACGCATTTACAATGTTACAATATTGTATCTTACACTTTAAGGGCTATAAATAAACACATCTGCCATTCGACTGTTTCATACAGATTTCATATGTTACTATTGGGCTCGATTCGCTTTTTATATCCTAAGATTAACGAAAAGTTTTATTTCCAAATCGAAAAAAAAAATCATAAGCGTTACACAATATATAGTATTGGTTTCTGATAGTGAACTATTTATGAAAATCAACTGGGTAGTTTTAGCGTCTATCGATTACACTAACAAATCTTTCCTCTGCATAATATTAGTATATATATCTATATATGTCCCACAAAAGAAAATCGGAATCGGAATCGCGAAAATATCGGCGCATTTTGACACCGAGTGTTTGTATGGCGCACGTGAGTCTTGGTGTCACAACTCAATATAGTAAGGCTATCTTTGCGCTATACTTTTGAACCGATTATTTTTTATTGATATTTATGATTTGCTGAGCTCGATTTATAGTTAAGATTTTCAGGCCATAAAAAATAATCTGTCAACTACCTATTGGCACGCATTTCCTGAATCACTGATATGCAAGTTGCACAAAACTAACGATCCTAACGTTACTCGCGCATGAATTTATATAGACTTCATTTTCAAAATGCCCATTCAATTAACTGACGCTGTTAGTTTATTGACATAATAGTTTAGATTCGCCATAGGGCGATTGGATTATAGACCACGAGCATGCATGGCTTTATCTAGATTCCTAGACGAAGTTGGTATCAGATGGAGTGCAATTCGACGCCTAAAGCGAAGTTGTTTTGATGTATTTAACGCACATATTTGCATTTATCGATTATAGGAGGTCCGAAAACATTGTAGAGTATTTAAATAAACACATTAGTTTCAAATTAATCTAGACATCTACGAGGAGACAATAAGGCGTTGTTGGCAAGTAGCTAGCTGCGAGTATGAAGTGTGAACGTCCGCCGTGTGATGGCGGACGTCGCGACAATCATGTAAACAAAGCGCTACACTGACCGGGTTAACCTTGAATGGTAAATGTGTGCGGAGTTTCGCCGGGGAAAAATATGCCATTGATGCAAGCTGCGTGCGTGCGCCGGGTAACGGTCACCACGAGCCGAATAAGTGGTTTAGCATCGTACGTGGAATGATAATGTTCAGAGTGAGACTTGTCACGCTATTGCACTACCCTGTCACTGCCGCACGCATTCAGAGACCCACTTTCTAACCTTGTGTCCTTGAACCATAAGTATGCTTATGAATGCTTTGAATCGTTGATTTCTTATCATCTTAATATATCAAAGAACTTTTTGGTGTACATTAAGATTCCTTCCGGTCAATCGAGTACTTGGCCGTAGTTAAGTAAACAAATAACCACAATAATACAGTGGATGATTAGATAATAAAGCGATAATGCAATATTTCGTGTAGCCAATTACAGTAGGGTAGATGTCGGTGTCGGTGTCTGAGAGCGAACAATGTGCCGCTAACGAGATACAGCGGACCACGGCGCACCGGTCCGTCAGGCAGTGCGCCGACGCTTGCCCAACACCTCAATTCGTTCTTTGTTTACGTTGGCATCGTACTCGCCCGCGGAGCCCGATCTCATCCCGAACGCAATAAAGCTCGGAGCAAACTCACGACTCTGCAATGTCTACTCTTTATCACCCCCGCCGAATGCAGTACGATCTTAAACGTATTTTAATAACTTCCACCCGCCGCCGCCGGTCGCAGTAATGGGATCACCATGCAAATGCCTGTACCCATGGTGTACCGTTACATACCGATACCGACGGTAACGAACCGCCCCGTGAAATAAAGAAAGGTAATAATCGCAAACGGGAAATCCGATCACGCCGGGGGCAGGCAGCGGCGGCGGCGGACAGGTTTCACTGGGAGCATCCAGTCTAACGCTACTACTATGTAAACACAAATGCTTACACAACACTTAAACATAAGTGTAGCAGAGTGCTTCGCGGTACAACATCAAAAAACTTGAATGAGTCGAAGAAAGTGCCCTTGCAAGTTCTTGTATTCGATCCTATCTTAGATCGAATGAGGTAAGTTGTTAGTGAACTTGACGTACCCGAGTGTGGATTTGAAGTTCCCTTTCGTGATATGGCAAAGCGCTTTCCCTGTCGCAACTCTGCGCTCTGACACTTGCACTCTTCCTTTCTACATTACACTCACTAGTGGAACGATAATACCACAGCTATTGACTGTTATTACATCTTAAGTAACCTATATGAGGTTGGTAGGTATTACAATCATTGTTAGGAATGAATTTCGATTTTATTTTGCATCAAATTTACATAACCGTTATATGTAGAGGCGCGTCGAATGAACAAATAGAATTCCTACGGCAAGACTCTTAAAATCATTTAACATCATAATCAGGAGTTTTTACCGCCGTCGCAAAATAATTAAAATCCTTTGAGTGCCACCGAACGATGTCATCTTTTTGAATAAGTTTTCAATTCAAAAGCCGCTTCATCATCTCTCCTTGCAAACTACTATTACAAAATAAGATTAACAATTTTCTCACGTCCGCATCGAGATCGAGTTAGGCGACGACAACCTCTGCAAAAAGTAAGTTGGAAATCTAATAGAGTTTGTGGCAAGCCGGTTATTTGTGTTATTTTTTAGTTTCGCTGACGCTCAGGAGAAATGCTATGTAACGCTCGCGAACGAAGACGAAGTAACCTGACATTACAGTAATAACGCCGAACCGCCCTTCTGTCATTATTCTGTACACTTTCCTCGGGTAACTAAACATGAAACGCTTCTTATGTTTCAAGGGCATGTTCATTACAATTGCATTACAGTCTATGTTCATCTTTTGCTATAGGAAATGAACTTCTAAATATAGTACCTGTTGCATTTGTTAGGGAAGATTTCTTGTCAGTCAAGGCACATAATTGCATATAAATGTCATTTTAATTAGCAACCGGATAGACAGCGTTTGCTTCTGATTAAGTGGCACGGATAATGCTGGATTAAGACTTCCTTTGATTAAGATTTGTTATGAATGTGTCAACAGTGGTAGCGGTGCGTGACAGAACTGGTCTAACAGTAGAACATGAAGCCTTAGCATGGTCACTGCGCGTCATACAAGATACCCTGCGATTATTGCGACTTTGATTACTAGCTACGAAGCTACTACCGCCTCATTACACTCAAGCAATTACGCTTAAAATCGGGATATTTTAAATGTCATATTAACACTTCCAACGTTTTCTCTGTTCCGTATTCCAAGAATTCGATATTTGATTTAAAACAAGGATGGAGTTTTATATTACACTAGCTTTCCGCCCGCAGCTTCGCCCGCGTGGACAACACGATTTTGCCGGTTTAGGTTTTTCCAAAGTAACATGTACTATATGTATTTGTTATTAAATGAGCAGCATTCGTGTTCAGTTACAGCTAGAACGATAGTCTATCATTCTGGAGGTCTCGTAGGATCGATTTCCTCGGGGAGGTACAAATAGTGGTAAACCACTTTGCTCATTGGTGCTTTTTCTGTCTGGTGTCAAAATGACCAGATTACTATTAGTACGAACTCTGTAACAGGCAACGTAGAATTGCTCATGAAGGAAGCAATGTTCTCTGAAATCTATGCCTGCCACCCTTAAGGACTCACCCTGAATTATTTTTATGGGCATTACAAAGTAGAAATCGTACTCAAAAACATAGTCGGATGGTATCAGTGGTATTTGAGGTAGGAAAAGTGATTCCCCCGGGTACATCCAGTTATCACAGTGGCTCTTTAATATTTTTGTGCAATGCGGTTACTCGCAGTCTAGTCCCGTTACATAGTTTAAATCGTTTAATGAGACGCAGCAGCATTACAGGTGTCCCAAGGTAGGTTAACACTGTTAAGGAACTCATGATACATATATAAGGAAACATGATAGTAAATTGCTTCATCCGCTTGTAGCACTGAATCGATAGACCTGTATTCAATTTCTGAGCCCTCCAACGACTTAAGAAGTATGTAATTAATAGCAGCTGCAATGTTTTTTTTATGGAGTTAGTATTGCACGTTTGCACAGCCAATCTATAAACTTGTTTGTTTATTAGAAAAATCAGGGTACACTCTAACTGTTCAAACTATCATAGCCACCTGTCACTACTGTTACCAGCAGAGATGGTATACATATTTTCCTTTCGGATTCGGGATAATCCGCATTTCCTATTTTAAGTAATAGCTCTGAAAACTTTCCAAGAACCGTATCTCTCATATTTCTTTTTACGGATAATCATAATTTGGGTTAGGGCTATAGGTATGACGATGGTAAGGATGCTCTGATTTCGTCTGCTCGGGTTCCTCTAGATATAACAGAATCTGACGGCATTCCCCCGTCTGCAACTCAGGAACTCCACCGATCGCTCTTTTGCTGCCTCTGACATCTTTAAAAATCTAGTGTGTGCTTCAATTCCACCTTTGTGCGCCTTAGTTGTCTCATCCCACACGATAAATCTGCGATTTCGGAGAATTTGAGCCATGTCACTCTGCTAAGATATTATTGCACAACGGAGTTTCGACACGAATAAGACTAAGCGGAAGTTTAAAAGGCAGAGCCGCTTTCCCACCTTCCCACCAAAAGCGGTGTTATTCCAGATACAGCTACAGCTAATGTCCCGATTACTTTGTATTTTAGCCAAAAGTGAGTGCGTGACACAAACTGGTTGGCTAAAGAATAATATGTACAACTGATATGATTTTCGAATATTGTGATTCTCGTATTTATTTATTTTGAACGCAATGCATAACGTATTCCGTTTTAAAGGTAATAATAAAAATTAGGTGTTAATACAAATGCCAGATTTCTTTACTTGCACTATATAGGGGAAGTAACTCTTTTTACGCGACTAAGGGGTGAAATTGAAATGTTGTTGCTTTAATTGTATTGTACAGCTTAAATGCATAAGTTCAAGCACGATAATAAACAATTTATTTCAAAATACGTGTTTCTTTTATTATAATGAAGCGTTTAAATACTTAATCTCAAGTAATTTTGATAATAAATAATTTATTTTTTAGACTTTAACACCCCTTTTTAACCCTTTTAGGGATGAAATTCAAAAAGTCCTAAAATATGTGATTCTTTAATTATATTGAAGAGCATAAATATTAAGGTTCAAGTAATTTTGATTGTATATAAAACATTTTTCACACAAATTTTAAAACCCCTTTTACCCATTTAAGGGATGAAATTAAAAAAATCCAAAAATACGTATTTCTTTAATTGTATTGAAGAGCATAAATATTAAATTTTAAGTAATTTTGATAATAAAAAAATATTTTCCATACAAACTTTAACACCCATTTTTACCCATTTAAGGGATGAAATTAAAAAAATCCAAAAATACGTAAATCATTAATTATATTGAAATGCATACATTTTCAATTTCAAGTAATTTTGATAATAAACAAAAAAATATCCATACAAACTTTAACACCCCTTTTTACCCATTTAAGGGATGAAATTTAAAAAATCTTTAACGACGTGTTTTATTATTTTGTATTTAGAGGCTTAATACCAAATTTCATTAAATTCAAATTAGAAATGACAGAGTTTCATACAAACTGTAAACCCCCATTTCACCCCTTTAGGGGATGAATTTCGAAAAATCCTTTCTTAAATGACGCCTAGAATATAAAAGCAATATCCTCACAAAATTTCAAACTTCTATCATTAGTGGTTTCGGCTGGGCGATGATATGTCAGTCGGGACATTGCCTTTTATATATATAGATAGATAGGTAACACCATACTTCAAATCAAACGTGGGCACGTTTAACACAACTAAAGAAATAACATCATAATCATACTGCAATTACTCTAATAAATTACTTTACTATGAAGCACAGGGCCGATTACTCAGTAAGTACTATTAGTATTCCTCGTTAGTCTTGTTTTATAAATGTGTTGTCATTTAACTAAATGATCGTTTGGTGCGGAAAGAGAATTTCATTCGGTATTTATATTTAACTAAAAAATAACATTTCCTTCGGTGGCTGAATAGGTTGTTTAATAGGAAGAAGCTACTGTTATCATTAATTAATTAATTAAACTTAAATAAAAAAAAATATTTTCGGATTATTTGAAAGTCACGGCGCAGTGGATAGACATAGAAAAAAGTGACAGCTATGCGAACTACACATCGTTAGTTTCACAATATTTATTATTAGTGAAGATAACGGTCGATACATCCTTCCTTTTGCATTTTTGCTTGGGGCACTTATTAATTCCGTGCATCGTCTGTTGGAGGTGTTACGTAATTGCAAGAATGCGGCGGCATGTGCCTCGCCGACGTGTCGGACGTCGGTCGGATGGTCCTGTTCGCATGTGAACCGTATTTATTGTAATTACGTCGCTCGGACGCTGACTCCTATCGATCTATGCGACGGGAGAGCGTCCGCATGAAACGATAACATCGGCCCTATTATCTATGCGGCTCTTGCACTAGACGTAATCATATGAAATTTTATTTGACGTAATGTTATATTTTTATTGTATTATTTTTATCAAGTCCTGCATCATATTTTGGGTTGCACACTGTGTTATTAAAGAACCATAAGTCCATACTTACTGATCTTTTGATAGGTAACTCAAAAGTTCAAGGTGGGTCAAAGGTTATTCTACTATAATACTACGACAGTTACCGTTTTCAACAGTTACTGGGTAACTAACTATAACTACGTAAATATCTGGCTAAAACGAATAAATATAATGGACCTTGTAAATGTGATCTTTTTGGCATGTCAAATCGTGAAGATTTGGTTATATTGGAAGGATTTACAAAACAAAGCAGTTTACATATTTATCAGCCAACATTAATTGGAGTGGCATTGTTAATAGTTTCCCGATTAATGCACGCCATCGTCTCTAGGTAGGTCCGTTTGTGTTATTTGGCGGTATCGCGCGCGCAATCGTAACCTCTTCCCACATAATTGGCGTGTGGGCGCGGCGGTGGTGGCGCGTTATCCCGATCGCCGCCCACCAGCGACGAAGCGACGCCCGATTAGATAGCTCGGCCCCCGGCACCCCCGACCCGGGCAACACCTCCCGGCTGCCGGCGAAGCAACGACGCACCCGGCTAACTGGGATCATCTCCTGACACCATCGCGAAACTCATAAAGCAGTCTTGTTAGTTACACAGCACACGCGAAAACCAATTGTCAATAAGTGCTTAGGAAATTTATTGAATTTGATATCGTTTTTTGATTATTTCCAAAAACAATGAAGCCGCGGTAGCCTAATGGCTAGGGCGATCATGTGATTGCCGGTTCGAATCCCACCCATTTCACTAACGACACGGATCCACTCGTAATTCAAGCAATTAGCTTAGTAGGAAGGATTAATGCTAGTAATGTGCGACCTTTATTGCTAGTAAGCGTTCATTAAAAAATATAAATAATTCAATCAGGTCAATGCGCTTCAGGTATGCAGCCATCTATTTTTTACCTTAAACCTTCTGTCCTTCCTTTGTAGGCTTGTGTATCTAAAAAAATTATGGACACTAAAGTCACCCTTATTAGCGACAAAAAGTCGTACCGAATCGGCCGTCACGCAAGACAAGATGCTCAGACGGTTCATTAATTGCGTATTGTCGAATATCCCGCGGCCGACGATCACATCTAGTAAATCGTCCAAGTGATCTCACGACGTTCTTATTTCCGCCCGCTACATGACCGCAGCGGCCATGCAAGTTTCTCTTGTATGGCTATGGTTAGTAAAAACTAATATATGTACAGCGAAAATTAATCGGAAGCATCGATGATAGGCGTGCGCGTTTATGCCGCCAGGATAAACACAGATAAACGTGAACACCGTTAAGTTGATTTAGCACGTCGGTTCCGCCCATCTTTGGTACAAACTATTATTAGTACTAGAACATGTTTTATTTTCAAGTTTCTTGGAGTCCTTGGAACACCCTTTTAATCACTTAATTATCCTGTGCTTAAAAATAACAGTGGATGACATCCTGGCCGAGTCTAGAATTCCATTCATAAATATAAGAAATGATAATGATTACTTTCCAGTTCTAGAGTTGCGCACGCGGTTCTTTCTAAGAAGCTCTCTATAATTTAGCCCTACTCAAACCACTCTAGACAAATTATGATTATACCTAATTCACTTTCTAGTTAGCGTAACAAATAGCGTTGGATTTTTATAACATGTATTTGTTTTTACACGTTGTCGTAAATAAAGTATTCTTCAAAAAAATATTGTTGTCGGTATGATCACAAAACCTAATAAATTTCAATTCAACACCGCACGCACGTATCGCGCGCATTAAGGTTGACGTTAATTGACGAAACGCGAAGTAGTAATGTTTGCGACGGTTGATTTATACGCGCGCAAATCGCTAGGCAATTTGCATTGGATCTATGTAAAGCTCCCACTAGAACACTCGTTACCGCGATCGTAGCTGTCTTCGACATAATGGACAGCAATCGTCACGACTAAAACGAGGAATGTGTTATCTATTATTTTTAATGTGAAATGTGCACATTAATTATTACATTCAACAAGTTCGCCGCGAAACTCAAGATTTATCCACTCTAAACATTTACATACCTACACCCAAATTGGTGAATCAACACTTCGTTTTGAGAATTTTCATCAGAAGAATCCAGATAGTTGATCTACTTTGAGACAAATCTGAACAAGCAATAATAAATGGCTTAAATAGAGGTTAAGCGTGTAGAAATTACTACATTTGTCATGACATAAAATATATTAAACACAATTTCTTAAGCTGTGATAGGAACCACTGTTCAGTGTTTCCGTAAAGCCTAGTACGGGTGTAAGAAAATACTGTTGTTGATAAATCTTGAGCACTGCAAGCATACACATGCACAGTTAGTAGCTCAAAACGCAAATAAAATTAACGAAAGACAGCAGTAAACGACCGCACAAACACATATCCATTGCGGTGTAAAATAGCGGCGCGCACAGCAAATGACATTCCACATTCATGCCACGCCAAATAAGTGCGGAACGTGGAACGTATTTAGGTCACACACTGATTCTCGGTAATAGAAGTGTGAGGCGTAAAGTAGTGGAGTTTTACCGCAGGTAATCTGACAGACGTATAAGAAGTTCTCTGATAATTTGCAGACCGTGCATTTCGGCCTGCGGTCACGCGCATACCGACCGCAACCGAATTCCTCTACATACGTCGACGAAAAGAGACGGTAGCTATAGAATATCACTTGTAGCTGACCAAAATGACATGCAGAAGAACATTATAGCTCCCCACAGTCTTCCAATCCGTCTTTACTCCTCACTTTTCTTACTCTTCGATTTCGTTGAGATGTTACATGTGTATAAACTATTTAACGCTGATTAGTTCGACGGCCGCCGTAGCAAACTACACTACATAACGTATTTTTACGTTTTATTGTCGTATTCACATAGCGTGTACCCAATGCAGCACTCGCCTAAACGATCTGTTGCGCATTCCAAGTGGTAATGAATGTGAGAATTGAGTCTAATAGGGTTATGACGGTATTATGGATAATTTGATGCAAATTAATACATTAGTATCTATGTAAACCATTTAAGATTTCTTCGTTTATATAGTTGAATGAAATCGATATGATAATAACACGATATTGCAACAAAAGTGTTAATATAAAGAGTTAATAAATATCGTTTGACGATGTAATGATGGTTTGATCAGTATTTATTAATTATTCTAGTTGTATCATTAGTACGCATTGGTTGTACAGATCCCACAACCCTTTAATAGCAAGCACCATTAATTTTGCCGCATTGTATTTTTTTCTGTTATTAGCAACACATTGTACTTACAAATTTTTGTAGTTAATACGTCTCTAATTATAATTAGATCACATTTTTAATAGCACAGCACGTTCCGCTCTGCGCTCTGGTAAATTAATAATGTCTGCATGTTCCATGAAGATTCGTGTGTGACATAATGAACTAGACGTTAAAGGATAATTACTCAACAGCATTCATATTTTTAATCCGATCAATTTATAATTTTCAACACGTGCAGTTTCAAAGGTCAGACTAAATTATAAATAATTGCTAATAAATATTCTATAAATACGAAATTTCCGCTATTCCACAGTTTATCTAAATACAAATTGTAAAAAGAGAAAAGTGAAGGTGTGACTTCAACATTTGAATCAGGAAAACGTATTCCAAGCTAACTGTAGAATTATGGATAAAACTGAGAAGAGGAAACAAAACATGTTCTAGGCGTCTGCCAATCAAGAGGCACGCGAATATCGCTTAGCATTGCATCTAGTTTCACTTACGGTGCGCACAGTTTTTCGCCGGGAACGCGATCGCGACCGCGATCAATAGCTCACATTGTGCTCGTCGACGCGACGCCCGCGCAGGTTGCATAATGTGTCAGTCGTGGGAGCGACTACAGAGTCGCGCCGTTATGCGACGCACGCCACTGGTACCGTTCCATTAGTGATTTTATTAGACGATTCGCGTGTATCGCC
Organism: Subacronicta megacephala; assembly: GCA_958496365.1. Taxonomy (NCBI): domain Eukaryota; kingdom Metazoa; phylum Arthropoda; class Insecta; order Lepidoptera; family Noctuidae; genus Subacronicta; species Subacronicta megacephala. The sequence goes on along the minus strand of OY292523.1, from coordinate 8,025,697 downwards.
CGTAATCAATTTGAGCACATAGCAGGCGTTGTAAGTCGCCCCACTTGCAACGTATTATAGAGCATAAAACGCTTTACAGCCACGTTCTCCATTTAAGCTCACACGGTGTTTCATTCCGGGCTAATGTTAAGCTTGCTGTGTATAATTTTGTTTTGTCCGCTTTATCTGGGACACAACAGTATATCACGAATTTTGTAGATAAAACGATGCAGTTTCTCATAAGAATTGATCGTATCTATGTTTCGATTACAGGCACCCTCTGATAGATACTAGTATATTCTCTTAATATCTGCTATTATCCTTGCACTTGCACGGCAGTTTTAGTCTATCATACCTTAATATATTGCATAAGAAGGGACAAATGGAGCTATGTTTAATGTAAAACCACAGAACTTCATTTGTTACGATTCTCGCATACTTCTTTTGCTTCATGAACATTTTACATCCTGTTATTCACACGCGCCGATTGCGGGTACTACGCACCTGACCATTGTCAAGGACCTCATCAATAAGGTCGGTGTTCATATGTCTTTCTAGGGCGTCCGCTCCCGGCGGATCCAATGAAATTCGCTTTTTACTTATTTTTAATGTAGTGTAGCAATTGTCAATACGTTTTATTAATTTAACAAATGAAAGAAATTTAAAGTATTTCGGTCCAAATTCCAAATTGCTGACGAAGCTCAAATGGTCGCTAAGCTTAAGTGGAAATGAGTTGGCAATGTCTCTCGCATGCCCGATAATCGGCGGGCAAAACACACTTTTATGTGGAGCCCTGAGATTGATATGTGACATCGTGACGGAACAAAAAAGGGGATGGCATGACGACCTTGATCCTTACAACTAAGGTTGGATCCACGGAGGAGAGAAAATAGGTTGGATCCAATACGCACAGGATCGTCGTCGAAGTTTGATTTTTTATTGGGTAATTTCTTTATTTATTTTGGTTTAGTTATGACAACTTTTGCCTGTTGAAATTGTTCTAAAGCATAACTGTACCATAACCGTGCATAAAAGACAACCACTTATTCTGCAGACAGCTAATTGGAGCCATCGTTAAGTTGGAAAAATAGGCAGGAACATAAAGAAACAATTTTAGTTTCTAGTTTTTGCCAAGATGTCTTGCTCTCGTTCAGATTGACCGCGAACCTCTTACAACGGTACTAAAAATTTTCAGTGTGATTTATTTAGTTTTTTTCATCTCTTCAGCGGATGATAGCGCTGCTCTCATTTTTTATTTAAGTAAAGTGGACTAAAGCCATAATGTTTCAATTATAGTAAGAACACGGAAACCGGTTTGCGAATTTCAGAAAATTCATTTAAGTGTCAATATTTGGGTATGGCCGCGTGGTATCCGTGTCGAGGATGAGTCAACAGTGACCGCTCACACCCACATCTATTGTTAGTCGCAGGCGCAGGTTCCCTCATTTGCATACCCATCTCGCCATAAACAAACATAAAGCCATTATTTTTTCTGCAAGCGAAATTTTACGATCTTGCTAAGTTTTACCAACAGTTATACATTATATTTATTTTCATTTTAAGTATACTAAGATAACGCGAAATTTTAGAATTTAGAAATGACATCATTGAGTTCAGTTACTTCTGAAATCCGTTGCTTTTGTGTTCTAATAACCTATTAACTTTTTACATTTTTAAAGAAAATATTAATCCGATTATACCAGCAATTCTAGAGAATTTTAAAAAGAGTTTCAATAACTCCAGTCTATTGAAAACTAGCATTAATAATAGTGTAAGTCATTGTAGATAAAAATAAATTAAGTTACGGGACACCTGCTAAAGAAGGGGCCGTCGAAAGTACACGCACCCGCACCGCGGCCACAGGTCGTTCACCCCGACACGACGTAATTAAAATCCTTCATGGAAAGCACGCCTGATGGAATCCATCCTGACCCCGCGCACGACCGCCTAGTACCGCCCTTTAAACGTTACTTTATAAATAGGAGCAACCCAGCTTCGTGGTCCCTACCATTGCAATGCGATACAGGAGCTACTAAAAAAATAAACGTAATTATTCCGCCGTTTTAAGTTTTAACTTACACTTTGTTGAGTGCGGTATGTGTTTAAAATCTGACAGCTTCAGACCGTTCGTAGATTGCGTATGAATAGTAATTACTTCGATGAAAAACATGGCGGTAAAAAGTTTTTATAATTTTAATTCACACACGAGAGATCACTAGTATTTTTTAAACTATTTTTGTTAGTCACGGTCAATATAATTTGATTTAATATACCTACCAATTAAACTTCAGAGACCCGTCAAATTTGATCAGCATATTAATAGCTCCGGTAGATCTAAATATTCAATTACGAATCGAACTAATAAAACACTATAACTTAAATCATTTCCAATACTCATTCCGAACGCTAATTAAACAGCGACAAACTTATTCTAAAAACAGCGTTGTATCTTATACTTATACACTATACGAGAACCATGGTGCTTTTGATTTCTATAACTAGGTATTAAATTTACTCTTATTTATTTGCTTTATTTCCCATAAGTCTCTGCCAGCTGAAAAAGTCGTTAATTCCCACAAGTTAGTGCAAGCTCGCTCTTTCCTCTTGAATTTCGTTTTAGTAACTCGATAAAGTATAGTGATGATATCAAAATAATCAGGAAATCGGCACGCTGTATCGCCTTGTCCCCAATAATCGCTGTTGATGGCATGTCGCCGGCCAGCGCGCGCGCAGTCACGAACGGCGCGGTGGATCGCTGTTCTCACGTGACCCTCTTAATTATGATCTCAGAGCCCACAATCGGGTCAACGGAATATGTACAAAGAAATTTAAGGAAAAGTTTCTATAAGCAAAGTCACAACTTCATATAGTGATTTTTTGCTTGCACAATCATTTCTAAACTTTATACTTTTCCTGTAAGATTGAAAACAAGCAAAGCAATTCATCTGATTTATTTTTAGAATCGACAGTGAAATTAATCTACGGAAAAAATACTGACTTTGTTTATCAGTTCATTCCAAACTGAGCAAATAGTTTATGATTGGAATAAATAAACTTTAATTTAGACCCCCTATTTTCTTTAAATAACAATTAATAGGAACTCCTAAGCGGCATTAAATTAAAAAAATATTCGTCAAACCGGGGCTATTAGCAAACCACGAAGCTCTAACGAAATCATAAATTTGGGATAACTGTTCAAAAATTAAAATCAGATCGCATAATATCTTATGGATCGAATCGGATAAAATATTAGTTAATTCCCGTTTTAATCCCTAAAATTGTCATTAGAATCCGTTGAACCGTTTTGGAGCTTATTCGAAACAAACTGACAGTCGGACACAAACTCTAAAAAGGGTTACTCATAGATCGGCATTGTATACAGTAATATCTCACTCAAATTTGGCATTTATTTGAAATCGACAAATACTTCAATTTTAATATTGTTATAGATGTTAATTACTTACAAAAAATCATGAAACTTTTGCCTGTGATTATTAGAGAATGATCTCATATTTTAATTTCGAATATCGTCGCTATAAGGTTTCTGTACGTAGTTTATAAAATTATTTAATCTTTATATCTGTCCATCCATATATGTATATAAAAAATATTCTTTCCCTTGGTCACGCCATAACTTAAGACTATTTTAACTTGGCGCCTTTTTTCAATTATTTATTCCAGATCGAATTGAATATAATAGCTAAGACAAGATGTCTGTGTGGTCAGCTAGTTTTTAAATAAGAATATTTTGTAACTGAACTAAAACCCGTGAATTCCTTAAATTATACAAATGATAGCATTTTATATTTTATTGGTCTGCAAATTTATGCGCACATATAATAGGTATTACATCTACTCTGTGGTTTAAAAATTAATGGTTCGCTACGGTAGTTTACAAATTGAAGGTCAAAGGAATCCGCCAGACGCGAGTTTCACGTTTGGTCGTAAGTTGTAGGTTCGTGATCCAATTCTTCCCAGTTGGTACTCCGGTACCAACATGACCTGAACCCCGGTCGTGCTCTCCGGATCGTTTGTTATACTTTTGCGGTTCACCAACGCTACCAGTTGTTCCGTGTACAATTGCGGACCTAGATACCATAGGTAGCTAGGACCTTAATAATTCTTAAGTTCATGGGAAATATATTTTTGAATTTTCACTGCTCATTTTGCCAAATGATTTCGGTAAAAAAATGCTTTAAATTGTAAGTATCACTAAAATTATCCGGAAGGGTTGATTGATAACTTGCCTAAACTGACACTCATAATAATAATTAATTATATATAGCGCTTATAGACTCAAGAATTAATTGCTAACTATAAATATGTAGTTGGTATATTTTATTTCCAGTGTGTCCTGGACCTACATGTATTTCGTAAATTGATAACATAAATTTATTCTTCTATGATTTAGATTTACTTAGAAGCTTTAAAATTCCTATTCATCATTATTAGTATAAAATTAAATATATTATTCAGATATCGAGTAGGGTGAGAAAATTGTTACACCTTTTCCGCATCTATCGTTGATGTCTTTTGCTTGCGTAAACCGCAAAGCTTTGAACGTTTTCCGACTTAGTTATTGCATACCGGTCAATTTGTCAAGAGTTATTTCTCTAATAATTTTCCTTTTATATTTACTGTTATAAGTATTTTATTATAAGTATTTATCATTTATAAGTATTTTGTGTGTGGTCAGTCGAGAGTTATTTGTTGGCCTTGTTATTTGTCAAAAAAGCAGTTTCACAAAGGATCTATAATTCGTAGCAACTTATGCTTTTTATATTCTTTATTAGACGCAATTAGTAAAAGTTTATAGCTACTTAAAAACGATGAATTAAATGATAAATCTTCTTGTAAAGGGAGCCAAACGAAGCGACTCTAAATATAGCGCAGTGCCATTATTGCTATATGCGCATCGGAGCTTATCGCTCTATACACGATTGAAGACAAGCTCGCGCGCATGAGCGCAAAAACCTTCCTATATATACCATAACGGTACGCCATACACACTACTCATTTTTCTACGTTATCATCGATTAATTTTTCCTAGACAGACGTTTCCTGGAACCATTTAAAATTTATGTTGTTTTATTTAAGCTCCATCGTAATACTTTCAAGAAAGCTTTTTGAATGTTTGTTATCCTCATAATTTAATGCAAAATAATGTTTTTACATAGATTTTACTCCCTTCTTGAATACCAAAAGATGCATAAATATTAATTCATTGATTTCCTTACATTTGACAATAATAGGTTTAGTCTTGCCATTTCTTTACAAATGATTTACAATTTTTTTTGACACCTGTTTTTATTCGTAAAATATATTAATTAAAAACTTGTTGCAGTATCCACTGCCTCCCTCGAGTGAACAACCACTATAAAATATTTAATAAACCAGTTTATTGAACAGGATCACCTGACTGTACTTAAGATGTCCAGAACTGCGAGGTCGGAAAAATATTTTCAACCACATTATATTTATTTTTTATCTCATGAAAGAAAATGTTATAACTATAATAAGGGACGTACCTTGTAAGGGCTACGGGAAAGATAGTTGATAGGTAAGCGTCACGTGAAGTTATAGTTCAAACAAATTTCAACACGCAGTTCATGAACTTTTCACTGTTCGTATATCACAGGCGGTCGCACAGTCCTCGGGGTGAGCGCGCACGATGGTCGCGAGTAGTGTCGCGGCCACTCTCGACGAGACACTGAACTTGCCAGAGTGCGCCCCAACGGTTATAACATAACACGTCTGACGTAACCTTAACCTTGCAAGAAGAAGAGGAACGAGCCGCCGAAGGACGGAGAGAGAGAGCGATAGTTTCGAGAGAAAGGGAGAGATGAGGCGGTCGCCGGACGCGCGGACACCGCTGTCCGGCGTCGCGCACTGCCGGCCGCCCGCCGTCAGACCTCATCCTGCTTCCCATACACAAGGCTGATAATGTTTATCTTTCACACTACTGTTTGATCATAAGCGTTTTAACAAATTGGGAAATTTATGACACTTCACTAAACTGTCTTAAAAGGCATATTGTGTTTGAGCTGTGTAGAAAGCGTTGATTGGACATTATGTAAACATACTTACGTCCTAAAATCTAAGCAAACCTCGGCTTATATTTCATTCAACGTGATGCGTTTAAATATGTATATCAACTGCCTTAGTAAAGTACTTAAATAATGGTAGTTTTGCTGACCCACAAGCATAATAATCGATTAATTGCTATATTATTTGGGATTATGCTGCGATGAAGACATGCTTTCGTTTCATGATTGCAGCTTATTATCAAGGTCCACTTTGCATAATGTCCAATACAGTCGTGCGTCCATTAGCAAACTCACGGTTTATTCATCCGTGATTGCATATCATATTGCAATTTCTGGTTTTAAGTGGAGTTACTGACATCTAACCTGCCTAACTTTGAGGAATATTACATCACGGGAAGATTTGGCTGCATTTTACCCTCATATATGTTCAGGCTCTTATTTCTAAAGACGGCTTATATCTAGCAATAGTATACGAATGATATGAACAAAACAATTCTCAAATAGATAAGCATATCTTGAGATAAGATGGAAACAATCCATTAATATGCTACCAGTACAGTTTATCACGAATCTATTATTCACAGATGTCAATAGTACGGCAAGGATCACTCGGTCAAATCTACCTATAGGCAAAGGTCCCCGAATTGTAACGGTAATCTCGCTCGCATTTCTATACTTAGTTAAGTAGAAGAATATTTATATACCACTTTGTGTCTTTCGAGTTGTCAGCGAAGGACAGGATTATTGCGCCACTTAATAATAGTTATAGAGCTGACACAAAATTAGAAGTCTAGTTTGCATTTCTACGAATGAGACTCATGTGAAACTTATAAATACAATGCTTGGCGTGTCTAATTACAGAAGACGTGCGAGTAAGCTCACGCGGACGACCACTCACCGGAAAAAGTTAGCTTCAGAAAGATAAACATACATAGGCACTTCAACGGATGATGTTTATCACACAAAACATATCATCACGCCTGTTTTTTCCAAAAAGGTAAAGCAGAAGTGTACTGTTGTACTCCCACATTTCACCGATATATTTCGGGTCCCATCCCAGAGCACGATTATTAGCCTTAATTATCACTGCTCGACCGAGAAATCAGACCTGAGAAATTCACGCTCGACAAACGCACTTACAACTTTGTGAGCTTCATCAAAGGTGGTCATAACCTCATGAAAGTGAGCCTGCGCCTATTTATTCATTACAATGTAGCCAGTAGGGTGATACAAATAATTTAATGATCCGAATTACGTATTATCCAACTATAAATTAATAAAACTGTAAATCGATACGACCTCACAGAGTAATTAAAATGTGCCATTTGAAATTAAAAATGCGTTAATAAAGGCATTAGACCCATTAGTTACGAGACGAGAATTAATTCCTGTCAATTAATTATACCAGTTATTCTAAGTAACATAGTTGGTTAAAGGAAAGTCGATACTCCTCTATCCTAATCGATTAACCATTAGGATCGCAGACGATCAACTTTCATTTAATCCTAAAGGTCCGTGCTTTAAGACGGTGGACGGAATAGTTTGTAATTTTATATCTACAGTATTTCTTATTCGCTTCGGTAAACAGTGTTTTTATGTCCTAACGATATCTTAATCTTTTATTCATATTACTGGTCCTTATGATGATCACTCCAAAGAAAAGAGGTCCAATGCAGAACAAAGGCCTCCCTCATAGACTTCCACAAAGTCCCGTGCCTAGTTCTTAAGTAAAGATTTTTTATGATTCGGGTTCGGTGCCGGGTACACAGGCCTTTCTGTAAAACCTCAGTTGAGTCCTAATCCATGATGATCATTAGACGTTCCAGACTATTAATCGTCGTATCGTTTCTCTAAAGCCTTCAGCCAATATTGCAAATTAATTTCCGAAGCAATTATGAGGGGCCCCAGGACCACTATCCAGATCACAGATCCCAAAACGCACGAGGGGAATATTTACGGGATAGAGCCTACAGTAGATTTTCTTAATTGTGCCACTTGCGATTTCAGTCCAGAAGAACTTTCTGGTTGTGCATTAACGAACACATTCTCACATACACAAACACTCAGACCCAGAACCTGTTGGCTATAATAAAACTAATTCGTTTCGGGAATCGAATCTGCAACCTAAAGGTTAGAAGCCAATCACTTAACCACTTCGCCATTCATTCTGATAATAATTTGATTACTGTCCACTCCACAATAGACAGGTGAATAAACTGAATAATACAGTCATATTTCACAGCACTTTACCTCCGTGGCTTTATGACCTATAACGATGCTTGTTGAATAAGTCATATACACAGTTCAATTGTTACTCAAATTGCTCAATCTTTTACTCTCATCTTCACATTCGTGAATGAAAATATAAAAGCATTTCGCTTTCAAATGGAACAATTGAGACGTTTTGCCTAATGACATGTGCCGAAGAAAAGATTATGTCGACGACCTCCGCTTTCTAAGACGTTTGAACTTGAAATTGTTTATTTTATATTTTTTTATTTACTTTTCACTGAACTTTTCAGAGCTTTCATTGATTTCTTTTCTTAAAGACTTTCACGTGACTCTGACTTGCCTAAGAGAAATTGGAGCCGTTGAACACAAAATAAGTGTGTGGTGTTTGTGCCAAACAAGATTTCTACATACTATGGGGGTTAATGTTTGTATTCTATTTATAAATTACTGAATCACGAATGATGACTCTGACTCATGAATGACTCATGATCGACTGACGTATTAACGCCCAGGCTGAAATCAAAATGGTCCTAGAAATATGTTTTAAATAAAACTTCCTTTAACACTACCTAACGCATAAGGCTCAAGTTTCACTGAAAGCTGTGCTGGTTCTTTATCGAATGTTATTGGACTGACAATTCCTCAGTAGCTCGGAGCTTAGATTTGTGTTACACTGTGAGTGTACATAAGTACACCTCTATCCATTCCTTCCGGAAATACAGGCGTGATGGTATGTTATGTTGGACGAACAATGTATTTTGAATCTATAAACAAAATTACTGACTGAATAATTTATGAACGTTGAATATGTATTTATCAGTGAACGTTTGATAAAAGTGGCATCAATCATCTATAATGATTATAACTCAACTTTCCTCAAAATCGTTGAAGTCGAGTTTAACCAGATGCTGCTGAATATCATTATTTTATAGTAAGCGACTACCATCACACTGCAACTAGAAAAATAATCTAGATAGTGAACGAACGTAGAATGTACTGCCGTCAGTCTGGGTTGGTACTGATGTTCCAACCGGTACGTTCTGTCCGAAAATTGCGAGGTGTCTCGATGTGGACCTATAAGTCTTCACTAGAAAGAAAGAAAGGTATTACCACAACCACGCTTTCTGTATAAACTTTGATTAATATTGTTACAATTATAGGCATAAAAGAACTTAATGGATTTAACTTTCAATGCGAAATACGAAGTATCCAACTAAGATCATGCAAAACGTTAAAACTATTTTAATAAAACTCTTTTCAAATATGGTAATGGGACAGAATGATGTCGGGTCGGCAGTTAATGGTAGCAACTTCATACCCACGCACTGTTACGATTATACTTATCAATACACATCAGTGTAAGCCTACTTTTGGACAAAACTTCTTACTAAACATGTTTAGATCAATTCGCAGATATAAATAAGATACATATATATATTGAACTAAGCGACGCAGTATTAATAATAAAAAAAATAAAAATGTATTTATTTCGGTAAATCTTTACATGAGAGTTGCCGGGGCTTCCCAGAAAGTAATCGAAAGATACTTGTGATGGGAAAACCTCGCTCTTCCTATATGCATAATCATACTTATAGATTTACAGCTATTACACTGAGTTTCTTAACAATTAATAAAACAGTAAAAAATAATAATAAAAAAAAAGCAAATAAAATCTAGTAGAAGCGTGTATGCAAGCGTGCGTGCGTGTATGTGTGTGTGTGTGTATGTGTGTGCGTTTGTGTACGCGCGTAAGAGTTTGAGTGTCTGTGTGTGTGTGTGTGTGTGTGTGTGTGTGTGTGTGTGTGTGTGTGTGTGTATGTGTGTGAGTGTGAAAGTGCCTGTATGTGTGTGTACATGTGCATGTGTATGTACCTACACTTGTGTGTATGTGTGTGGATAGTGGTTTGTTAGGGTCAATTATGCCTACTAACCTGTTTGATACTACTATACATTTGATATACTTTAAGCTAAAGTACCCAGGATATCTTCCACGTCATCATAATTAAGAGTAAGGAGCCAATCAGTCAAAATTTTCTTACACTCGTACAGTGGCTTGGGATAAATATTAAGTATACGATTAACCTTATTGTAGACACGGGGCGCTTGGACTATACTTTGTCGACTAGCAAATACTGTACGTGCGGGGTATGTGGGGGCTACTATATCGCACCGTCTTTTTGTAAGTTTGACATGTTCAAAGGGTAACGCTTTGTGATATCTGAGTATCATTTGAAAGATGTAAAGTTTCCTGACGGAGAGAAGCTTAGAAATAGCATATAAGGATTCAGTAGAAAATCTAAAAGGCTTGCAGTACATGACCTTAATCAAGGATCTCTGCGCCCGCTAGAGATCTATAAAATAAGACTTGGCTGCACCACCCCAAACCGGTATCCAGTACACAATTATAGATTGGGCTAGAGCAGTATATATCCTATTTAGTAGCACAGTACTCATAACGTATCTCAGACATTTAAAAACCCATATGAGCTTTCTAACCCTGCCTATGGTTAGTTCAAGGTGTGGGTACCAGCTTAACCTTTGATCCACAACAATTCCGAGGTACTTAACAGAGCTGGCTTTCTGAATTGTTGGGCAACTGTGGGTACAAGTCGGGGGAGTACTACATGAATGAATTTTTATTTCGAAACCGGGTGGGGGCTGCGAATTTAAGTACGGTGCAAAGCATACGTAACTAGTTTTTAGTGTATTTAACGTGAGAAGATTCTCATCAAGCCAGTGACTAACTCTAGCCAGCATTGCTGGTCAGATAGAGTCGAGATCACGTCACAAGTCATTTGTCATTTTACTTCGTTTACAATACGTAGGTATTACGAATGGTCAGGTCATTGCGTTTGGTTTAAGCATATAGTTTTTACCATAATCTTTGGCTTATAATCTTTATTAGTTCGTTCTTCTTTGTCAATTACTACATCATAAAAGAATGTTCCCAAGACTATCTGTAGTTCGTTATGCTTCACATCATATTTCCCGTCTATTACGCTCCGGGATATAATGCTACTCACTCATTTATTGGCCGATGATACGTATCTTATTGTTTATTACGATATGTAATTTAACATGTTAGATAAGATAACTTCAAATAATTAACAGCAGCACCTACATACTTAGTGCTTATGCAATACATGTATATTTTAATAATACCGGAAGCTTATGAGCTATATTTTTTAATTGTAAAGATAAAAAAAAATGGGTTAGTCTAAATAAATTAACTTGAATAAATATGACAGTCGTTAGTTCCGACCCATGAACACTTGGAAAAATCGCACCTGATTATGCAATGATTAATGTTTTTTTTTATTAAAATGCTAAACGTAGTTGACTTTTAATAAAACCGACATAAATCCTACTGACAAAAACAGCAAGTAAAATATTATAGTCATAAAACATTTCAGCGAATTAAACGATCTACCTGCCTATTCAGAAAATAGTACCGGATCTCCCCACTGATTTAATATATTAGCTCGTTAACAAAACGGTAAAATTCACACTGCTTAAAATCTTTTCAAATAAATAAAGAATTAATTCTATTTCATTATTAGTTTACACCCAAGTTAACTACCGGAGTATTTTTATCGGCGTGTTTCCTCGGTGTCGGCTAGCCGCAATCAGTTGCTTTGTGCCGGCTACCTATATTGAGTTCACTATTTCATATTAGACACGCCTGTAGAGCCGAAGCTGTGCTAATATGTTTCTCTCAGATTTTATTCCCTTAATATTTCTCTAGGTGGCATTGAAAGCATTCAAACCAACAGCTTTAATAAAGCAATATGCGCTTCCTGATTGATCTGAGAAAGGCATATAAGGCACTGACATACTTATAAATTCTATATAGGCAACACTTATTAGCAAATAAATATATGTGATTCGCATAACTATTAGTAACACTTTTTTATTTTTGTTTGATAAGAATTACACTATAGGTAAATACAGTTATCACTGATTCTCATCGCAATTTGTAAAGGCACTCCTAACTTGCCGATCACGTTAATCGTATAAATCAGGATCATCAACAATGTCACTATATAGTCATATGTTATTGTAATGTGTCATTGTCTTGTGGCTTGCTTATTTATAAAAGCGATTCCGTTGTGTTTTTAATCTTTTCGTAAAATGAAAAAATAAGCATTATTCAAAGCTGTTTTATTTAATTTATTATTTCGGCTTACACTTATAACTCATCTAATAATATTTTGCATTCACAATAAAAATATATTGTTAAATAATATGGAAACTCCATCCTTTACCGCTACTCGTTTATTGTTATTTACGACTAACATTATCTTAAACTTGTCTCGAAGAATTTGTAAAATAATATTTTTAAAGTAGATATTTATCCATGTCCTGTGTGTTATTTAGCAGGTACTTTTCTATTTTAATTTGAAAAACTTTTCTACATGATTGTATTATTTGTTAAACTTTTTACTTTATTCAGGATATTCTAAAATAATTTGATACTCTTTGATATTACATGAGTTAATGATTCAAATAAATATATGGCATCGCATAGAAGCCATGAGGGAGACACGTTTGTAATGTGGATATTATATAAATTGCATTGCAACCGAACCGGCTGGATTAACTTCTGATTACAATGTAAACGTTAAGGCTTTATAATCATAACTAACAACCTAGCAGTTTTGTGGAGTAAAATTAAGTGTCCCTATTGAGTTGTACACTGAGTACAGGGCTGTAATGCGGGAATTGTTACATCCTTCTTACAGAATCTTAACTTATTATGTAGCTCAACAATGTTGCAACATATTTTGTTCCCAATGAACGTGAAAATGTGAAATTCCTTTTGAAATAATATGCTGGAACACGGCGATGAAATACTGGATCTGTTTTAATTTTCTGTGAACTTAGTCGTCTTTAATTTGAATTGAAATGATATTGCTATAAGTACCTAATTCAGATCTTTTAAAATATTCAAGTGTATTCAAATATCATAACTATTTCAGTGGTCACCTTATTATTTTATACAGATAAAACAAAATGCTAATCTTATTAATCTATGCTCTGTACAATGCACAGCATAGATTAATATTACGCGCTTGCCTAGAAGAAGCACATTCATATGCTTCTTCTAGGCAAGGTCGCTCCATTGTAGACCACTTCGTTGCTTTACATCAGGCAAGTTGTGGTCAAGCGCAAGCCTATCTGTGATAAAAAAAAAGTCAAATTATCTATTCATGATTTTGAATCATTCTGGTATCATGTTTATAATCAGCCGCCTCTGCACCATTGTTGTTAAATTTTACAATAACTTTGAACAAGAAAGTAAAACCGCCTTCAAAAGATAATAAAAATGATGTTATGTCTATCACAGTTTTTTGGTATCGGTACCTTTAATTTTGTCGCATCTCTTATATTCGCCACCACCCTTCTTTTTAAGGCGGCTTTACTTTTTTCATGACAAGGTAATTCAAATTTTTTTTTGTGCAATTAGTTCCAATTGCTAGGCTTTACTTATGTTGACGATATCATCGTTGTTCGAACGGTACGGACCACTTAATGAAAGTAAGTATAACTACCCCTCCAAATCAAATTTATTTTTTTAATCGGTTCTCAATTTACAGAGAAATCGGTGAATTATACTTATATGCAAAAAACATACAGTCTAATATCGGCCCTCCTCCTTTTTTGAATTCGGTAAAAAATCGCACGTTCATTATTTTGACTCGCTCGACCAGACACATATTATTCCGATAACTCTGCGACAATCTTACAGGTTCATCGGGTGTATAGCTGTGCTTAACATTTTGTGTTTGTTTAAAATATTTACAATCGTTCCTCGCGGTCTGACAGATAGAAGTCTTTTACCCAGAAACTCGGTAATATTTATGAAACTCACTGCCAGCCTCTCGTATCCTTCTCAGCTTTTTCTTGTTCTCGTTTTCTTTTTAATTTATGCTGATACCATTTCCTTGATGGAGTTTATTTTCACACGCTCCAAGATTACACCCCATCCGATCTTAATCAACAGATGCGGATTTTTTATGACTACTTTATGAACCAGGAAATATTCTAGGCTCTAAAGTATACGATGCAAAATGTAGAACGTATCTTTTTATCTCTACAGTAATCATATACGTCTGCTGAACAAAATAGAATACATTTCTTTGAGAGCTAATTAATAATAAATATAGCTTTGAAATATTATTGCTTTTAGAGGTCCATATTAAGTTTTTTGTGTTCAAGAGGTGTTTGAATTCACAACGTTATATTAAATCATAAACGCATCAATCTTTCTCTGTCTGGGTCTGACATAATTACTTGTTTATTTAAGATGAATTGAAACTTGATAACGGATTAGTAAAATATACATTTCTTTAATCGATTTACAATAACTTGAGAAACAAATTGCCTAGAATTCTAAAACTTGTTCTTTCCTCTGTGGGTTGCTCCATGCTAACATGCAAAATACCTTAATACTCAATACTCAATACCTACTCAATACTTTATTGCATTCCATAATGTGTACATTAGTTGGTAGGTATGTTAAACATTGGATCAATTATGGACCCTGTCGGGCACAGCAAAGATATTTTTAATAGGAGAGAGGATGAAGGCGCTCTTTGTCAAATTAATTATGAACTATATATTATATTAAATAAAATTGTATCATTATAGTATCGTATAACATATTTTATAAAAAGTATTTCTTCTATTTGTTTTAGATAATGTTTAAGTATTTTTATTTTATATATAATAAGTATTTCTTCTATTTGTTTTAGATAATGTTTATGTATTTTTATTTTATATATTGCATGTTTTTCATTTTTACAACTATAAATTATAATAAACTAGATATTTACGATTCTATTAAGCCTTGCAGAATGTTATTATTATTATTTTAAATTATATTCTTTCATTTTAGTATGTATGTGTAGTTTTTAACCGCAAGTTGTTGTTTAAAATTTATCGCTAAAGAATAACGCACTCCTTCATTTCATATTGTGGATAATAATAAAAGTTAGACTATAAAAGAGTTAAATATAACACCTAATTGCAATGGATGGTATTATCGGATATTAAAATTGCTTTATTCAATCTGCGGTTTTAATAAAGCTTTGCCTTTTTTAGTAAAAAAAAAAACAATTTCGAACCATTCTTCACAACTAGTATGCCTCATATCCAATTATTAGGTAAACTCATTAATATTATAAAACTGAAGATTTTGTTTGTTTTAATGCGCTAATCTCTGTATCTACCAGTCAGATTTGAAAAATACTTTTTGTGTTCGATAGCCCGAATCTTGAGGAAGTTTAAAGGCTATTATTTAACCTTTTAACCCCTAGGAGCCAGGCAATGCGGGTGTAGCAAATACGAGTAATAATAGGTAATAGTAATGCGGCAAAATGGAATGATGATCGAAGCTCGGTTCGAAAAGCGGAGGACCGGGTGAAATGGCGCACACTAGGGGAGCCTATGCCAGGAGTGGACTAGTATAGGCTGATGATGATGATGATGATGATGATGATGATGAATAGTTGATGCCTACCTTAAAAGGCGCTTTTTAGTCAGCAGGCATTAGGAATGATAAAATTGTAAGACCACTGGATATTTGCCTCCAAAAATCATACACTAGAACCACTAATCAAATCAACCGTCTGTTTTTAATATAAATTCAAGTTATTTTATTACAACATAATAATTTATACCTATCCTGTACAAAACTCATCAAAGGAAATTATTCGAACGGCCCGCAGATTATAAAAATTACCGACACAAAAGCTTTGAAACGCTCGCATTACATTTAATATCTTACATAATTACTTCAGTTGTCTTTCATAATAGCTTTTGCCTGAGGCCCGTCCTCACGGGAGAACACCGCGGCACCGACAAAAACCGGCGTCATGTTGCCGCCAATTGTAAATTACTGTTGTTTCACTCATCTTTCTTATAAGTTTACTTACGCACTTTTATGTTCTTACATGACGAGGTAAGTACATTCATCAGAATTCCATAATAAATCGAAAATATTTTTATCCAAAGTATATTCTATCTTTGTACCAAAAAAATATTCTTGGTGAAATCATGAAGAATGTTATTTCACTTACCTCAATTGATCCCATAATACGCCACAATAGTATACTTTAGGAAGGCATCACTACTCTCTAATATCGCCTGTTTTCTACAATAAATTAGTAAAAATATCTAACTTGGATCCTGTTTCCCAAGACTAACAATTTCATGATGGTAATTTACTCACACATTTATTAATGCCAGTAAAGTACCGAGTAAACTATAAAGACATGATTTCGTTTTTGAAAGGGCCGCCGTCTCCTGCCTAGCCGGGAGCAGGGTTGTAAATCCCTTTGCGTCAGAAGTCAACCTGTTAGACCGATAATTAGCCAGCTGGCGTTAGGACGCGCAAAACTTATAGCCTCCAGACTTTGTTTGTTTAAAACATAAGGCGGGAACATGTAACTGAAACCGACTTTATTATACACATTAAATAATCGTGCAACATATTATTTTAGTACACTTGAAAACTGATACTTGGTATAAAATTTCATATTATATCCGATAATAAGTACTCAACTCCTTTTAGGGTCGGGCTGTATAGCTAAATTAGTATGCACATTCTTTTAAAATAAGGCCGCATATTTATCTATATTGAGGAAATTTGACTGTTAGTTCCTGGTGTAATATTTATTTGTTACGTTAATTAGTTACAGATATGCATCCAGTTTTCCTGTTAGTGCAAGCCTTTATTTTCCGCCAAGGTTGTTAAGTTTGTAGAAGGAGCATTGGTTTCACGACACAAATATTGTCCGTGTTATTCGTGCCATATCGTAAACCGAAGTAAATTGACATAATGTTACTATTTATTTTCAGAGGATCTAATGTTAGTAGGTATATTACCGTGAAAATCGCAGTGGGATAGTCGGCCACAATTTAAATGTACATATTATTATTGCGCCCATTCTTATTTTAAGACTATTGTCAACTTGTCAAGTATAATATTTGCCGATAGATATCGACATACTACTTTATATATGTAAATGTATTTTTGTCCTAACAATACTCGTTTTAGAGTCAATTTTCACGGTGTCTCCTCTACATTCTCATTGCATACAGATAGTTGGATGATTCAAAATTTATCGTTAGCGTAGGTATATATATGAATAGATCCCTCAATCCGAAGAAGACCCACAAAATAATATAGTATAACTGTATTTGGCCACTAATTCCAATCATTAATGCGATCTATATATGTCACACCGTTATATTTAACGTCAATGTTTGGGCAGTCGTAGGAAGTTATTACCATAAACGTAGTTCAATTTGCGGTAATTTTATAACACTACGCATCATAAATATTCATTATCTTAGAGCTGACTCAGAGAATCCTGTTGAAAGTCTTCTTACTTGATACGACTGTGGAAATACATATCAGTTTCACTTTTCCCTTATCTATAAATGGTGATATTCGTATCACGATTGGGGTCGCGCGTGCTAACTGTCTCGACATGTGTGCAAAACTGATTTTCCCCGCTGGCTACTGAAAAGTATTGCTCTTTTTAAATGTGTATGTATCTCTATTTTATATTAAAATTCAAACTTTTTGAACAGATGTCTGGTTCTAGTTTCGTTCTGTTAATATTTCTTACTGTTGTTAGTTGTTATTTCTGGAGCACTGTGCAATCGAGGACGTGAACTCATCTCACAGCGCCACTTGTTGGCAATGTTATTGTGAAAACATATACCCCGCTCAGGAGATAAGTCGTTATAAATATAATTAATGCTATAGCCCTACGGTTGTTCTATTCACTATTTCTACGGCTGTTATTCAAACAGTAGGAACTGAATGTGTAATAAACGACAGGAAGACGGACTAAGCTTTACGAGCCAAGATGTATGTCCAATTGGCAGTTAAAGCATTTTAACGGCATATTGCTTTAGAGCTGAAATTAAAGCGGCGGATATTAGTCGTGGCTGTTTAAGTATAGGAATTAATTAGTACTGTTGTGGAATAATTTCTCATTAATTTCAACACGGGCAAATAGAAACCCCGTGCGGCATTTCCCTGCTTTGTAAGTAGAGGCGTGAAGCTGAATTACCATATGCAAGCCATATATCACACAGGCACTTGACGCGGCGCATTATATTCGCGCCTAAAGTCTGACCCAGCTTATCAGAAAAGCCTAATATTTTTATATTCTTAAGTATAGGAACAAACATATTACAAAAATAAATCAGGCATCAAGGCAAAAAGGCATCAGGTTCAAAAACTCTAGCTCCTTATTTAACTTTGAAGCGGCAGTAGCCCAATGGCTAGGGCGTCGGACTTGCGATCATGTGGTTGCCGGTTCGAAACCCACCCATTGCACCACTGACGTGCCCACTCGTAACACAAGCATTTAGCTTAGCCCTAGGGGTTAACAAGAATACTAGTAATGTGCGTCCCACATTGCTAGTACGCTTTTTTTTTTTAAATAACTGTTAACAATTATCAAAAGTTTGTGTTAACTAAAAACAGTTCCGCTCATATTGAAATCAAGAAATTCTATCTAATCGAGAAAATGAAATCTTGATTTCGGTCAATAAAATAAATAATAATGAATACTTAGCTTAGATTACCTACCCACTAGCCGATTGTTGGGTGCCTAATCCTATTTTTTTTAAATTATGTTTTTGATTTAAAATTTGATTATCAAACCTTTATGTTGTTACCTAAACACAGCCGAAGCAATCGAATATTGAAAATTCACAAATAACATTTATGAAAATGCGCGTGCTTTGTGCGGCCGTGCAATGTGGTAGGATTGTAATTTTCGTGAGTAACAAAATAGAAATAGGAAATTTTAAGTGAATATTTATTTAAGCGAATATTGAAAATTAAAAAATAACATTTATGAAAATGCGCGTGCTTTGTGCGGCCGTGCAATGTGGTGGGATTGTAATTTTCGTGAGTAACAAAATAGAAATAGGAAATTTTAAGTGAATATTTATTTAAAATCTCGACAAATCATAAAAATAGCTATTTGTTAGAAAAACCTGAAAAAGTATGTATATTTAATGATAAAAGTAAGTACGAATAAGCGTGCTCGTGCACTCAGTCTTAACAAAACATATCAAATTATTTTTTGATGTGTTTCTATGTATTTTTATCTGCCTCATATGTATGTGCAGTGAAGGTACAAACTCGCGTGGGTTGCACACTCCCTTAAAATCCGTCCTTCTTCTTGATCAAAAAGAAGAGAGAGATGAAGAGTTTCCCTCTTCTTGATCAAAAAACCTACTATAGTAACTAATAGTTTGTTTACGAAAATAAACGTTTTAAAGGATATAATATTATACGTTTTGCACAAAACCTTCGTTCATTTTACCTCGAATCCCTATCAGCCTCTATAAATTTATAATTTTATAGCTAATAATGCGCATCCCATACTACAGTTTCATACTCATTTATATGTCTTAATATTATACTTTTTTTACAGGTAAGTTTAACGTTCCTGCAGCAGTTTTGAAGTACAATTTTATCCCGCAATACTTTCTTGTAAGTCGACATTCTTTTTTATTGAATATTCGATTATCTTTTAGTATTTAATTCCATTATACATTATACAGTTATAAAGCTTGATCTTGAACTCTTCAAGAGATTAAAGTAACAGAGCTTAAAGGTTTACTTACGAATAAATATTTCAAACTAAAAGTACCGTATTTTAACTGAGTCAGCTCTAGTCTATGGTACATTCGTTGAAATAACTCGAGTTTCTAGTTAAATAAGACTATTATGAAATGAGCATTAACTCCTTACATTAAGTCACAGCGTGCGTGACATCACACGTACAAATTAATTACACCATTTAAACGCTATAATAATAACGTCGGAACTCAACTGCGCGGTTAATAGTTTGTCACGATTACAACAAGAGATACGATCCACCAGTGCGATATTAACGGGTAGTTGCAATTCTCACGCTATCTGTATTACTTTGAAGTGTATCAATTCCTATGGGTGTACACAAGCCTTTATCTGAGTAACGCGCACCGTTATACTTCGGACACTAACACACTGAGCTAGACAAATTCACTCCACTTTCCATTTTTCACAGGTCATTTTCTTGTACACGCAGACGATGTGAGTGCAGGTGGTTCGCGGAACAAGATGTAGAGCGCCAAGGCTACCTTCCACATCACCCACTTTTTACTCGTTATAAATCTTGTTGATATAAAATAAACCTTCACACGTCGTGTAACATAACATTCTACAAAACTCTCGACGTACACTTGCCTACTTACGGAAATTACCGTTTGAAAACTGAAATAATCCGGACGTTAAATTGTTGTAGTGTTGATAAAATAAGTTTTGAACGAATGCAGAATGCAGCGACACAAACTGATAGATGGCAGCAGTTAGAGAATATTTATCGTCAATATCAACGTCAGTCAGTTTATCGCCTCCTTACGTATCGTACATTTGCCTTTTTATCGCTTTACAACGTTCCTCAAATAACGTATTTCTACTTCTCTTGCCTTACTTGGGGTTGAATCGCAGGAACGTCGTTTGTGTTATAATGGTGTCAATGTTCGAGTGTCGGACTAATCCGGGCGCTCCTCAACATGGCACCGAAATAAAAGAAAGCTTGAGATGTCGCCCGACCGCTGCACTTTAAATCCACATATAACTTTATGAGTCATTCACAAAACCAATCGAATTGTTATGCAGTATTAATTTTATTTTAAAACAATTCGTTTAGTCCTTGATTTGCAAATGAAATTGATATTGAGTGGCGTAAATAATGATGTTTAGTATTAAAGGTTTGAATTTTTTGAGATGCCAATGTTAACTGATTGGAATTTAAAATCCTATAAAAAATTTGTTTAAAATAAAAGAATCATCTTTTGTGCTAAATTACCTGGGCACTAGATGCTTACAGTTGCAAGAATCGGTACATTCTGAATAAACTTTATATCAATTTCTCATTAATATTTGTGTAACACATGATCATCATTAAGGTGTTATTATCACGCTTCACAAAACAAACGATCAATAGTCAATGTAAATTGTGTAGACGGTACGAAATAAAAGACTGCCACCGTTATACCAATATGAAATTAAACTGGGACAAGCTTATAATATGCATATTTGATCGGAAATACAGCCCGATATACTTAATTGTTTGCATTAACATACAAGTCATTTTATGTTTACCATCGCAGTTTTATTAATGGCATTATAATTAATGGACGTTAACAGCTTCATTCAGGTTACTTTGTTTCCTTTACATAGCAGTTAAACGGGCAGCGCTAAGTGTCTTCTCAATTAATCCTTAATCTTAAGATAAAAGCTAAAACATAGTCTTAGTATAAATATGTAAATTATTGGTCATATAGGCTTCGACATTTTAAACCAGTGAAAGATATAGTGGTTCTGCGATAACCTTTAAAGTTTCTTTCTATATTTTTGTGTTCCATAAAATAAAATAGAAAAACTTGTGTATCGGTAGCTTATCATCTGACCTTAGTTGAAATACTCAATTAAGGAAGTGGGATGTTGTAGTGTTTGTAAACGAGTCTAGCATCCTGAGTCAGTCCGTTCACAAAGCCATGTACAGTCAGGAGCATCAGTATGTACTCATTAAGTGAAATTCAAGAACGATTTTCTATGAAACCAGGTATTTATTTAAATTGTGAGATGTTGTTCTGACAGAACCTTTAAACACATACTTTTATGATTTGTATTAGGTATATTTCGACATATGAATAGATACTCTAGAAGAAAATTGCTTTTGAATTTAATTGACTATGTAAATATTGGTGCGTGTATGTACAGTCGTACATAATATAATAGTTGTAGCACGCGGTGATTCCCGCGTTAATTATTTATTTCCCTGTCTTTTGGTTGTATAGGAAAACACCTTTTAAAGAACCTATATTTCCTGAACTATACTTTCTGTAGGAAGGTTAATAAATTACCTTTATGACACTTTATATTAAATAATGTGAAAACTTTCTTCTTACAACTAAATATCACACTGCATACGGTAAGGCCGTGTGAAGTGTGATAATTAGTTGTAATATTATTTAGTATTTAGATGGCGTTAGTTAGCGGCAATTTACTAGGCACATACCTAAGTTTTATTCAATAACATTTTCCCACACCATTTATATATAACTTAACGAGCAAGCAACATAGTTGCAATAAAATAATATAATGATTGTCCAAAATGCAATAATCGCAAACTACAGGTGCTTAAAGTGCTGCTATTGTCATTGAACACTTGGCGTATGTCTGGAGCCGTTTAAAATGTACAGCTAACTTAGTCGACAATGTCGCCAGGTGTAGAAAAATCCAGCCGATCATATTACATATGATCTCTCGAAGATACTGTATGTGTTCTGATCATTTTTAAATAATTTATTTTATAAATAATTCTAAGACTATTGAGTTTCAAATTTACTCACTTCATTATACTACGAAAATAATTTAACACCGTGAAACCAAATTAAATTGAGCTTCGCTTTATATTTTAGTTACAGACTATAAATAAATTAACTCCGGGACAAGTTGTATCGAGCGGTTTCCTTAGCGTTTCTATGTTAATATGAAACACTAAAATAGCTTTGTTTTTTTACATACTATCACATTGATATACCTAACAAAGCTACGGGGAGTGCCACAAAATTATGCATTATTTTATTAAAAACACTAAAATCGTTTTAAACCTGAAATTTCTTTATTGTTTAGCAATTTGCATATTTATCACTATTGTAAGTAGGTATTCGGACCCGTTCTAAAACAATTACTTTTAATGTTTTCCTGAGAAAGTAGGTGCATATATTTTGGATGTAGGTATCGTGTTTAGTCCAGGTGCCAATTACTCCATTTCGATAGTGTTCACAGTTCAATGGCAGGTAATAATAGAAATCAATCTAGTATAAGGAGAGCACTAGGAAAAAAACCGCTAACCGAAGTTGGTGGTAGAACGTCGACTCATTCATTACTAGGAAGCCGTGCGGTTTAGTTATTTAATGAAACGTTATTTCAACACTGACAGACCACACCAGGAACAGCATACCAACATCAACCGCAATATTTCTTAAAAAAAAAGATTTATTTATTTGAATACCTGTTATAATAACGGCCTACATCTGTGTGCCTGTATTCGTGTAATGTTTGCTGTAACTATGGTGTTTACATAAATATCTCACAAATGTGACGCGTTCAGACTGCGTACCTACCTACAATAAATGTAGTATGAGTATTGGACGTGAGCCGTGGTCAAGGTGACGAGTGGCGACCGTCGCGTCTGGGGGCGGTGGTCGAACAACGAACTGTGACGGCCACTACGTCCACCGCTGACGAATGTCAATGGCACGCCGGCACCGTTACTCGATCTCGCGTCCGCCAAATTAATTCGCCAATGGAAATCCGTACAACGATTGATTCCTTTATTGAATAACCTAATGAGCAACTTGTTGCTGTAGCGCCCGACTTCGTTATCGGTCATCTTACCCCCAAGGCTGATATCTTACACACTTACCACTAAGTCAAATAAGCCTGTCATTATTTATTGTACAAAAAATGCTATTACTCTCATTGTCTAACTGTAGAGATCATCGCGGTCAAAGACACGAAACAACTGGACACAAACAAAGCCGTGCGCCCCGTATTAACACAGAAGTGTTAGTACTGTAAAAACTCATTGATATTGAGAACTGGAGCTGAAACCCGCGGTAATAAGAACACTAAATTTTTCATAATATACATATTTTAAATATTTATCGGTGGATGCTCGTTAATCTGCCGACTTGTCTAAGACCTCATGCTGCTATGCGTTAAATACCATTTGCATGGCTCGCTGGGGCGCAAAAAGCACAAAACGTTTTTCAGTCAGTACTCATCTTAATAAATAAAAATATTAGATAGCTGTCGATATGGCGCCACACTTTTACTTACATCAATCGCGATGCCTTGTCTTCGTACTGATTTATATCTCACACACTTAACTCTGATACTGTATATACTTTTATTTCATTGTAGCTCTTTTTATGACTATTCAGTGTTTGAGTGTAATGCGGGTGAAAAAATAACATGCGAATTAGCTGTTTACGGGTAGCATCCTTAACTGTTTTAGTTTTATTTAGCCATAGCCCGGAATTATTTACTTAAAAAAATAATCAATCACCTAGAATTAACTCATAAATCAGTAATCATTAGCTAATACCATTTCACTAGCTCACCAGATTCTAATCGCTATTCCTACTTCTGTGCATTAGTCGAAGCGCCATCGTACATATCAATTAAGTCAGCCTTTAGTTCTATCATCGATCATCTGTCATCCACCTCCAACTGAGGTCAATATCTTTCGTAGACTTGATCGCAAATGTACCTACATACATATTAAATTTTTATCGAACTGGTTCCGCGGATCAATTCGGACGTGCATGTAGCTGTTATTGTACCTAATATGAAGTACATATACCGCTCATTCTAATAATTATGTGAAGAATTATGGCAAAAAAAAATATAAAGTATGAAGGCGTACAATTTTATAATAATCTACCCGCGGATATCAGGAACACATCTTCCTTTAATATATTTAAAACCAAATTAAGACATTATGTCACTAACAACATAAAATTGCTCAGTTAAGTAATTATATAGCCTGTTCTAGTGTTTATAAATTTAATTTAAATCAATTGTAAAATCATGTAAGTTACTGGACTACACTCAACACAAGACTTGTATTATCCTATAAGTGAACAATGTATGTTCTTTTTGGAATAATAAAGAATCTCTAATCTCAAGAATTAAATTTTCACTAAAATGTATTATACTGTAATTACTATTGCCCTTTTCAACGTGCCTTGAAAGATGCAGTTAAATAGGTACTTAACTTGCATCACCTGCATCTTAATTTAGAGATTAACATTAACACAATATCGTCGCCGTCAAACTTCATCTGAATAATAATACACAATTGAACAGGAATTGTCTGCGATAAATATCTGTGTAGTAAATTGATGCATATTCTTATTCTGATCTACTCCCTTATTAACAGTCGAGGGTATGATTAAACAAAAAGTAACGATGATAGCTTATCGACGACAATAATGTTTGCCTGCGCAGGAGTCAATTATTACTAAACGACATGAATTTATAAATAATGGATGAGAAAACCACCTCATGTCTGTTGTCACTTTACACGCATGCGTCAACAAGCTATAATATTTACGAGAACACATAAAACTTCAACTTTATAAAATATTCAAGTGAAAATTCACGAACGGTTGTCTATTTATTCTATAAAACGAAAACATAAATATAAAATGAGTAAGAGTTCAAATAACGTCACGTAACATAGCTTTTTTGAAGGAAAATATCTGAACACAACCTTTGATTTGCAGCTTTTAAATGTTTTTAATAAAAAACAACAATCAGTAATTGTCGCTTACATTAATATATATAAAAAACAGGGTTCGTACTCCGAACATCAGCGCAAAAAGCTCACTGGAGTCATAAAAACCCCTACTAGCCCAAGCGATGATACGTGCTCCTCTTCTGAAAAAAAAAAGGCTGGTCACATCGCAAAAAGTTTCCAATTTTTTTTCTAAATAGTGGTCCAGTTAATAGAAGCATTATTACTCTTTATATTTCCAATTGGTTTCCGACCTTTTGTGTCTAGAATTTGTTAAAGAAAATAAATGAAAACTATCCACGATGCAAATTTCAAAAAAATCACAGTCAATTTTCCTATTTGGTTTAACGTTGTAAAACGTTCCTTAACATAACGGGTACTTCTTTATCACACCGACAAACTTACTAAATAATTATTATATAATATAATATGTATTTAATAATGTTTTTTCACGGCTTAGGTACCGTACCACCAATCGCAAACTAAGGGACCTTTAATAAAGATTATTTCAAAACCATAAGCTCTTCGTTATATAGACTTGTATACGGAAAGGTAGAGCTTTGGATCTACGGTTTTTTTTAGTCTGTCAAAACCCAATTTAAATCCAATCAATAGTTTTAGATTTTCCGCGCGATCAATCTTACAGGCGTGGGCGTGACGTTTACTAAGCGAGGCCTCCGTCCGTAGTGGACGAATATAGGCTGATGATGATAATGATGATGAGTCTAACAGCTTATAAAAATTAAAACGCGCGAATTAATTCCGGACATTCTTTGTGTTCTTAGTCCTTCGTATAATAATGAAAATTTGACCACTGTTGATTTCGAAAGATAAGATTACAAAAGCCAAACATGGCGTCTACGTTTTAGATTGCATACTGAAATGGTGTGTCGGCCGGTAGCGGCCAGCCAGTGTGCAAGTAAACTTGTCGCTTTATAATCGAACCAATTTATATCAGGCGCCAAGAGCTTAAAGTTATGGAACCTGTGGCCAAGACTTTATTTAGACACCGACACCCGTGCTGGGCTCGGCGGCAAATGCACTCCGATTGCAGACATTGCACCCTCCCGGAGACTTTTGTTTTATTCTTAACGGGACATTTACAACACGATGACTAAATATTGAATGGAAATGAATTATTACCGCTTAAGTGTCGTTTATTTTCATATTATTCAAACTGTTTTATTATAGTTTCGTGACAATGCAATAGACTGTTTAATTTAACACTAGACACGAATTGAAGTTAGACTTTGCTTAAATATCATTGGTTTCATCGTGGAGGTATGGGTATACACCCCGTGAAAGTCAACGTTGTTTATTCTTCTGACTACCTACATTTATATGTAGGTAACGCTGCCAACATCATCAGTTTTATGATTTCATAGATGATATAACTGCAAAATAAAGATCAAAGTCCTTTTCTATTAATTAATAACATTCTCAACGATTTAGACATTTTAACTTTAATTTCAATTAACCATGAAGATTCAATTACTCTGCTTGATAGGATCTTTAAAATTGAAACATATAATCTCTGATATGGTATTGGCGCTCATAAAGTTATCACATAAACGCGAAACCAGTTATGCTAATATCTAAGTGTAATATTGTTAGTTACATCCTCATAGACTTACATTCACAAGTTATTGTAAAGCTAGTCCGCCTCTTATTGTACAAACAAACAAGTAAGTATCCTCATCCCATAAATAAACAGTGTGACATATAACTAGAATATTAGATAAATTTGAGCTGCATAAACCCGGAAAGCGACACAAACAATATACATGGAGCGCGGCACGGCAGGCTAACGACACCCAGCGTCCTTGCGCGGCGTCCTTGCCGCCGACCGTAAAACCCTCGCGACTCCGCACTCTTTTAAGTTCACTTCTTAACAAATCTCCCCGTCTCGCTCCACAACACTGCCGTCCACAATGCCCCACGCTCGATCTGCCAAGTGATAAATCGCTCCCAGCGACAGCCCTCGCATCGCAGTTTTACGGGACGAGTTTACTCGTATAATTTCTTTTGTACAACTGAATGGAGGCGTCTCATGCGTATAAAGTTTAATCACTGAATCTTTTTTTAGCGTGTATATTTTCATATCTCGCAAACGCCGCTGGATTCTATTTTTTTATACTAGCCCTCGTTTACAGTTAGATTCTCAAGGCCAACAAGATCGGTTAATCTACATTTTTACAGGCCATAATGCTATAAATTTTAACTTTTCAATATTTAAATGTACCATAAAGGCGATTCTTTACAATTTGCTGGCTTATGAATATTTAGTAGGGCGGGCGTGTAGGGCGCTGGGCTACGATGCGCCGGCCGCAACCGTGTAACAGCCTAATGAGGAGTCCCTTATGGGGCCCAACCGTGTTAGAAAATCCCTAATTGTACGTAACTATGTCGTTGATATTCAGAACGTGTACTTCTATATCCAATTAAACAAGCTTCGCACCTGTACACATACTTATTCGCTTATTATTGGATTAAGAACATAAAGTTTACTATTTTCTTTCATTTAAACTCAATAATTGTATGCATTTTGTACCCCTGTAGGTACCTACTTAAGATATATCTATAATATATACGCAAGGAATTAATTAATACCATATATGTACACTTTTTTATGTAGTCATGTAAACTTTTACACTACATAACAATTTTTAAATATATACTGTTTTATTTCGCACTAACGACTCCGTTGCAGAAACATTAACTCATGGAAATTAGCATACCATTATCTTTTAAAGCCATGTAAAGCTTTACGTGAAAGAATGTGGAGTAATCTAGTAGGATAAAATGTAAAATAAATCGACTTTCGCACTTTTAAAGTTATTTACATAAATAGGTTACAAGCTTTACATTGATTGAATTGTAAGTAGAAACTGTAGATGTCTACTTAAGACATAAAATATGCTTCCCCTCCGCAAGCGTTGACATGATTCGCTTCTGGGTGCACGGCAGTACACCCCCAAGTTTAAAGAAGTCGACAGTGCGCTACGGACAGTGTATCTTTACATAAGTTAGTTCGCGGTTATTGCGCTATCTCTAGTCTATCTCTTTATTAAATCAGGTTGATGAGCACCTACTTAAGCAGAATTCCAAATCGCAGAATATTTTAGTGGATATTATCGAGAAATTGCCTCGTTGGTCTAGTGGTCCCAATCGTGACTGCTACGCTAGAGGTCTTGGGTTCGATGCCCCAGGTCGAGCAAAGTGCTATTGAGTTTTTCTATGAATTTCTTAGTAGCAGCTCGGAGTCTGGATTTTGTGCCCGGTGAATGGCAATAGGCTCGCCCCCTATTACATGGGACCCAAACATACCGGCGAACTGTGGGTGTACATTAAGTGCACCTCTGCCTAACCCTTCGGGGAATACAGGCGTGATGGTATGCATTATCGAGAAATTCGACATTACAACAGACACGAATTCCTCTTCAGATCATGTCCCTCATTGCCAATATTGTGCCATCTGAGCCTGTTTTTCGGATTTACACCATGGTTTCTAGCAATGTGATCGACCAACATTCTTCAGTCTATAGGCTCTTTCTCTTCCACTTTAATATTCCATGAGATGAGATGCTACTGACCTTCCATATTTCTTGTATTGCTTACGCTAGTGCCAAAATATATAAAATCTTTAAGTTTAGACCCGTGAACTATAATTTATTCGCTTGGTCTTATGTAGCTACTTATACTATGTTTGATATATTTACTGAATAAAACCTAAAAACTAGAGAACAGAATAAGTATAGTGTGACCTGTATTAGCGGTACAAATGCGTAGACTTAACGCCTACGATCTTTCGGCCGCAACTTCATCTGCATGGTGCATATGGTGTAGCCTCCTAGCAAATTTTAACGAAATCAATTCGATGAAGACGTGACAAGCGAACGGACAAATTCTCCCTCGCACTTCACAATAAAAGCTTTTTTATCGTCATTGGGCAACTACTCGAATTTAGTTTAATTAAAACTAAAAATAGTTAAATCGGTCCAGGCATTCTCAAGTGACAGCACCTGCGGCTACCAAAGAGCACAAGAATCTAAAATAACGCAGAATTTTAATATAAAATTCTTGTCATATATTGTTTTTTATCTGTAACTTTTATTCAGTTTCTTTTGTATCTGTAATAAGTAGTTTGTTTTCGTGTCAGAAATAAAACAAAATATTTATTACTTCTTATCTGTCGTAATCGCGGCGCTAGACTTGGCGCCTTTTACAAGTATGGTTTTGATAGAATAGCTTTTACTGCGTGCAATGATAATAATAATATAATCATAATTTATAGGTTCTACTCATTAAATTAATACCCTATAAATGTCTCTTAGCCTATAAATATTTATACTAGTAGATACATACTAAAAAAAATTACATTACAGTTAATTGAATTACTGTGTCGTGTATTGAAAAAAAAGGATGATACAATAATTTCCATATTTTTATATGAAAATTAACAGATATCCCCAGGGTTTTTAGGTTAGTTGGTGAGTGTATGGACCAGAACCCTGGCCGGCCGCCAGCGGGCAGCCTCTCGTTAATGCGCCTATTTACGGCGAGCGGACCGCATGCCTCGAGAGCTGATTATTGGCGCCTCGCTGAATAATGAATCGCCGATCTAGGCTAATCGAGGCATGACTTTTTACTACACTTTTGGTATTCTTTCTGAATTGGGAATCAAAACTTAATTTAAAAATTTTCGTACTTCGTGACTGCATCATTAAAAAAATGATTTTGATAATTTAAAAGATTACGCGTTATTTATAACAAAAAAAATATTTTATAGCTGCAAAAAAATTATCAGATAACAGTAATATATTTTTATTAACCTTCAATCTAAAAAGCCATCTTAGAATATCTTTACTTGGATAAATTACATTAGATAAAATCTTACTCTACGCAATACAATAAAATTTGAATTCGAAATAAGACTGGCTGAGGAACCTTTTCAATCGTTTTGCCAACGGATATATGTCGATAGTGGAAGGTATCGCGTCCGATTGTCGGTAGAGTTAACCGGGGATGCTCATCAACATGCGTTGCCAGACTCTTTAATGCGATGCCGAAGCCCCTTTTACGATCACGCGTCTGGATGGAAGCCATTTAAGGCTACTGCGCGTGTTGCCCTGGTATATAGCTGATAGTCACGAGCGGAGCGATTCCAGTAGCACACTGCGGATGAAACAAACAAAACGTACATGACACTTAATAATCGTTTATCTTTGGCTGTACAAAATAAGACCTTTAACACAATGTTACAATCTTCATAACCTAATTCAGCATAACGTATCAGAGATTCGGGACAGAGATATATTGCTTTTGTTGATATAATATTGACATAGTAGATTAGTTACAAATGTCAGTAATGCCAGCATTGTCTGTATTTTTTTACTCTAGTGTTAATAATCGTTAGAAATGCCTAATTTTTAAACCATTACGTAAAGCTAAATTCTACGTTCTAGTTGATTGATTTGGATATATTTCCGACAGTATCTGTTGCTATGAATAGACTAGCCCAAAGTGAGCACACCTTTACCCGACCGCGATGCGCCCGCGCCGACTCGCAGGCGCCTTTTGATTTACTACAACGCCAAACTACATCCCTTGACAAGTGAGCCAACTATTTTGGATGACAGCTGTAGCGTAAATAGTAGTTACGGTACTTAACAATATAATAATTTCTACACGTATTAATTAAGTACGTTCAATGTTAGTTTCTTAGACTAAACTATAAGTAATAAATATAAGAAAACAAATAACAAAGTCATTTAGAAAACATGTAAAAGCTTACTCAGAAAGCTACATAATTATTTTTTTATGAGTAAGCCTTAAATCTAAGTACAGTTATTAATGAAATCCTTTACAGTGTAATAAACTTTATTACATGCACGCAGAATGCATACTCAAGTAAGACAATTGCATTTCTAGGATAGCCTGTTCTTTCTAGGTTGTCGCGGTAATAAATGGAAATTTATATCTCCATCAATGCGCTTAATAAGCAAAGTCATAACTTATGATTTGAATAGTGTGATTTCATAATTTTTATTGACTAAAGCTTCATACATTAGTCACGTTCGTATCCCAAAATGCAGGTACTAAAATGTAACTGTAATTTGTTCTACAAACTATATCTCGTAATGCCCATTTGACATTACAGTAACTTTGACGACTTTTTGACAACCGAGCAATTTTAGAAACTGGGTTATAGGAAATTCAATTAAAATATATCAAATTACTATTAATTTTTGCACCCACACATACACAAACTATATGCCTTAAAGTTTATAAATACTAATAACTACACGGCATACAATAAAGCCTACGTCGTTCGGGAGTTTAAAAAACGTTGCGCCAAACGTTCTTGACGATTTTTCTACCGCTTTGCTTGAAGGGTGTGGGAACACCCTTCAAAAATAACCTTGCCTTAAACATAGATCATCGAAACAAAACACCCATCTTTCAAAGCGCCAAATAAACTGCGCGATAAATTATTGAAAAAGCGCTTGTGCGAACGTACGCTTATAGCCTACACTCAGGTATATTAGCTTTTTCATGAGCCATTTACCATAGTTAGGCTTCGCATCTACATTACAGATGCAGCGACTAATTGTGACATTCATCGATTTAATTAAAGTCTGTGGTAAATATTTCTAATAAATGTCCTACCTAGCACATGAAATAAATTACTTTCCCCAACTACTGAATAAATTTTGTTTCTTACGTTGTATATTTTTAGAATTTCTCAGAATTCATCGATAGTTTATTTAATAGCGGGCCGTCAGAGCGGCTATAATTTCTGAGCGATGTGACATTACTTCCACTAATTGTGTAATGACCACTGTGATTGAGTGTGAAAGGCTAGAATCTACCCGTCGAACAAGCCACACTTCGACTCTTCGTTCAGTACCCACAGCCGTTGTGTCCAGCACTTTTCTTTTTCTTGCTCCACATTCTATCCAACTCGTCTCCTTATTTTTGTTTCACTTGAACGTTCAATCGTTTTTATTGTAGTCTGCACTCTATAAGCGGCAATCTATTTACTAAAGTGTTGAACTAAAATCGCACTTATTATTTTACTTTAATATACGGCTAGCTGTCGGGTAGCTTGTTCGAAAATTACAGACATTTAACCACCCTTGTATTGGATAATTACAAGTATCGTAATGATATGCCTGTAGACACCGCGCAATTAGAAAACATTTTTAAGTTTATTTACAACCAATCTACTAAATAATGCGGTGTTAATCGTATGGAATTAAAATAAAATTCGAATAACTGGTTGTACCTGGAATTAATGAACTACATCAGTATTTACATAATTCAATTTTGTTTTAAAACAAGAAGGCTATGAAGGCAGATTATTCGTAGCAGGGTACTATTATCTTACGTCTCGCTTAAACTTAATCCATCTAGTTTGTTCACATAAAGCATAAACATAATCACCACGTTGGTGTGTTGACAGGATATCTATTTTTTAAATTATTTTAACAATGTGAGTTATTCATCGTCGGTTAATAAGTAATTGCATTCAAACTTATGGTTGTGCGTAGAATAACGTTTTCCAAATTCATTAAATTTAATAAAAGGGTTGAACGCGCTTATTTTAATTGATGTCCGTCCTTTTTGTTTGTAGCTAATTATTTTCTCTGAATATGGCTATTTAAGTTAGAAATTTTTGCTACAACACCTTTTAGAAACTGGTCCTAAGATCCCTTAATTAATGAGTTTTCAAACCATGCTGTGACAAAATCATGAAAATACACTAGGTAGTAGAATCATACGTACATTTAAAATAATAATTTCCAAGAATCGTTTTATAACATGAAAAGTATAGCATTTAGTAGACCAGGCAAACCCTTCCTATACTTTGGAAAAGCAGATTCTGATCAAATATACAATAGTAATTACCACGATAAATCAACAACATCTAGAGCAAATGTTTACATTTAAATGTAATGTGATAGGGTTTTCGTAATGTATTTTGATTTATCATCCATGCCGGTAAAATATTTAATTTAAAATAGTATAATTTATAGCAATCATCATATGTTAATTTCCTAACCGCTTAATATATTTTCTTTACCGCTATAAAAATGCGGCCATTTAAATTGTAAATGAAGTTAATTCAAATTAGTTCACACTTTAACAAGGTTGTCGATGGTGGCACGCAGTATTGAATTCAGAGCGATATTTAAAACTCGTGACTGAATACAGAGACATCGCGCGTCGCGGCGCACGCGCAGCCTAATGTACGCCGTGATCTCTACTCCAGGGTGGGTCGCCGCGTGCTCATTACCTCGTGCTTCAGAGTCATATGTGCCCGGCTGATAGAGCTCCAGACTGTCATTAAGCCACCCAGTCCATGATCGGTCAGATATAAATCATGATAATGGTAGATTATTCTAGATATGTCGGCGGAACACCCGGGAAATGCGCTCGAAGCACCGATTACATAAAGCTCGCTGACGTAATTGCACCGCTCATTGATACCTCACGAAATGTAATTAGGCTTTGTTCCAGCTAAGTGCGGCTCGAGAATTCGCCCTCATTGTGCAATTTTATTGTAGCATTAACTAAATGATGAGTAGTAAACGATACCTATGCAATTCGATACTGTGTAGTACCTATAGTGAATGGGCAATGGGAAGTTTTTGTCCTAGGTACTAATTTACAGGTATATACAAAGAAAAAATTGTAACATTTGGGAAAGGTTATATATTTTCCTGTATTTTTTGAGCATTACTCAGTTAGAGGACGCTATTTCATTACAAAATGTTTCACTTTATAATCATCGAGTTAGCTAGGGTATTATATGGCGTATCTTTAAAACTTTATAAAAATATGTAAATACACATAATTGATTGATTGACAAAAAACACATCCAGATTAACACTAATACAGTCCCTGACCTAGCAGGAAGATCACACCCTGATAAATTGTTTAACAACAGTAATACATTCTATCCCCGCGTCATTTGAGTCTCTTTATAGTTGAAACCAGTCGAGCAAGCTGTGCGCATACTACGTTGACGCATCTGACATCATTTGACACTTGTCACGGATATCTTCGGGTAGAATCGATTAATTGACTAGTAAGTGCATTACACCGTAAGGTGCCATTATAATGTCTGGAGAGGATTACAATCTGAAATGTCAAAATTATTTAAATGTCACTTAGTGTCAATTAGTTTAGTAGTCTTAAATTATGACATGCAAATTAGATTTCAATATGAAAATTTTCAAGTATCTTACAAGTAAGTAAAACAAAAGTAAAGGCACATAAAAGTAGTAATTATGTTAAAATAGTGGTCACTGGTTTGCCTTGAGCTTATCCATACATATGAACTGGGTTAAACTTAGCGTAGCTAATGTATGTATCCTTTCTCAGGGATTTATATTCAAATATACATGTAAAGTAACTTAAAGATACAATTAGATAAGATCTTTCTTTATAAAATGCAAATTCTCTACTATTGCTTTCCTATTACATTCATCCTTGCCGCCCTTATTGACTGATTGTTTTATTTATTTTACATTCGTATTAAAATATCCATGCTATTATAATTCACTGAGAATTATCCTAATGAAACAATCGGACTTTTATGTTTATTATTAACTTTTAAGTACCAAATTTGCTCCCGTTTTATTAGATTTAAAGAATGTCGTTTTCCTTGCTTAACTAAGAGCGGGTTTTTAGTGTCGAAAAACAATTATAAAAAAAAAATACGTGGGTCTGAATGCAACCTGGAGCACTTAGGTGGCTGTATAAGACAGATTCAATGCTGTTGATAACGAATATGTTAATGTAAATCGGGCGCGGTTTTGTGAGATGTGTATCATTGAAAAATATGTCATTCCGTTAGATGATGTCCGTAGAAATAATACAGTTGTATGTTATTCGCAGACACGATAACCTATCGCCCCGCAACCTCATAGCGTTCAGTAGAGACGCGGCAGGCATTATCGTGTCTAATCAGGTTCGCACGCGGCGCGGTGGCTAAATCATCCGATTATTGATTTCCAATGTCGCGGTCGTGATCGGGCGCGGGATTCAACGTTCGGCGTGACAGTGCAGCTATTGTCGGAGCCGACGGCGGCTCGCGCTACGCGACGCGCGCGCATTCTCCGTGATTAAACGCTTGTAATTCCAACAATATCATCCCAACTGTCGGATTCAATCTGCACACTCCGAGCGGCGCTCATCTCATGTCATCTTCCCCGCGAACCGACCTAACAGCGCACGGACCACTTGTAGGTAATAAGTCAGTTAACATTAAGACCCCGTGCCCTGAAAACGTCTAAGCTCATGTTATAAAAGAGAATAGCGAATTGCTCTCTTGAGATACCAATCTCCTGCAGCAATAATGTCTTGATTTATTATTTCGCTCATGTGATTTATGTTATAATTAACAAGATATCAACGCCTCGTTGATCTAGTCTAATAGAGTTAGCGGTTAGTTTGATGCAAATACCTTTAATATAATCTTAACGAGATACAAAAATATACCTAAAGTAAAGTACTAGTCTGTAAATTATATCACAAAAGGGGCAATTTAAAAACGATTTTATCTGTCTGTTGCTGAACACGTCAATCTCAATTCCGTCCAGTGAAATGCGTCTTTTTTTAGTAAAAGTATTAAAGGAGGCTGTTCGCAAATTTTTGCTCTTATTGCACACTTCAACGCACTGAACAATAATAGGGGAGGCAATTTCTCGCGACATGAGATCGGCGGATGGTAACGAGCGGGCCGTTGTCGTTATTAAACCCTTTGTGATGCGCCGTATAAAGCCTAACGCAGGCTAGTCCCTTTCTAATGCTGCCAATAAAGCACTGAAAGTGCATTTGCAATACGATTAACTCTCTCGGCAGGTAACGCCAGTGTGCACGATGTGAGTGCGACAGAGTAGGGCTGACATGGCTCTGTTAGTATGCCAAAGACAGAATATACACACTTATATTTGCAGATAGCACATTCATATTATTTCTCATTTTAATTGTTGATCGAAATTATTTGAATATTTTTTACTTAGCACTTGGTTACTTGACTTAATTACTTGAACAAATACAGCTCTCTCAAGTCGCTACTAAGCATCTCCAAGGTTAATATGTATGTATGTATATTATATAATAATAAATAGTATAGTTTTAATATCTGTAGCCAGTTCATAGACAATTAATTAACATTCAAATAGTAAAAGGCCTTGCATGTGATGACTGAGCGTAGTTCAAATAAGTGCGCTACTAACTTGTGAAACCTTTACGCTGAATTCGAAAGGAACTACAATTATATCATAAACAATAATATTGTTTATGATATAATTGTAGTTCCTTCTTGATTATAGCACTTTAAACATCTTAATTTATTTGGAGTTGTAACGAAACAATTGTAAAAGCATTACTAAAAACAATATCTTCCGACCATTTGACCTTTACGACCGACCAACCCTAACAATCTACGTCTGAACTCTATTATCGGTTGTTAATAAAACTAGGTAGCGCACGCGGTGAGTTGGCGGCTGCTGTTACTAGATGGCGTCGGTGGACGCTGGATGTGCCTGCGCATTTGCATAAGGAATTGGGTGCGCACGCTTTGGTATCGTCTCGCGGCGTATTTCTCACGCTACCCGCGGCCATTGCACGCTCTCGCCATCACCGCCTCCTCTTGTCTAATGGCTGTGTCAGCACGTTGCCCCTGTTCAAGTCTTTTTTATTTTCTTACTTACCCATCATAGATAAAGGCACACGAAGCTCAATAGATGCACACTTCAATACAAACTCGTTATTAACCAGTTTTTAGAAAACCGTTTTGTAATATCGCCAAGAATTTAGTATGTTGTTACAGTAATGATGCATACCGAAATAAACAAGCGATGTTAAGTTCATAATTACACGAATCTCGAGATCGTTAAGAGCTCGAAGTCGGTCGGTCATTTTTCACTATTAAAATACGTGTTCGTCGAAACTTTCGGCGTAAGTGTCGTTAATTGCATGGTGCATTGATAACGGGTGATTTGGTGCCAGAGGTGTTAAACGTGACCTAGATACGAAGTTATAGGGACCACACCTAAAATATGCATATGGTCGAACCTATTCATATGATTACAAACAAGAAACATGTGATTAAAATCAAGAAATAGTAGACAATAATGGATAAAATGAAACAACTACCGTGTATCGAGACTTAATAAACATTGTACCAGGTACCTACAATAATACTTAAACAACGGCAAGACGTCATTTCAGACAGTAAATAAAATAGCAAGCCCTAAAGGATAAAAGACAATAGCCAAATGAATATTTCATAAGGCCATTATTTAATGATGATGCTTATAATACAGTAGTGCTATCAATTAGAAGCGAAGCGGCAGTAATTTCTTTTAGTAGATTAAACACAAAGCGAGCTTTGTCCCATGACCTTTGAGGTCAGCGCCCAAGTTATGGACGGTTGTCGTTTTAATTATTAAGTATACTTTAAGTCAGACGTAACAGTGTATTTACAACTTAATTTAAAAAGGAAAACTAGTTAAAGAAAATTTCTAGTGAAAGAAAAATTCGATCTCAGGCAGGGTTTGAACCTGCGTCCCTCTGGTTAAGTACACCAGACGCTTTACCAACTAAGCTACCGAGACCACTGCCTATGATGTCGAATTTCTCTTCCACCTTCTACGTCTTGAGGCGACGTCAGCACCATCTATTGAAGACATTACTATGTCTTTCAACCAACACGACTGCCTTTACAGGTAGTTCAATGTCGAACGATGTTGCCTTACCGTATTATGCTTATTTTTTATTATTTTTTAGCATTAAATATTGCGAAATTTTCACAAAGAAATGAATTTTCTAATTAAAGAAAATTTCTAGTGAAAGAAAAATTCGATCTCAGGCAGGGTTTGAACCTGCGTCCCTCTGGTTAAGTACACCAGACGCTTTACCAACTAAGCTACCGAGACCACTGCCTATGATGTCGAATTTCTCTTCCACCTTCTACGTCTTGAGGCGACGTCAGCACCATCTATTGAAGACATTACTATGTCTTTCAACCAACACGACTGCCTTTACAGGTAGTTCAATGTCGAACGATGTTGCCTTACCGTATTATGCTTATTTTTTATTATTTTTTAGCATTAAATATTGCGAAATTTTCACAAAGAAATGAATTTTCTAATTAAAGAAAATTTCTAGTGAAAGAAAAATTCGATCTCAGGCAGGGTTTGAACCTGCGTCCCTCTGGTTAAGTACACCAGACGCTTTACCAACTAAGCTACCGAGACCACTGCCTATGATGTCGAATTTCTCTTCCACCTTCTACGTCTTGAGGCGACGTCAGCACCATCTATTGAAGACATTACTATGTCTTTCAACCAACACGACTGCCTTTACAGGTAGTTCAATGTCGAACGATGTTGCCTTACCGTATTATGCTTATTTTTTATTATTTTTTAGCATTAAATATTGCGAAATTTTCACAAAGAAATGAATTTTCTAATTAAAGAAAATTTCTAGTGAAAGA